>JAUTXW010004204.1:847500-1447500 GCA_030620095.1 Kuschelorhynchus macadamiae | reverse complement strand
CATAGAAATAATAAAACCAATCCTATAATAAATAATACCTTTTATATTTATCGTTATTATTAGGTATGTTATTTAAACAAATCTCAAACATTATATAGGTTAAAATAAGAAGATAAAAATAAGAATTTGAGCCCAATATTATGCTTTATTGAACTTGATCCAAATGTAGATCAGTGACATTATAAAAACAACTAAATCTTGGACCATTTTTAAATGGATCATGAAAATCCATATTTTTTAGTTTAACCTCTTAAAAACTTCCTGAAAATGACAAATAAATGTTTAGTTATTCGTAACAAATGATTTTTTTAACCTTAACATTCCTTTAGATGTTATTCATTCGAAACTTAAATATCTGCATACCACTTTATAGTTTTTGGCACAATTTTCACAAGTGTACAAAGAAAAATATTGCGACATTTAGAAGTAATTAATAAAATATAATTGCACTACCTACTCTGAATTACAATGAAATTCTATTTTAAATACAATCAAAATATGTTTTCAATGTAAATTTATTTGATAAATTATACTTAACGTATATTTTCGCAGGCTACAACATTGAGCCTTTTAACTATATATATATATATATATATATATATATATATATATATATATATATATATATATATATATATATATATAGTTCCCAAGATACGACACTTAAAAAAATATATCAGTTGTGACTAATTCCATAACAATTTATCCCAGGCGAAACGAACAGTTGAGACTAAATCTTCTTTATACACAGCTTTTATGACAGTTGATAGAGACGAAATCTGAGGAGAAAAGAAATTTGTGGTTATGTACGGTGGCAGTCTTTTTCACAAAATGTGAGGCCGCGCAAGGCCTCTTTTGATACCATAATGAAAAGTTATATTAAATATTTAATGATATTATGGTTCTAATGAAGAGGTAATTTTTGATGGTTTAGAATGGTTTAGATGGTTAAAGAAAACTTTTCTCCAAGCGGGAGTATCAAGAAACGTTTTCTTGAGATGCTGAAAAAGGCTTAGAAAAAGGCCAATATACAAGTGCAACAGGCAGCTGAAGGAAAATTGTTACCACTGCCATTTCCATAAGCCCCAAATTCAACATTGTTATCATCGCTGATGAAGATGTAGAACTGTTAGTTCTACTCACAGGATTAGCTAGAAGGGCACCCTAATATGTTTTTAAAATTCGGAAGAGTGAAACAACCAGATATTTTTTATTCGGCGAACTCTTTCAAGTATGCTGCTTTAACTGATGTAGTTCTTTTCATTCACGCTTTCAGCGGGTGTGACACAGCATCAACAATTTTGGTTCACAGTAAAACCAAAATTTGTTCTTCTTTAAAAAGAGCCACATCTTAGAAGATATGCTACACAATTCCACTAATGAAATACAACTCCTGAAAAGTTGACCCAGACTGGCGTTTAACTTTAATGTTTTTAATACTCAAAAACCTTAATTAGTTAGTTAAATAGAACTATTTGTAAAAGCAGGTTCAAACAATTAGTTTAACCTTTCCAGGTTGCTACCAATTCAAGATGCTACACGCGTTCATTCCCTAAGATCTTACCACCAAGTATAGAAATGGTTGGGAACCTCCGTGTTTGGTGTAGTTGCATCGTGAAGTGTGACACAGGACCTCTTTTAGGGAACCTCTGTTTATCTTACTCTTGCACTCCCTATTTCGCTTCCTTTCACTTTTTTGAGCACTTGGGTTGGATTATTCTCATTTAAAGGTTTCTCTTATAACCTAAAGTTAAAGGCCTGTCTATACAGGAGTGATTATTTCAGGGATAACTGAAGACCCAATGGACTCGCCGAGTTCCCTCCATCAGTTACCCGAGTCCTGGGAAATGAGTATCTGCCTCAAATAATTTGTGAGTGATGTGGATGATTTGGTTTTCAAACGTCATGAGAATACAGAAGAGCGAGTTAACAAAAAATAAGCGCTAATATTGCTTTTGGTTTTTTGCGTGTATTTATGCGTAGAAATGACCAAATGTTTGGGCCACAAACATTTGAAAGTGAGCGTAACTTTCAGCGGAAAAGGAAAATTTTGCTCATCTTTGCTGATTATGATCAAACCTTAGAGTAAGAATAAAAATAGAGTTCATTATTTACATATTTAGCAACTGCCAAGATTACCTTAAAGTATAAGGTCGATCGTACGACTATGCCAAGCCTAGCCAGGAACTTCAATGTTTATACCAGTTTATATTAGTTTCTAAGCAGTATAAAGAAATTACATTTATTGCAAAATAGTAAAATACAAGCTAAAATACCCAAAGCCTCAGATCAGATTACACCAGTAACAAGAGTTTTAGTTAGATAAGGCAACCCCGGTCGACAACTCCACGTATTAGACCATCCCACTTTACAGAGTCACGTGACCGGCGTGGCTTAAAAACCAATAGCGGGTCGTGGAACTACAATAAACTTAAAGAAAATTAATTGCTAAAAAATATTTTAACCCATTAATTCAATTAAAATTTTCAGGTACCAAGCTTAGCTTCACTACTGCATGTGTTTTAATGTATTATTGTGTAATTGTTGATATGGTTCAAATCTTCTAATTATATGTTGCCTTACTTCAAGAAGCGGCGATCTAAAGGTGCGGTGACATTAGACGAACATTGATTTTTTAAATATTTATTAAATAAGTTTTATTTACTTTGTCTTGGACATTGCGAGACTAGGAGCTTTAGTTGACCTAACTATGGTGCATCAATGTGAGTTTGTAAAGAAATGGAGGTTTAGGTTTGGAATTTGCCTTTTAATCACTAAGTAAACAGCTAGATTTCCTTTTCCAGGGGACTTGTTGTCCCTAATGGAAGATACCGTATTCACTTATTTTGGGTCACATGACGTATTGACCAATCTGGTTCAGTATAATAGAGCGTTTATTTCGTCGAGGGTCATGTGAGAATACTCAGAAGCAAAATGATACAAGACAGACTTTGAGGTGATTTTTTTGACGATTACAATAGTTTTTCTATCAGAGAATTAAAATAATTATAGAATGTCTATACTATATTAAAATAGTCAAAGGACCTCTCACGCTCAAAAAAACGTACTTCGATTTCGAAAATCACTAGATTTTGGATGAAATCTGGGGAAATAATAAAGTTTCGGATGATTTCGGGGGCTTTTTTTGAGTTTCACTTGAGTTGGGCCAATTTTTTATATAAGTGTTATGAGGTAAAGGAATTTAAATGGTGGTTCTTTGGGTAATTAAAAGTAAAAATGTGTTCGTAAACATGTTCTCAACTGGTTAGAATTTAAGATTAAAGATATTGAGAAATTATAAAAAAATCTTTTATTTTTTTAATTTAGCTATTAACATGGAATAACAATATGACAAATGGCTATTCTATTCTATAGTTGCAAAAAAACATGTTTTCTCAGTTCCATCGGTTAGACTGTATGTCTGTGCACGACAAAGCTCAAGAACTGCTTATCCTATTTACTTCAAGTTTTAGTTAAAAAAAGGTCATATGATGACGTGGTAATATTTTGGTAAAATATCCAATATGGCAATGTTAAAAAGTTATTACTAAAAAACTACTTATCCAAATGTTGCAGAAAAATTAGGTGTGACATGTCCATCAACTGATAAGTTTTACTACTAATCCAAAATGGCTGCCTAATAAAATGTTATAAAAGTCAATGCAGAAAACTACTGCATCGATTATGTTCAAATTTTGCTCAAAAATCAAATATTATATAGGGATGAACTGGTAAAAATGTTGAGATAAATTTAAAATGGGGGAACAAAATGGTGGCTTAATTAAATGTTTAAAAATATCTGAAAAAAGTACTTATCGGATTAGTTGATTGATGGCATCCCCATTTTGAATATTTATTACTAAAAATGTATGAATTGCTTACTTAATATCGATAAAATGTTATGTAAATGTTAAAATTCGCTCGCAATCTAGGCATTCCTACTCACATTTTTTAAATATTTACTAAAAATGTATGATATGTATTCTCAAATACCCCCAGATGCCTACTTTCTTTCAGCCAAATCTATACAAATATTAAAATTCCGCCACCATGTTGGCAATGCAGTCTTGAATTTTTAAAATGTTGACAAAAATTCTGATGTGCAGTCTTAAATACCCCTAAATGCCGAATTTTAATCAAATCTGCAAAAATGTTAGTATAAATCTGCTATGTTGGCGCCATTTTTAATTCTCAAATATTGACTTAAATTTCATAACTTTCTTTCTTAAATACTTCTAGATACTGATATTTCAGCCGAATCTGTGCAGATAACCAAATTCGTTCGCTATATTGGCGCACCATTTTGATTTTTGTTGTGCATTCTACATAATCCCCAGAAATGTTAAAATCATCCGTCCGACCTGTTGACACTGTCATTTTTACACCGCTCTTTTGAATTTTTTAATGCTGATGCTCTTAAATTTTCCTAGGTACCGATTTTCATTTTAATCTACACAAGCAACAAAATTCGTTGGCAGTATTGGCGCCGCAATTTTGAATTTCTTAACGTTGACTAAACGACAAAATTCGGATTTTTTGTATCCGAAAGTGTATGTATGTCAAATTTGAAAATAATCGGTAATGGAAGTGGTGAAAAATCCATTACAAGATTTGAACCAAACATACAATTAGACCAGTACGAAGCCAATAAGAGCGCGTTAAAAGCATTGATTTTAGTTTAAAACTCTAACACCCGTATTCACTAAAGAGGTTTAAATTTAGACAAGGTCTAACTTGACAGTTACAGACATTTTTAGTAACTGAACAAATATTTTTTCTAAATGTCACAATTACAAAATGACAGTGACATCAGGAAAATATAACTAAAAACTTTATAATATATAAATAACTAATTTCCTTTTAAACTTTTCTTGAAAATTTGTAAAAGTGCCTATTTGCCTCGTTAAGGAATAGGTAAGAATTTTTCCTTTTGTCAACGATAATGAAGCAGTGGATTTTTTAGCTATACCGGAACTGACAGAGCGACCGACCGTAATGGAAAAACATGAAGATCTGTAAAAACTTGGAACGATGATTTTTTCACCATTAATAATATTTCCTTATGCGGGAAGTGAAAACTCACGCCGCCATTGTCAACAAATGGCCACTGTTTGGACATGGGTAATCCCCACTTCTTGTTTTATCGTAAACATTGGTCGATAGAATGTGAAAAATAGGGGAACCATGTTGGCGCCTACCCCTAACGTGATTTATGAATGAATTGTGATCTCTACCTTAATTCTTACTTTAAGGGTCAAACTGCTGAACCAAATTTAATGTTTAAGAAGGACATTCGTCGCAGAATTTGCTCTTTAATTTTGGTAAAAGCGAAATTCTCTTAGCCTCCTTAGCTAAAAACTGAAAAAAGTGCCAAAATTTCGCGTTTTTTTTGGCTCCCAAAAGTTTAGCTCACCTCAAAAATCAACGCAAACTCATATTACTCTTATTTAGTATGCCCCAAATTAATAGAAACCCGAAGTCTAATTTGACTAGGCTTAATACAAATTTAGAAATAGATCGCATACTATAGCGGTGCCATTCTTCTAAGGCAGTGTTTTACTTTCAGAGAGAATGAAAAATAATTTGCCTGTAGTACCGCTTCGTTTATTATCTCAAGTCCAGTTTCGTATACGTTTCAACACATCTACATATTTTATTGCCCAACGATTATTCAATTAAAATAATGTTGATTTAAGTCCGATTTTAAAATTGGGGAGACCTATAAGTTTTAGTGAACGAAATTTTGCCGTCACACGTGCATTTATTATGTGTGTACTAATTCTAGAAAGGTCAAAACACCTCTCGTCTAATAGTGGTCGGAGAATATTTTTTCTGAAATTTATTATTTTGTAGACCTCTTGAATGCTGTTTCTTGTTTTAGTAGGTTATAGGCGTATTTATAATCTCCGTTATCTTTGCAACAAATTACCAACAACAAAAATTACTCTGTCTACTTAAGACTTATCAGTGACAGCGCGTGCCAGATAAAAATTTTTATATACCAATAAATCCGACTTCAAAAAAAAGCACTAAAAAGTAAAGAACATTATTTTATTCTTTCTTGAAAATTTGACTTTATGAAGTCGGAATCAAACTTAGGTATGATTAATTACCTCATCACAAAAAGATGTTCATGTATTGAGTAAGTCGAATCTAATATCGCAAGAATAATGTTTATTTACTGTGTTTATTAGTCTCATTTAACGTCTACTTAATAAGATCAAATTTTCAAAATGGAACTTAAATTTATTTTTTACTTTTTAGTGCTTTTTTTTTAAGTTGGTTTTATTTCTTCATGATTTATTTTGTAACTTTCATTTTAGTTGTATTTATATAAAGTTTTATTGCAAAGGTCATCTTTACAGTGTTATATTGCATATGATATTTTGCCAGAAGCACGGTACTAACATTATATAAAAAGCACCATATATATTTATAAATAAAAAATCGGTAAATTCCTTTACTTTCCTCGTTCGTCGGCCATTTAAAAAATGCTTGTTCTCTTTTACTTGATCTTAACCCCCCAAATAATACACCACTCTCCTGTTCCGCCATATTCGATTTTTACCAAAATATTATCAGGTCATCCCCATATGACCCTTAATTTTTGGTCACAATTTGAAATAAATCGGGTAAGAAGTATCTAATCTATTTCACGAACTAACAGACAGATCTACAGACGGACCGATAGAATTGATAAAACATGTCTTTTTGGGATCTAGGGACGCTAAAACGTAAATATATGTAAATTCCGAGAGGGTGAGGTAAAAAAATTTTATTTGGCCATAATTTTGTTCCTCTATCTTGAATTAGTAACACAGATTTATTAGTTGAGCTCTATACCACAATTAGTTATGGCACACAATTTGAAATCAATCCACTAAATAGTTTTTCAGGTTGAATTTTTAAATATTTTATTATACCGCCATTTTGTTCCCCCATCTTGTACCAAAACTTTACCACTTGATGTCAACATAATATTTGATGTTTTTGCAAAATTTGAGATAAATTAGATGAGTAGTTTTTTTAACACTTTACTAGTCCTCCATTTTGTTTGGCCATATTAGATTTTCTCCAAAATGTGACCAGGTCATCCCCATATGACTCTTAATTTTTGACCAAAATTTGAAGTCAATCGGATAAGTAGTTTTTTAGCTAGGCCGCGAACAGACAGACAGACCGACAGAATTGAGAAGACATGTTTTTCGTCATCTAGGGACCCGGAAACGTGAAGATCTGAAAAAATCTCGGAGAGTGATTTTTTTACGATTACAATACTTCCTTTCCTTTTACAAGCGATGTAAAAAATCAGCAATACACATTGTCAAAAATGATAGTAAGTAAAGATAAGTAAAATTGAACTTCATGCCATTAAAAACCCCGAAAACCGTATATAACACAATTTTTTTAAAATACACTCCTTAGTCCCATGGCGCGCCATTTCGGTAGTTTTATTTTCTTGTTCAATATGCTTCCTGAAAAATTGATCCCAACTGGTCAAACCATCTCTGAGTAATCGGTGTACATAAATTAAGAAAATACATGGAGAATAATTTCTATAAACTTTGATAAGGTGTTCTTTATATGAGGCGGGAGATGGGGGACAGACGTCTCAAAAAATATATGGGTTAAACGGTTCTATGGAATAAAAACTATGAAAAACTATCTAAATAGATGGAACACTGGGGTTCGAGCTCCCCCCGTGCACCACCGACGAGCCAATTATCATTGTTTAATATAATTGATCCAACATTTGCTAGTTATAAAGTTATTATTAATGTCATTTAAGAGAAGTAAATTAAGCAATAACACGCTTGTGCGTTATAAATCATAGTTTACAAAAATCTACTTGACCATTATCAGAGTCAATGTGAATGACACTTTGACATTTTCACAGTATAGTTCACATTATTTTCAAAACAATAAATTATTGCGTCAAAAATATTTAAAATGTATTATTTGTCGTTGTTGGATAAAACTTTGTATGCTACTCGTGTGTTATGATGCAGCCTCGTTGTATATATAAATTTTTCTCGCATGACTTATTTTCATCATAACACCCTAGTACCATAAATAACTATAAGATCAAACTCGTATCTTTTAGATTTAATAACGGCTCACAAAGAGAAGCAAAAAAAAGTATAATAATGTGCAAAGTTTTTTTTTTATTTTCTTTGTTAACATTATTGGTACAACTTTATCCCAAAATATTGTGCTGAAGTTAAACTTCTCTTAACAATACAAGTTAAAACTTTTCGCAACATGTTGCCTTTTAGAGTGTCAAGTTTGTAAACGGTATTTTTGATATTCAGATATCTTTAAAGGCATATTTTTAAAGATACCACATTTTTCTTCAACATTTTCTGATTTCTATCATGTAATTAAGATGTTGAAATTTAAAAATTGTGTACCTCTAGTTGCTCTCATTTCAGCTATTGAGCTATGGCAGTGGTTTACCGACTGGATAGTGTTAGATACACCCTCAAATTTTACATGATACATGTACATAGGGTATGTAAACAATTGTTATAGTTAAAGGAAGTCAAAGGCTGCACGGATGACAAGAAGCGCGTGTTGTGGTAGTTATTATATTGAGTAAACTTTGGTGATACAATTGTGCGTTAGTTTTTTTATACGATTTTTTCGAGAATTTTTCTTGATTTTTTTAAAAAGTCGCTCTAATCATTCGGACTTCCCAAGAATATGTATAACATGTATATAAATAAATGTATAGAAAATCGTCAACTGACACAATTATTTAACAACATTGTTCTTATAATACGTTTCTGCAGTAGCAATACATTATTCAATGCTGGGGATCCTCCTCAAATTACGATGTAATAGTTCAATTTAGAATATATATGAGCATAGTAATAGGTTTTTAGTATATCAGTATTAACAACATTTCTCAGATTCAGAATAACAAAGTTTATAGAACCTAAGTCCTTTCAGATCTGATCAATGTGGTGAGTCCACTTAAATTGTGAATCTATATATAGCCCCAAAGATCTTGTTATGGGTTTTTGCTTAATTTATCTGTTATTTATATTTACATAAAGGCCAGAATCCACCAAAAGAGGAGACAACCAAATTATTTCCGTTTTTGAAACATTTAAAATCAAAAAGTTCTGCTCGCAATAGTTATTCATCCTCTGCACGCATGCGCTTGTTTTAAGAGAAAGATCACTGACATTATTTGCCGACACTATAATACCGGTGTCATGAGCGAATTGTGAAATAAAACAAATCTGAAAATTAAGCTTTAAATCAATAATAAATAAGATGAAAAGTATAGGTCCCAACGTGCTCTCTTGAGAAACTCCCAAATCGACTTGTTTTTGTTTGGATTCTATGCTACATCCAGAAATATTGACCTTTACTTTTTGAACTCTATTTTCCAGGTAGGATCTTAACCATGTGATGGAATTACCACCAATACTCAAGGATTCCAGTTTAAAATAAGCAAGTCATGCCTAATCGTATCAAATGTACGAGAAAGAACAAAGTTGATACACACTGTTTTATTTTGTTGGTTATAACACATTTAAGCCTTTAAAGAGCATGTTCTATAGAAAGTCCCTCACGAAATCCGAACTGCGAAGAACTCAATGTTTATTTAACTGCAACAAAGTTCCTGATATTCCCACAAAACGCATTTTCGAAAAGCTTTGAGAAAACAGAAAGTAAGGAAATCCCGTGATAATTCGAGAGCTGATCTATTGTCCCTTTTTTGTGGATAGGAATTAGCACAGCTGGCTTTACCATTGCCAGTGGATATTTAATGTTCTCGACCATGTGACCTAATAGCACAGTTTAAGAAAAAAACAGCTCTCACTCCTTTATTGTGCTCCCAAAAGCCGGCTTTTTTTGCGAGCGGTCGTAAATCACAGCGAATACCTGCAACTAACAACAATCAATACGTTCTCGACAGGATATCAAAATCGATTGTACTTTAAAAATATTCTACCAAGTTCTTAGAAATAGAGGATGGGAATACATGTTCCCTAAAAAAAGTAATATGTTAATAACATAACACTTAAATGGCTAATTCTTAAAACTAATAGTCATAAATCTAATAGGTGGTGTAACGGGAACTGGGTCTCGTTTGGCGCCGAAATCAAATGTTCAAATTCCAAGGGGATGATTGCTCACATATACATAGAAACTAGATAATCTCCAACAAAAATCAATGTTTTTAAAAATAAACTGAAATTGTCCACAAGATTGAACTGGTCTGCATTTAATAAGCCAAACCAAGAGCAAGTGTCTTCCCCTTCTCTCAAGACCGTCTTCGACCGACTCTAGGTATCATGTTACATTCTCCAGAAATTATAATCAAATAACAACTGAAAACCCCTGCGCCAGCTTACAGTACAGATTATTTTTAACTCTATACAGTGTGTCCCAGATTCGCTTTTCTATATAGGGATCTCGGCTTCTATTATACCTACAGCAAAGGTTAAATGGGAAAAGTTTTAGAGAAAACTTATTGCATTCGATAGCCGGCTTCAGATTTACCATCGATTAATAAGTTTGGGAAATATGGGCGAAAAAACGAAAATGGCGGATTTCGTTTTTCGCCAGTATATCCAGAACGATAAATTTGACAGCTGTCAAAATGTGACATTATTCGGACACATTTTTAAGACATAAGATGGCGTATACGACACGTCTTCATTGTTTTTTGGTAACCCGCAACCCGCCTCAATTTTCATTTTTTCTTATGACCGCCATATTGGATTTTTCGATTTTTGGAAAGAGCCTAAAATTTCCAATCTAGTGATGTCTCACAAGTACATTAAAGATTTTAGTGTCATCAAAATATCACACTTCGTAAATTAGGTTTCAATATTTTTAAAGGAGGCCATGATTTATTTGTCATGAGATTACATTAATAATTAAGTAATGTATTGAACGCATTGAATTTTCAATACAACATGAACGTAAATAACGACTTAAAAAATCTAAATGGGCTTTAACTACTTTGTAAGTGGGTAACATTAATTTACAAATCTGCAAAATGACGTCCATTTGCATCGAGACATTTTTGACAATTGGTGACTGTTTTTCGTACAACCCTGGTAAGTGTATTCCGGTTAATATTTCTAAATGTGTCCAGAACTCTTTGTCTTAGGATTTCTATGGTCACGGGGGGATCAAATTCATAGATTTCATTCTTTGTATGACCCCAGAGGTAGAAATCCAAGGGCGACAGGTCAGGGGATCTAAAAGGCCAAGATATTGGACCATTTAATGAAATTATTCTTTCGTCAAACTGCTCTCTTAAGAAGTTCCTGACTTGAATGGTATTGTGAGCCGGACATCCGTCTTGTTGAAACCAAGTTCTTCTTAATTCATCTTCCGTTAGACTAGCTCGTAAGGCTGGTACAACCTGGTTTCGAAAAACTCTAGGTACCTCTGCCCGTTTAGGTTGTAGTCAAACAAAAATGGTCCAGTAAGTCGATTTCCTGAAATGATTAATAATTTATAAATAGATGCCCAACCGTCAAGGGCGGCAGGGTCGGCCGGGTGGTACTAGAAACTATAAATTATAAAAGGAAAATTATCTTTATTAAAAAGTAGATATTTTCTTTCCAAAAATAATTATTGAAACATCCCGTAATGAATGAGCTTGTATACAGTTGAAACCTATTCGGCTTTATTATGAAAAAGAAAAACATATTTGGTTAGCGGGAAGTAATAGCCGTAATAAATTATTTTGTTGGTATTGCATATTAATTTCGGAAATACTAAATCAATTTATTTCAGTGATATAATAATTTTAAAGAAGTACATCGTGCCTTAATAAAACATAAAATATCAAAAGAACAAACCCCTTGCGCTTTAAAATTTAAACGCCTTTCTATAAATCATAATGAAAATCGAAAAATAATTCGACATTTGATTAATATGGTATTTTTTTCATAACGCAAGAACTAGGCTTCCCGGGTAATAATAAATCAATAAATTCAGACAATCAAAATAATTTTAGAGAATTAGCTAAATCTGCAGAAAATTTAGATAAAGTGTTAATAAATTTATAGAACCCAATTCTATTTTTATAGGTTCTTCGAAATTACAATACAAAATGAATAAAAATGTAATACAATATCAAAAAAGTAAGTTGACTGATTAGAGTAGAACGTTTTACTTTTTTTTATTAGATTATACTCTTTTAGTATCATTAAAGAACTAAACGAAAAAAAAAAAGATTATTATTTGACCATCATTTGGTGCCTATTTAAAAAAGATTGGTTAGAGTAACTTACCAATGATCCCACATCAATCGTTACTTCCAAATCTGATCTGTAGACGTCTCTCTGCCACTTCGTGAGGATTTTGCACAGCCCAATGATGTCGTCTTGGAAAATCAGTTTCCTTAAGTCCTTGTACTATTATGGGTTTGTATGGATGGTACTTATTCTTTTTTAAAACTCTCTGTACTGTTGATTTTGGCACATTAGTTTCCTGTTCCAAAGTTCTTACCGATGCACTAGACTTTTCGTTGATAGCTTGTAAAATGTTTCTGTCTCGATTTTCATCGTTATTATTGTATCCGCTTCTAGGTTTTTCGAAGGCACCATGGTTAATTAAATTAACTAGGATTTTCCTGAATTGGGTTTTATGAGGCTGCCGTCGTTCGGGATACATCTCCAAATACCTTGCTGAGGTAACGTCGGCGTTTCTGTATGATTGAAAGTACAGAGCTAACATGTCAACCTTTTGTTCATTTGAATACGGAATGCCGGCTTTTTCTATAGGTTTTGACAATTTATGTGTCAGATTTATGATTTTATTGAAATAAAAACGTACCTAGTACTTATTAAAACACAGCTTTGATACTTTCAACTATATAACTTAACGTCAAAGTCAAAATCCAATTTTGTTACAGATAAATCATGGCCTCCTTAGAAAAGCATTGAGAGCTAAAATTACTTTAAATCATGGCCCCCTTAGAAAAAACTGAAACCTAACTTTACGAAGTGTAATATTTCGATGATACTAAAATCTTTAATGCACTTGTGAGATATCACTAGACTTGTGAGATATCACTAGACTGGAAATTTTAGGCTGTTTCCAAAAATCGAAAAATCCAATATGGCGGCCATAAGAAAAATGAAAGTTGAGGCGGGTTGCGGGTTAACAAAAAACAATGAAGACGTGTCGTATATGCCATCTTATTTGTCTTAAAAATGTGTCCCAATAATGTCACATTTTGGCAGCTGTCAAATTTACCGTTCTGGATATACTGGCCAAAAACGAAATCCGCCATTTTCGGTTTTTCCCCGATATTTCCAAAAACAATTGGTCGATCGTAAATCTGAAGCCGGCTATCGAATGCAATAAGTTTCCTCTAAAAATTTCTCCATTTAACCTTTGCTGTAGGTATAATAGGAGCCGAGATCCCTATATAGAGAAGCGAATCTGGGACACACTGTATAACTACCAAATGAACATTTTTTAAATGTCTTAAATGGATTCATGATCACTTTATCGCAGTTTTGAGGTGGGAACTTTATTTGTGTCTTAATATGAGTCAAAAACACTACAAGAGCCATTGATCCAATGCAAGGGTTTTAACGCTCACGCACATAAAACCAAACCACAAAACTGTTTTATATGAAAGCCCTATTGTTGCCATTAAATCCCTTTATTAAATAGTTTGCTCCTAACAGGTATCTTAAAACATTTTGGTTTTAATATTAACATCAAATAGTCATAAGTACTTTAAAATATAAATTAAAATAAAGCCTTTTTAAAACTTTTTTTTGTGAATAAATTTTGATTGATGCAGGACAGTAAGGAAAACTATTACTATTTCATAGTACAAAAACGGATTTTCGTGAAAATAAGTGGTGAAATGCGATTTAAATGGTTACTTTGAATATCACTAGCAAGGTAATTATCTTAAAATAAGGAATAGACAATTTACAACCCCACACAAGTCACCGTCCCAACAATGTAGCAAATCGTTTTCCTCCTCAAGTTGAATCGGACACTTAACAGAAGAAACCTTTCCCCGTTAAGACTGAGGCGTAAGAAAATTGATTTTTTTATTTCTTAAATAAACTACCCCTAATCTTGGCGATAGGTAAATAAACAAAAAAAATTGATATTTAAAAGAATTCAAATTGAGCACAATCCGTTCACGCTAGGCTAAGCAGGAGACATTTATAGTTTTGAAGGCTGAATGTAAATTTTTAGAGCGAAACTAGTAATGGTATATTATTTACATACAAAATTTGAGAAACATCGTTATTATGCCCATTTTACCCGAATTAAATTCTTGGCCAAATTTCAGTAATACAAATTAATAATAAACAACTTTTTAAAAGTTCTTTAAACATACCTTGCTGGATCTTGAGGAATTCGAAAAGATGATACATTTTCCCTATTTATGTTAACGTTTACATTTAAACGCACTCTTGTTCCAAACTCTATATTTCACTGGGTACAACGCTCCATAAAGACGTAGGTTTAAAATCTTAAGACACCGCGTACTTAACCACTGCGAAGTGACCTGCCGACTGACCGCTAGAAGCGGCAGTTCGTAGGGTAATAGTGAACAGGGAATGTCATCAAAACCCTTAGAATCTTTCTTAGTTATTTATCTTTATATAGTTCTAACTTCCTTCGGCAGAATATGGAGTAGCTCTATATTTACATCCGATCTCCTACATAGCCTGTTAATATTCAAATTCAATTGTAATTGATTTTCCTGAATAAACGTTTCAGGTGTTTCAATAAAAAAGTTATTAAATTCTTCAGCAGAATTATTAATGTAAATTAATCTGTCACCATTTTTAAATTTATACGGTGGGCGATTAGGCATATTGGCCTAAGTTTTTATGATTTTCCATGCGGCGGCTGATTTATTTTCAGCTGACAGTATTTTTAATTTCATTTGTTACCTATTTATTTACTTTTATTTGCTCACTATTTTTTATATGTTAGTTTAGAATTACCGAATTAAACTAATTAAAAAAACGAGTAAATATTTCATCTGCATTGTGACCTTGTTCGAAACAGACATTCCAGTTTTCAGTGGTATTGATTCAATAAATTTATGTTTAGATTTCAAATGTCTACAATAAAAAGACGTAGCAGTTTTAACAATAGGACTACATAAACATATAACACGCTGCATGTAGTGATCAGACAGATGACAAAAACAAACAGTACTATAATTCAGGTCTGCTACATCCACATTAGTAAAAATATTATCTATAACCGATTTTTTGATTACCTTGGACTGTGGTGAAATCTGACAGAGGTGTAGTGTTTTATATATTAGCATACTTTCGCAAAAGAGCTCTGAAAATCCGCGATTTTTAAATTTTGAGCTTTTTGGAGTTATAAAAACATATTTTATGTATGTCACAATGTTTACTCTGGCGGCTTTTCTTAAGTGTTATGCTGCATAAAGTTTTGAATAGCATGTAGAACTAGACGTTTTGGAAAATGATTTGCTATGATTGGACGACTTACAGTCTTACTTACTTGTACAAAACATAATTCAAACTTTTATAAACACAATCGTTTTTGTTAGGGAAATGAAATATTGATTGGTCTTATAGTATAACAAGTAGGGGCTTACCAAGGTGATCTGTTTTGAGTCAACTTCTTTTTAATTTATATACAGCTGACGTATATAAGACTATATAAAGTGACCTGGGATGATCATATTAGTAACATTATTGCAAGTAGCAACAAACATTTTAATAGACCTTTAAAAACTACCACACCAACGACATTTTATAGGGCTTTCGCCAATGCCTCTATATTTTGTGGATCAGGAACTAAATCTGGTCTTCTTAAATCTGAGCGACTTCATTATAAAGCTCTATGAATTATCACTGAGGCATTTTGCTTCAGTTTAACTCAGGCGTTATTGGCAGAAACTGGGGAAATGCCCTTGAACCTGCGAATCAGGGCCGTCGCCAATGGGAGACCCTTTTAACCAAATTTTTTAGTAAAAATTTGCATTTATTACTTCAAATAAAAAAATATATGCACAAAAAACTATTTCAGTTGGAAAGGGTCCTTCCATTGAGTTAAAATTATATATATTATAATGTCATACATTTTTAAATTGCGATAGCCCTATTAAAAAATTGTACTATTTCAACTCTTGGTATTGGTTTAGGGTTTTTGGGGATACATGTGAAAGTTTTAACTCGGGCTCTAATACTACTTTTAAGTAAATTTGCTCATACTTAAGGCAATTATAAGAAACATTAACATTTTACGGATATTTCTAGAAATCTAACAAAAAAAGGATATTTGTTGTCAGTTGTATTATCCCACGATATACATAAACACAGTCATCTCTCTTATGAATTTACGACTGTGCCCTACGTGCCCTACAAAAAGATATTTTGTCCTTCTTAAGTTAGACATAGCTACGGCCCTGCTGCGGTATATTTTATTTGGCTTAACATAATTCTTAACAGAAAATATGTTTCTGAATAATGATTTCCTCATTAACAAAGTAATTAATTCCCCTCCATTAGCGGAGGCAATTACTGAAATCGTATATTATAATGATAATCTTGCTAAGAGTGAATAACTGCTCTTTTTTTGTGTGTAATTTTGAGGCGAAGCTGGGGTATATTGTTGTTAATTTTCCAAATTATACACAGTTTAGTATAATTAGCGGTGCGATTGTATGATATTAAAATTATTTTAGGTGTCACTCCTATACGTATATTTATATATATATATATATATATATATATATATATATATATATATATATATATATATATATATATATATATATATATATATATATATATATATATATATATATATATATATATATATATATATATATATATATATATATATATATATATATATATATATATATATATATAAACAGGGTGTTTAAATGCCAATATATACATGATCAAAAACGCACATTTCGTTATACAGGGTGTCAAAGTTTCACTTTTTTTCTCATTTTTTGCGTTTTTTTTCTAGTTTCTACGGAGACAATTAGTTCAAATTTACAACATGTATTATTTTTAAGAACCTCTACGATAAAATATCAAAATCGTAGATGGTAGAATACAGGGTATTACATTTTGATAACTGATATAAAATTTAAACTCTTTGTTCATTTCTTTAGCTCTTTCGTATTTCGCGTTATTCTCGTATTTATCACAGTTTTCGAGTTATTTGCAATAATCGATGCATTGCATCGGTGACATGTAGGCGAAATTAAGCAAAAATTTAAGAAACGGATTTTATTTTAAATCAACCGTCGTGATAATGAACAATCAGGTAAAATTATAACGGTTAAATTAAAAATAAAACAAAATTATAAAAGTTTTTGCGCCTCTTGCTAGAATGCACGAATCAAGTCTTCGCCTCATGGACTGACGGACACTGTCAAATATTCCAGGAGTATGGCGAATGATGTCGCATGAAGCTATTATTCTGTTTCTTAAATCTTCTTCTGTCTGGATTGGGGTCTGATACACCAATGTGAAATCCAGGCTATTCAGATCTGGAGATCTAGGGGGCCATGGCTGAGGTCCCTCTCGCCCTATCCAACGGTTATTAAAATTATTATTTAGGAACTCCCTCACCTCTATGCTGAAATGTGCTGGTGCCCCATCTTGCATGAACCACATTTGATTTCTAAGAAGAATTGGCACGTCTTCTAGCAATGCCTGGAGTTCGTCGTCGAGAAATTGACGATAATATCGTCCGTTTAGCCTTGCTGGCAGGAAAAATGAACCTATCAAATAATCTCCAATAATGCCGGCCCACACATTTACTGAAAATTGTTGCTGGAAATTATTTTCACGTATCGAATGCGGATTCTCTTCTGCAGTAACTTTGTAAGGTGGCTGCATGCATTCAGTAAGTTTGTGTAGGTGGCTGTATGCATTCAGTGCTGAGCCAAAAAAAAATTACACATTGTTTTTATATACACCTAGTGTTATTTTTTCATAAAATATATTGTTTTATGCAATTAAAGTATTATTTGCAGAATTACATTTTCGAAACTAAGGAACCGATCTAATCCAAAATAAGTATTTTATCACTATTAGTTAATGCGCGATATGTTCCGTTTGTCGGTGTGGGAGGAGGGAAATAGGTAAGGGACGGTTAGGAAATACTGCTTAATTCTAGTTTGAGAATGAGTAAGTCCGATTCCATGAAACTAGAATAATATTCTTCATAATCCATGTTTGTAGCCTAGTTCAATAAGTCGTTTATTAAAATATATTCCAGTTTATTTAAAGTAATTTTAGTACAAATAGTGGTAATAGGAAGTGTTCACGGTAGTACATTTTTTGATGTAAACACAAACTAATACATCGCTTGTTCGAGAAATTGCTTGGAAAATTTTACAATATGGATAAATATTTGAATGTTAAAAAGTAGAGCACATGCTCAAAGTGTCAAGGATGCAGATGTTGTTTTCCTCATGTAAAATTGAAAAATACGCTGGCATGGCATTAACCTTAATTGTAAAAGTTAATTAATTAAAAACAGTATTTATTATCATCGATACTATTGTTTAAAAATTGGCAATGTCTTCTTTGTCCGGTTTTACATACAATGCCAGACTATGGGGCACTGTGTTAGTCATTCTAAAATGATAATGAAAAATTCTGATTATCACAGGGTTATATGATACAGAAATAACAAAGTAATTTAAGTACATATGTAATCACTTTATCATCTACGTAGTGCATCTCTAGATAAATATTCTTTGTTTGATAACAGTCTGGACAAAGTAAGTTTAACAGGCTTTAAAAAACTGTTTCTGACAAATTGCCTGGTTTTAAATTGTATTTTTTTCAGTTCCTTTGTGCTGTCATTTACATTGAATATACCCAAACATTCTTTCCTTACTTTGTTTTGAATCTGAGAGACCTTGTTCTTTGTTACTATTGCAAAATAAAAAGTAATTTACTTTGTTATTTATGAGTAAAAGAAAAAAAGCAGCGGATATGCTATGATATGATTTTAACTACAAATTGTGGATCATATAGAGACAATTACAAATAATTTTTAAAAAATGCCACTGAATTGTAATAGCTTCAATTTTTATCTAGTGTATCTATTTATTAGACATCGCTTTCTTTGGCTCTTTACAGAAATGATATTTAAAAAAATCAGTAAATTTAATTTATCCGTAACTTCCCTCTTTTTTATGAATCTTTCCTCTGTGAGACCCAATTTAGTTCAGTACATATTCATTTATAATAACACACAAATACTCTTTTGTCAAACATTTTTATTGGACGCTGTTTTGGTCCATCATATTGGAGTCCTACCAATATTTTATCAGTTTCTACCTATCCATACCAAAATGTTACCAGTTCATTCCTATGTAGCACTTAATTTTTGTACAAAATTTGAGGTAAACTGGATAATTAGTTTTTTTAATAATAGATGTTTAACGTTTCATTGGGCCGCCATCTTGTTCCGGCATATTGGAATTTTACCGAAATAATTCCAGGTCGTCCCCATATAACCCTTAATTTTTTGTTATAATTTGAAGCTATGGCGCAAACTGTCAGACAGAAAGACAAACCGATCAACGGAATTGATAAAACATATTTTTTAGCATCTAAGGAGGCTAAAACGTTAAGATATGTAAAACCTGAGAGGGTTGATTTTCTACGATTACAAACATTTTATTTAACCGCCATTTTGTTCCACCATCTTGAACTAGTATCTTAAATTTTTGTAGTTCATCTCTATACCGCAATTATTTATGACACACAATTTGAAATCAGTCCATTAAGTAGTTTTTCAGGCTGAATTTTTAATTATTTTATTTAGCCACTATTTTGTTCTGCCATCCTGGATTCGTTCCAAAATTTTACCAGTTGATTCCTAATACTAGATTTTTGTGCAAAATTTGAGATAATTGGGATGAGTAGTTTTCAGTAATAATTTTTTAACATTTCATTTTGTTTTGCCATATTGGATTTTTACCAAAATGTTACCAGGTCATCCTTTATTTCTATATCCTTTAATTTTTTACCAAAATTTGAAGTCAATCGGATAAGTAGTTTTTTAGCTATGCCGCAAACAGACAGACCGACAAACAAACTGACGGAACTGAGAAAACCCTGAAACGTACAGATCTGAATAGATTTCTGACGATTAGAATACTTCCATTTTTCAAGGGAAATATAAACACTGTTAAAAATATTCTTACACCAAATTGGTGATTTGATTTTCAATTGCTACTTAGTGATTTTTTCTACCATCGCATGCAATTATTTTACACATTCCGTTCATATTTTTATGAAACATTGTAATCTCTTTTTATACAGAGGTATATTCTTTTTTACACGGAATGTAGATTTTAATACAACCTACTGTTGCATTATTACCCAAAATATGCATTTTAGTTTCACGTTATTGTAATGAATTTTTAAATATATATGCAAAATAAGTTTTGCCACATATAACCTGATTATGTGAAATACAACATGGACAGGAAAATAATTAAAACAAAACAAAAAAGATCTATTATGTATTAAATTATTACATAGTAAATTTAAAATAGAATACGTTTACATGAAGAAAAACTGATTGACAGTGTGTAATCCTGGGTTTAATCTCAAGTTAATTATACAATATGCATTATAAATTATTTATTATCTTTTTAACTTATTTTAGGCTGTAGAAAACCTTGTTAATTCAAGAAATTATGGAGATACACATATAAGTTTAGATGAAATTACTTTAATCTGTGTTTAAAATTCAAAAAAAAAACCTGAAAGTCCACCGCAACATACCTCGTTATACGAGGGGCAGTTCTTCTGACAGCCCATCTAACGTTTTGCTCCTTTAGGTAAAATTTTCGGCAAATGTTATCGACGTATACCTACGTTTTTCCCTATAATGAAATGGGCTTGCTTACCCTTCCTCAGTTCAGTCAATGAATATGTTGAATTATGTTGAATGTCTTTGGCCAAACAAGCGTTCTTGTAGGACTTTGTTAAAATAAACCAACTCTGCAAAATAACGATTTTGGTTTCCAAAAATGCAAATTTTTGGAAACCAAAATCGAATTACTGTGAGCACACCGCCCGGTATGATAAAAAATTCGGTTTTACAAACAATCAAGATAACCTATTTAATAGACGCTAAATTATTCTGAAATTATACATAGGCATGGTTTTGCTACGATACCTCAAAAGATACTTATAAGTACTGTCTAACCCTAATCTCAAGTGAAATACAAAATTTTAATGACTATTATGTAAAAGTGCTATTTTAGGACATTTAGACATTCCACTTACCTTTAGAATTGTCACATACTCTTGAAATGCTATTAATTTGCCCATTCATGGGCAGGAGTTTAAAAACAGATTGAATTAATTTGATTTTTGGCTAACTGTAGTAGACCAAGCGACGTAGACGTTGATATAACCATCACTATTCACGGTAGTCTCATACTCATAAATAAAAAAGTTTAACTAGCCGTTTTTTTGGCCCCTGCCGCGTTGGAAACCTTATTTTTGCCCTTCTAGTAGAGATTTTTCGAGCAAATTATTAAATATTGAATGGATCGATTCTTTGGTAACAAAAGCATTAAAAAGTAAAAAATACGTGTATCGATTTATGAAATAAAAAATTATGTTGGCGGTATTTTCCACAGAGGGGGAGACCAATGACTAGAAAATCTGAGCTGTGCGTAAGGATTTTGCACACTGTACAAAATTAGTCAGTCAGAGTTTTTATTGCAGATGTAGAAAATAATGTATAACAAGTTTTCCAAAAAAAAATTCAGACTGAATCTTCCATACATGTAGTTTATCTGGATTGCAAGAGGGTGCTCAGACACTCAATGAGTGGTCCCTTGAGAGACACCCACATCCTAAGTCAAAAGCAAAGGGTTTCTTAAAAAAAGAAAGAATGAAGAGACTAGAGAATATCCGATCTCCTAACCCTAATAGCGGTATCGTCAATCTCGGTACAGAACAGTGTTGTCTTTATTCAAAAATAATGGAACTATTTTGAGCAGGACATGTGTACGAATACAATAAAAGTAGGTAGGTGTTACGAAATTATTTATTTGCGAAAAAATTTTCCGCTTTCGATAAGAAATATCGCCAAAGCACCGCACAAACAAAACGAGATACCATTCGGCAAGGTTATAGAACATTATCCGGACGAGCATAACAACAAACGGTATTGTATTTTTGATAATTTTTAAGTTTCATAATTGAATATATTGACATGTTTTTCTTTGTACTTTGATAACTATCCTGTGAGCAGTACAAAAATTAAAAAAGTAAATTTGACTAATAAGTCGCTAGACGATGCATTATGGTGCACTTGGGAGTGCAGGAAATTTTCGGCATTAGGGTCACTTCAAATGGCAGCGCCTACGTCACGCCTCTGACGTTACTTTTTAGTGCCATTCACTATTAAAGAAGTGGGATATCCCTTTGTTTTTAACTTATTTTAAAAAAGAAAGAGGTTGTTATTTCGACCTTATATGTATTTTTTTGTTTATGTTTTGATTATGTACAGGTTGTCCCATTTTGGGTACTTTTGCGGGGTATCTCCGTTATTTTTATAGATAGAAAGTTGAGGTTTTCGCGACAGTCTGCTATTTTTTCCTAAAACTGAAGATGCCGTTAGCAAAATCTCCATAGCCCTTTTAGTTTTTAAGATGCAGAGCTTAATTGAAAATGTTGCATTTTTAGGCACCCCTCGCATTTCAACTATCAGATAACTTATCGAAAATGTGAAAACTGTTTTTATATAACTTTTCCCACAGAACTCAATTCCGCCTTCGGAATTAGTCAAAAAGTTATCGGATCCTACTTTATTTTTTTTAAATGGAACACCCAAAAATAAATGTCAAATATTTGGTTTTTCATCCATACAAATTTAATATAGTGCAAAATTTGCGTCCTGGCGATGCCGAGCGCCTGGCACTGTTTTGCCAGTGGTATTTGCAACAAATCGATGCTATCGATTTATTTGGACTTGTTATCTGGTTAAAAGAATGCTTTTTTTCAAGTGCGAGAATTTTTAATCGTCACAATACCAGGAACCGGCGTAGTGAAAATCAGCATTTAATATTTGAAAGGGCACCACAAGGATGCTTCTGAGTTGGGGTGAAATGTTTTATTTTGGGCAGATATATAGTTTATAGGATTTTTGAAAGAGGTCTTACAGCACGTAGATAACTAGAAATCCTTGAGGAAGTTATTCCAGAACTGCTCGAAAGGGAATTTCTTGATAATAACTTTCCTCAAAGATTGATAGGTACCAACGGATCTGTTAGATGGCCTCCACGATCTCCAGATCTTTGAATTTTAGATTTTTTTTATGGGGCTATATACAAAATGAAGTATATAAAACACGATATGACGGCATAGCAGAACTTCGAGTAGCAATTCATTTAGCCTTTTGAAATCTGCGAATAAGACCAATGATTCTTTTTAACGCTATTCAAAGAATCACAAACATGTGACAATTTTGCATTAGAGAAAACGGTCGTTAATTTAAACATCACCTTTAAAGATTTGTTTTTTCTTTTTTTTAATAATGTTATTTTTTTTGTTTGTTGTTGTTGTTACTTTATGCTATAAAACTGTGACAAACTTACTGTTATTAATTATAAAACTCTGTAGGTATTGTTATATAAGAAGATACTTATATGCAAGGTATCCAATTATTCGTTAGCAATATGTAACTTTCAATTGTTTATTAGTGTTTTTCATGGTCTACTATTAAATTATGCATTTAATTTCAGAAAATTGCCATTAATTGCGTGTTTCTGAGAAAAAATGCATAGTATTATATATGTTTACAAAGGTAAATAAAGACAAATTTTATAGTCTATAAATATACAGGGTGTTCCATTTAAAAAAATAAATGAGGGTCCGATAACTTTTTGACCTGACCCTGTATACTTATTCCGAAGGCGGAATTTAAGTTAGTTAAAGTTATATAGGAAACAGTTTTCACATTTTCGATAAGTTATCTGATAGTTGAGATACGAGGGGTGCCTGATAATGCAGCATTTTCAAATTAGCCCTGTATCTTAAAAACTAAAATGGCTAGGATAATTTTGTTAACAGCATCTTTAGTTTTACGAAAAAGTAGCACATTGTCACCAAAACCGCAACTTTCTATCTATAAAAATATCGTAGATACCCCGCCAAAAGTACCCAAAATGGGACACCCTGTACATCGATTATTCCTCGGTGGTTTGACGAATTTGGATGACATTTTCAAAGAATATTCCGGATCGGAGAGGTCCCATAGCAAGCATATTGAAAAAATGTTAAAAATGGCGGAATGACGCCAAACTAATAAAGACAGTAAGAGAATATACTCGTGGTAGTAGACATCAAAACACTCGGTACTTAAATATATTTTATTGATGATTTTTATTGATGATAGTGATTAGGTAATTAAGAATAAGTTAGGCAACGATTTTACAAGTAATAGTAAAATTATAGAGATGAAATAAAATATTATTTTTAAATTTTTAGTGCATTTTTTTGAAGTAGGTTTTATTTTTTTATACATTTTTTTATGTAACATATAAAGGTGAAGGTCGGTTTGTTTGTCCGAAAAATTTCCTAATTTCTAACCTAGTAACATTTTATTACACCCAAAATGAAATCACATTATCTGTTTAGAAATAATTCGAAACATTTTCCATACAATTTAGAATTTTGTACCACTGCGCATGCCTTTTCATATAACTAAGACACATTTTCTATACTAGTGTGTGGGAACATAAATCCCTGCTTGTGTAGAAACAATCAGAACCCTGTGGTTTCGATATTGTTGCGATAGAAATTAAAGGTCAATTTTTCGATACGTACAGAAATAAAATGTTATGTTGTTATACATAACAATATATATATATATATATATATATATATATATATATATATATATATATATATATTTAACTCATTTTCATACATGTTTACTCCCTTATATGCAGGTTCGCCAAAAGGGGGGCTTGAACTTTTTCGAAAATCATGTGTGCGGGTAGGCAACTTTACATTTAGTAGTTCGGGTAATAAAGGTCAATGAAAATATAAGGTGTGGACGAGGAATGGAAATAGAAGGTGTCGATTTTTTTTCTCGTCAAGGTAGATATTCCTGGGGACCCCCACATTCCCCTGGGTGCGGATTTTCTCTTGGTGGCCTTGCTTACATGCAAAATTATTTCCTAAAAATTGGGTAAAACAAATAGCGGAATTCCTCGCGATTTTCAAAATACTGAAATAACACAATAGCAAAACGAAATAATATTGTTGGTGTAAGTATGTTTATAAAACATTTTGACAAAAACAGACTCATTTATCTGTAGATTTTATTAAAAATCATAGTAGTTTAATTAAAGTATATTAAAACTTTAATTGACGTGTGTTAAATATGCTTATACAAATACATAAGATATAGATGTATAAGTTGGAACTCAAACATAAGATGATGTTTATAACTCTATGATTAGTCTGGAAAACTACAAATTTGGCCCAAAAATTAAGTGAGATGAACTAGTAAAATTTCGTACGAATAGAGAGCGAAACAAAATGACGGCTAAATACAATTTTAAAAAAAATTGCATAAAAAAACCTAACATAAGCTGGTAAAAATTTTGTACAAATTCAACATGGCGAAAAAAAATGGCGGCCTAATACAATTTTAAAATAGTCACTGTAAACAATTATTTATTCAATTTTATATTTTGCTTGCAAATCAACAAATAACAGGTAGAAACTGGTAAAGTACTGACACGAATCCAATATGGTGAAACAAAATGGTGGCCTATTAAAATGTTTAAAAAAATATAAAAGAATTGATATCCGGAAGTTCCCTCGTTTCTCGTGAATTGTTTCTTTTATATAAATAGTAAAGTGTATTCCTATTTACTTTGACATATAGCTATTTAGTATTTTCTTTATCAGATCTAAAACTACGTCGTTGGTCTACTCCATCTTACGAAGTGTTTTTCAAGTAGTTGATCAGAGATCCAAAACTCTTCCGTATAACTACAGACTAATATCCCTCCTCCCAATTATGAGCAAGGGAATGGAGAAGTATCTCAATAATGATCGTTTAAATTACCTTGAAACGTATAAACTCAGGCAATACGCTTGCGCTACCAAAGATCCACAGCAGATCTTACATTCGTAACCTACAAGTCGATTGAATTCCACGGAGAAGCCCAAAAAATTATTGCCCTCGAAATATCCAATGCAATTGATCATGACGCACTTCTTAACAAACTTCCTGCCTATGGTATTTCTACAAAACTTTGTACTTGAATTGCCAGTTTTCTTTTCAGCAGTAGTATTTTTGTAGTGGTTGACGGTCATTCATCAAACTTTCACTAAATCAACACAAGCGTTTTACGGGGTCCAGTGTTTGCAACTACCCTATTCTTCCTGCATATCAATGATCTGTTTTCTTCTACTAGCAATTCTATTCACAGCTTTGCTGACGATAAGTACACCCCCCCTGTCTCCTTTTTCCTTAACCGAGGATCTAGTATAATTGTAGAATGAGAAGCAAAGAACCTTGTCCAGTTTAGCGCCATTAAGGCACAATCATGTTTACTATTTCATAAATTGTCTCTCAATACCCACATCGTTTAAACGAACAATCAAAAACTTGTAGTCAAAGATTCCTTTAGCCTAGTTTGTATTACTTTTCAGAAAGATCTACGCCGCGCGCCGGTTTGATGACATTACCCCATTTGCCACAGCAGCGTGAAGAAATTGGGTTTTCTTTTCCAACCTCGAAAATACTTTTCTTCTGCCAACTTGTATACACTTTACACTTCGCAAATCTGACCCAGCTTTGAGTATTGCTCGCAAATATGGGGAGCAGCCTCTCCTTCAATTCTTAATATCCTTGATTCTGTACAAAGAAGAGTTATTCGCCTGATTGATGATCCAAACATGCAATCCTGAGTACTAGGTACAGAGTTATTTTTTATAATTTGCCACCCCTTGAGAGGCTTATTTTGTCAAGATACAAAGAAATGATTCATACGAAAGTTATAGGGAATTTCCTAAAGATTTACATGGCGGGAATTTTAAAAACAAATGACGATCGGAAAGTCACTAAATCACCATCTACTTTGTTATTTTAAATGGGACCACTATATTTTTTTGACATTTTTGGATTCCCATCATTCTCCCCTTTTCAAAACTATATAATTTGTCTATATTCGGAACAGTAGTTTTTGACTTGTTCCACTTTAAAGTTACCACATATGACAATTGCACAGATATGCAGCCATACTTAAATCGCGGTACCCATGAGATGATGACATCGCTTTACCCATGGAAGGTCACCAACAAAAACAAAATACTTACTTTTATTCGTAAGTCAAATATTTTATTGATTTTACAGAAAACAAAATTAATAAAAACTAAAATGCAGTTTACTGTAGAAGAAAAAGTAAGAATTCTTCAACTTTATTTCGCAAACGTTAATAATGCGTCAATTGCAGTGCAACAATACCGGCTGCTATATCCTGGTGCAAGAGTTCCCTTCCGCAAAGAAGACGAGCAAATTTTGCTTGTCGTTGCGATAAAAAATAGTGTATGAAATTAGGGTTTTAAATACAGAATATCCCACCTTCATTACCCAAGCAATTAGTAAACTGGAAAGAGTGTGTCAAAATTGCTTGCATAATGCAGGGGGTCACGTAAATAGGTTGTAAAAATATTAGTTCCTAGTTCTTGTTTTGTTTTTGTTTGTTCGTTTGTTTGTTATCGTTGTATTAGAATATATATATATATAACACATTAAATATATTTTTTTTTACAAATTACTGTTTTGTTGTTGTTGGTGAAATTCCACGGGTAAAGCGATTTAAGTATCTGTGGATTGCGTTCACATCCAATAGGGCTCCGTTGTTTTTAGTTGACATTTCATCATTTCATGGGTACCGCGATTTAAGTATGGCTGCATATCTGTGAAATTGTCATATGTGGTAACTTTAAAGTGGAATAAATCAAAAACTACTGTTCCGACAAAAATGTCAAAAAACGCAGGATGTCCCTTTTAAAATAACAAAGTTGATGGTGATTTAGTGATTTCGCGATCGTCTTTTGTTTTTAAAACTACCGCCATGTAAATCTTTAGGAAATTCCCTAGAATTTACGTATGAACCATTTCTTTGTATCTTGAAAAAATAAGCGTCTCAGGGTATGGTAAATTATAAAAAATAACCCTATACCGTGGTTGCTTTAAGTGAAGAGAGGGGAAGTTTATTGATATGGGATTTAAAGAGATTGGGACGCCCTGGGAATAAAGGAGTGAACATAGTGGAAGGTCCTTGGTCTTTGTACTTTGACGTTGAAGAGATACATGTGGGTCGATGCTCATGTCTCCCTGGCGAGAATGACTAACGAAAGTATTATGGATGATAATTCATCAGTACAGAATCAGTGGTAGTACCTGTAAAACAAAGACAAATCGCCGACAATTTGACGATGCTCTAGTGATGCAAGCTTCCTTGTGATGGTGAATAGCTCTTATTAGGATAGAGTCAAGGATGTTGAGGATTATATATAATTTGGTAGAAGAATTTTTTTTTGAGCTCGGTAAAGGAAACCCAATTCTTTCGAGGCTGCTGTAGCTATTAAAGTGGTATGATCATGCCAGCGAAGATCTTTCTGAAAAGTGATACCAACTAGGCTAACGGAATCGTTGGCTTCAAGCATTAATGATTCATTTGAATGGTATGGGTGTTGGGAGATACTTTGTGAGATAGGAAAAGTGATTATCTTAGTGGCGTTAAACTTTAAACTGGACAAAGTTCTTTCGTCGCCATTCTACGATTATAGTGAGGTCCTCGGTTAGGAGACAGTACTTTTCGCTTATCATCAATTTGAGTCTTGGAAACAGGTTTGGGAAATTTTATGTTGGAGTGGACTGTCTTTCATCAGTGTGGCTGTGAATAGGATTGCTGGTAAAAGAAGATCATTGATGTGCAGGAGGAATATGGTATAGATGCGAACATTGAACCTTGTGGAACACCTGCGTTGATTTTGTGAAAGAAAACTGACAATCCAAGTAGTTACAAAGTTTTGGAGGAAAACCATAGGCATGAAGTTTGTTAAAAGTGCGTCATGCCAGACTTGATCAAATGCTTTGGATATGTCGAGGACAACAATCTGGGCTTCTCCATGGAATTCGATAGATTTGTTACAGTTGTGGGTTACGAAAGTAAGATCTGCTGTGGACCCTTGGTGGCAGAAGGATGGATAAGTTTATAACTTTCGAGGTAATTTAGAAGCTCAGTATTGATATACTGCATTGCCTTAGTCTTAAATGAGAGTAGGGAAATGGGTCTGTAGTTAGAGGAAAAGTTTTGGAACTCTTTTTGGGGAACAGCATGTAAATGAGCAGATTCCCAGTTTAAAAAAAATTTCTTTGTCATACATAGCACATTTGGAAAAACCTGGTGAGGAAAGGTGCCAATACCATCAAGGCCAGAGGACTTTTTAATATTAAGTGTTTTTTAGAATACGTCGTACCTTTTCAACTCTAAATGTAATATTGTGCATACTGCACGGCAAAACTGGTTCTGATAGAAGGGGAAGTGGAGAGAGAAGGGATTAGAGTGGAATTAATTTGAATGGTATGGGTGTTGGGAGATACTTTGTGAGATAGGAAAAGTGATTATCTTAGTGGCGTTAAACTTTAAACTGGACAAAGTTCTTTCGTCGCCATTCTACGATTATAGTGAGGTCCTCGGTTAGGAGACAGTATTTTTCGCTTATCATCAATTTGAGTCTTGGAAACAGGTTTGGGAAATTTTATGTTGGAGTGGACTGTCTTTCATCAGTGTGGCTGTGAATAGGATTGCTGGTAAAAGAAGATCATTGATGTGCAGGAGGAATATGGTATAGATGCGAACATTGAACCTTGTGGAACACCTGCGTTGATTTTGTGAAAGAAAACTGACAATCCAAGTAGTTACAAAGTTTTGGAGGAAAACCATAGGCATGAAGTTTGTTAAAAGTGCGTCATGCCAGACTTGATCAAATGCTTTGGATATGCCGAGGACAACAATCTGGGCTTCTCCATGGAATTCGATAGATTTGTTACAGTTGTGGGTTACGAAAGTAAGATCTGCTGTGGACCCTTGGTGGCAGAAGGATGGATACGTTTATAACTTTCGAGGTAATTTAGAAGCTCAGTATTGATATACTGCATTGCCTTAGTCTTAAATGAGAGTAGGGAAATGGGTCTGTAGTTAGAGGAAAAGTTTTGGAACTCTTTTTGGGGAACAGCATGTAAATGAGCAGATTCCCAGTTTAAAAAAAATTTCTTTGTCATACATAGCATATTTGGAAAAACCTGGTGAGGAAAGGTGCCAATACCATCAAGGCCAGAGGACTTTTTAATATTAAGTGTTTTTTAGAATACGTCGTACCTTTTCAACTCTAAATGTAATATTGTGCATACTGCACGGCAAAACTGGTTCTGATAGAAGGGGAAGTGGAGAGAGAAGGGATTAGAGTGGAATTAACGGCGAATTGTTTGTTGAATTTAATTTTTAATTGATGTGGGTAAATGATTTGTGCGAGATGGACTGTCGATACAAAGTATAATTGGTCTTTGGTAGTAGCTACAGCCATTGCCTTGAACAAAGTATTTTCTATTAACGCCGGATTTAACGGCTTTCGAGATAGTTTGACCGCCAATAATAGTCAGACATCCATTGTATACTTTTATTAACGCCGGATTTAACGGCTTTCGAGATAGTTTGACCGCCAATAATAGTCAGACATCCATTGTATATTTTTATTAACATCTTTATAAGTGGATGAAACTAGTAGTTACGGAAATTGTGTACGGTGCGACGGAAACCATCTTCTGGCAGCAGAGAGTGTTTTAAATGTTAAAGAGAAATATAAAATTACACAATTTTTTAATAGTTGATTTTTTAGGGGTAACTTGTAACACAACAGTAACTATTGAAAAAATGTTAGACGTTTTTGTTAAAACAAAGGAGGTGATACAAAGACAGAAAAAATGTTGAATACAGAAGTTTTACCCCCGTATTCACTAAAAAGGTTTAAGAATTAGACCAAATCTAGGTGCCATGGTACTGAAAACTCTTAGTTTGCCAGTTATGTTTCGCTTATGTCACTGTCATTTTGTAATTGTAACATTTAGAAACATTATTTGTTCAATTGTTAAAAATGTCTTAAACCTATACCTGTCAAGTTAGACCTGGTCTAAATTTGAACCTCTTTAGTGAATACGGGTGTTAAGGTTTTTTTTGTGAACCGCCAGGATTTGCGAAAAAATTAAAAATTGACAATTTGAAAGTAAAAAAATAAACATATACTTTGTTATTTTAAGTGGAACACCCTGTATAATATAGTTCCATTAAATAGTTCTCGTCTTGCCGATCATAAATTTACCTTTATCTTTAAAGATGCAATTTTCATCTTGCCATAGCAGGATTTTTATCGATTTTCTCTGTTATCTTTAAAGATAGTAGTATCAGACCTGGTATATTTATAACGGGCATAATGAAACTATAATATACATGATGTTCAGGTTCAATTATCACTTGTTTATTTTTTTTTAACAACTCTTTGCGATTTAGGTTTAGATAAAACCTTAAAACATTTTGTCTCCAACATTTTTTTAAAAGAAGTAAAACTTGTAGATTTCGTTAAAATTCACGTCATTCACAACAAGGTGTAAAAATGTAACTTTGGCCACCCCTTTTGTTCTAGCACAAACTTCTGCCATTATTTTTTCATAACTTATTATATATTACCAATCACCCCTCACAAAATCAGCCATTTAAAAATGATGTAACTTCATTTTTTTACAACTTAAACATACTCCCCCGCATCGATGTTCTATCGCTCACCCGACAGACCATGATTTTGGTCACATTTAGGGTACCCAATTTTCATTACACACTGGCTCTTAGACTATAAGATTGTATTTATTATTTTCAAATCTTTATCTTGAGAATTGCTCAGAGCCAACTACTTTTTGAAAGACACCTATAGAAAAACCAATTAAAATATCGTCCTTGGAAACGACGGACTTAACCCTATTTACATGATTATATTGATTTGGCGATTCAGAGAGTAAACAATGGTGTTGACTCGTTCCTAAAAGGCTAAAGGTCTGATTATGTTGATACGGCTAACTTGGGTTTTAAGAGATTAAAATTTTATAGAGTTTTTCCATGACTGACAGAGAAAAATTAGTTTTTTTTTGCTTGAAGACTAAACTACATATGTCTGGATATAATATACATTGATAGAATGATCGATTTTTTTTATTTGATTTCCATAACCCTGGTGTCTCAGTTTAACCTGTTCTATTACTGTGGTCCATAAACCATCCCAACCATCGAACCATCTGAATATCAGATGGGCGGAACCAGCAAAACAAAACTCAACGGCACGTGTATGATATATTGCGGAGGTCATTTGTATCTGCATGTTGCCAAACGTAAATATTTTGAAATTAGGTGGCTATAACGCAGACAATTTAGGTTGCCTTCTGCAATACGTGGGAAAGGAACTTTTCCTGTAGACTTAGAATTGATACCAATGAGATTATCTTGTTTTTCAGGTAAAGTGACTGCCTTAAGACGTTGGCTGTCATCATATTAATCAAATAGTTGTTTGTCTCCCACCTCATAACGGAATTATAATCTTCACCCTCCCAGATTTATAGAGATCTTGGCGTTTGAGGGCTCTAGATGCCGAAACACACGTTTTCCCATTTCCTTCGGTTTGTCTGTTTGTTTGTTCGCGACATAGGTTAAGAACTACGTAATAAATTGGAAAATGTTTCCTAAAAGTCAAGAGTCATTTGGGGATTGCCTTATAAATCATTTAAAAATCTATTAAAATCTGCTTAACCAACTGACTATTTTGTACAAAAATTGAGTGTGAAAGTCTAACGGGTTAAAAAATGGCTCCTGAAGTAAATATTAAAAAAAATAAGTTTAAATAAACCTACTTTTTTGCACAAATTTAAAGGAGATATATGGTGAAATTTTGATGCCAAATTAATACAACTTAACAAAATGGCGCTCTGAAAATCAATATCATATACTTACTTACCTAATTGACTTCAAATTTTACACAAAAAGAAGGAATTTTGGGAATCCAAAATGGCGGCTAATAAAATGTTTTAAAAATCAGAATCATCCTTTATTGGCATTTTGTTTTTGTTATTAAAAAGCAGGTTGCATTATATATTTTCAATTGAAGAATTAAAATTATCGAATAAAATAATGAAATGAAAATAAAAGAACAAATATTAAAATAAAAAATAATAAAAAAATATTTTGAAAATTCGCTAAAATTTTGTTTTTTGGATTATTGCATATCTCTTATATGTTGTAACAAATCTGTCTAAATTTTATATATGATTAATTTTTACAATGATAGAAAGACTGTAGTGAACAGCGGAAATATGACTGAATTGATTTGTAGAATAAATATCAACAAATATATAAATATTAAAATAGTAGAAAACACAAAGTGAAAACAACGGAAAAATCAATAAACTCGTTTAACCCGAAAATTCTCTCGTTATAGAAATAGACAGATGATTTATGCGGATGGTTAATTAAAAATGAATAAAAGAAATGGGAAAAATTTTAAAAATTAAAAATCTGGAAATTGGTTTTACGCAGAACTTTCCTTGTTATAAATCCTTTCTTTTATCAAGGAAAGTGATGTATTCGCATTTATGAATTACATCCTACAACATTTTAATTTAATTGTGCTAGTTTCCTATAATATTTTTTACCAGTGCTTTATTCATTAAAATAAATTTAATTGGATTACTTACAGGAGAAAGTCGGTGTAATGGTATTTTTATCCTCGTGTTTATTTTTTGATTTTCCCGTTACCACTTTCAATATATTTTCCTTTTTAGTTTTCTCGTATTGTAATCGTGAAAAATTACCCTCCGATATTTTTTCAGATCTTCACGTTTCAGGGTCTCTAAATGTCGTAAAACATGTTTTCTCAATTTCGTGGGTCTGTCTGTTCGTGGGTCTGTCTGTGGAGAGTTCATTGCTAAGCACAATCAAAGTGGACTTAACGAGTCTCTTTAGTCAATTCTCCTATTGATGTGTATCTCATCGGTGTGGTAAGAGATTAATCGCCATTATAGATCCTCAGGTTCGTTCTCTACTGGTGTTTGATAGTTGCCAGAAAATTGATGATCATAGGGTGAATTTTGTATATTCCTAGTACGTCTATGAGCCGGGAATGTGGTACACTATCAAACGCCTTATTATAGTCTATAAAAGCAGTGTGTATGTAGCGATGTTTTTCCTGTACCTGCTTAAGTACCACAGAGTCGATGATAAGTTGTTCTTTGCATCCTTGATGGTCTCGAATGCATGTCTTATGTTCCTTGGCTAATAGGTTATGGCTGTCAATATGGTGACAGATAAGATTTGAAATACATCCTGTTAGGATCTTGTTGGGCAAACAGGTGATTGGCCTGTACTGGGACGGGTCTTCTGTCCTATTGCTTTTGGGTAGCATAGTCATAGTGCCTAGCATTAGAAATGCAGGGGTTGTCTCCGGATGATGCATTATTTTGGTAAAATGACGGGCCATAACTTCATGGAGGACCTTAAATTTCTTATACCAAAAATTGTGAATATGGTCAACTCCTGGCGACTTCCAGTTGCTCGTGCCCCTAATAAAGCTGCTAACTTCCTCCTTGGTGATAGAGTCAAATTCCATTTGTGGTATTTGAACTTGATCGCGTTGAGATTGTATCCATGTAGCATTTCGGTTATGCTCTTTTGGTTTTTCCCAGATGTTCGACCAATACTCGGTCAAATAGTCTTTGCTGTTTGCTTATTATTATTATTATTATTACTTATTTATTTATTTTTCTTAAAGTTATTTACGCAGCCTACAAAAAATAAATAATGTTCTTTATTATTTTCCTTCATAAAAAGGAAGTTTTTATTTCAGGAATTGGATTTTTTTCGAGTTTAAGTATTTTACTAAGCCGCCATTTTCTTTTGACATAGAATTCGTACGTGGAGCGAAATGGCGGACAAATTAAATGTTTCAAAAGTCAACGTAAAAAAATCTTCTTATTCAAGTGACTTCAATTAATTTTAATTTATTATATATATATATATATATATATATATATATATATTTAATTTATTAAATTACTTATCTAATTTTATTTAAATTATGCCCAAAAATCAAGTGTTACAAATCCAATAAGGAAAACAAAATGGAGCCCAATGAAAATGTTTGAAAAGACAGTATATATGTGTTACCTACTAAACTATTATTATATTTCTAAATGGAATGACATCTATGTTATTGCATTTTTGTTTTTCCCTGAACAAATTGTGTTGTTTCCTATATCTAAATTCAACTGATTTTTAGAATGATAGTTGAAATTTGACAATTTTGACGGTTTGAAACCAACCAAATGACTCCAACTTGGGACTAAATGGATTTCACTTTCCTCTCTTAGTTTTTAATTATCTATTTCCCCACATATATTTCCAGTTTGACAGGAGTTGTCAAAATTTGACATTTCCTGTCAAAATATGAATTTATAGGTAATTAAAAACTAAGGAAAGTGCAATCCATTTAATTCCAAGTTAAGTCGTTTGGGAGTTGCAGAGCTTCAAAAGGTCAAAAATGTCAATTTTCAAGCGTCGTTTTCTTGAAAGCAGTTGTGTTTACGTACAGGAATCATAACAAAATTATTTACATTATTTAGGAAAATACAAAAATGCAATAATATACAAAGCTTTCCATTTAGAACACAGATCTTGCCACCAGTTTAGGGTAAAAGCGGCAACACCGCGAAATCTAAAATATTTTAATAAGGTCACTGAGTTTGGTGGCGCAGCCTATACACACACACACACACATATATATATATATATATATATATATATATATATATATATATATATATATATATATATATATATATATATATATATATATATATATATATATATATATATATATATATATATATATATATATATATATATATATATATATATATATATATATATATATATATATATATATATATATATATATATATATATATATATATATATATATATATATATATATATATATATATATATATATATATATATATATATATATATATATATATATATATATATATATATATATATATATATATATATATATATATATATATATATATATATATATATATATATATATATATATATATATATATATATATATATATATATATATATATATATATATATATATATATATATATATATATATATATATATATATATATATATATATATATATATATATATATATATATATATATATATATATATATATATATATATATATATATATATATATATATATATATATATATATATATATATATATATATATATATATATATATATATATATATATATATATATATATATATATATATATATATATATATATATATATATATATATATATATATATATATATATATATATATATATATATATATATATATATATATATATTTCTAAATTGAAATTTCTTGGTTTTAGGTCAGTTTGTGTTGAAATAAATTAGTTCACATTGTCTTTTTGAACATTTTTCTTAACGTTTCGACCTTTTTTTAGGCCTTTTTCAAAAGTCTACAAATTTCAGGAATTTTTTAAAATTTTAAACTTAACTTACATAAATGTCAAGAATCTTACCCTAAACGTAGCTCAATTTTACAAGACAATGTGAACTAATTTATTTCAACACAAACTGACCTAAAACCAAGAAATTTCAATTTAGAAATATATTATATATATAGATATATATATATATATATATATATATATATATATATATATATATATATATATATATATATATATATATATATATATATATATATATATATATATATATATATATATATATATATATATATATATATATATATATATATATATATATATATATATATATATATATATCTATATATGCGCGGTATAGCCCGAAAACTGCTTATCCTAATGACTTCAAATTTTGGTAAAAATCCAAAGTGGAAAACAAAATGGAGGCCCCACAAAATGTTTAAAAAATCATTATTAAGAAACTACTTACTTTTCGAATCGACCTCAAGATTTGCACAAAAAACAACTGTGATATAGTGGTGGTTAATAATTTTAAAATATCCGGCAAAATTCGATTTCCCGAAGGAAAATAATAAATTACATAATTTATTATGTATAGACTTGGTAGATAAAGGTTTGAAGAAAATTAATGATGACAATAAAATAAAAATAAATTAATTTAAAAAATAACGAACAGATAATATAATATAAATCCATCTAGTTGTTTGATACTGCCTAAAAAAAATTGAGAAACAGTTTATACGAGTTGTATAAATTTGTTACAAAATAACTGTATTTTTAAAATGTGTTCTCTACTTAGTGGAATTCCATTACGAGGGAAGTTTGGGGTACATTTTAAGTTATAAGAACATCGTGATTTAAATCACCAAATTAAAAAAAAATAGAATTTAAATTAACTGATTTCAATTAGTGCATTATATATATATATATATATATATATATATATATATATATATATATATATATATATATATATAATGCGTGAGATCTATCCACTGAAAAAAAAATCTATTTAAACTATTCTCATTTTACTGTACTACTGCCAAGCTACTGAAGATTTAATCGTGAATAAACTAACACGTCTAGTATATATAGTATAAAATGATAATTGCTTCAATTTAGCACTCGGTTAATTTGTTTATTTAAAAGGATACATTTGTTAACTGCTTTTAACTTTTATAATAAAAAAATATCTTTATTAAATAGATTTCCTCGCCTAGAAGCTGAAAGTTAGCTTACTAACTACCGTCTTAATATTTGTTAATTATGAAAAAACAAATTACATATTTGCCTTTAATGACTCTTATGTTTGTTGGATTTTTTAAAACCTTAGTTTTATGTGGTTGAAACAGAATAAAATTAAAGTTGTTTAGAGAAGATATTGATTTTTTATGTGTCTAGCCAAAATTAAAAAATACCGAAGTTCTGAAGAAAACACTAATCGAACAAAAAACATGTTAGATTTTTTGTCATAATCCTATGACCGCCTCTATTATTCGCTGCTGCTAGACATCGGCTGAGCATCAGGTTATCGATATCAAGCAGCGGTATCTCATTCTAGGTATCCTGGAGGGCGTTCCCATGGGAAAAAACCTTCGTTGAAGCATATCCCACATGTGCTTAATGAGACTTATAGTGGCCTGGCGATGCCATGGATGTTGCATGTATAAAAAGTTGGGGCCTATAGCTGCCGAAATGAAGTAGAATGAGGTCAGTTCTTCCACTGATGCTGATTCCATCCCAGACCATTATTGTTCAGCCTCTGTAAGAGTACACCTTATATTATATATTATTATATAAAATTATAGGGAGATTTCTCTCTTATCGACTGAAAAAATCCTGGCTAGAGTAATGGCATCATTGCTTCTCAAACACACGAACCTCATAATTCCCGAACCTCAGTGTGGCTCTCGATCTGAGAGGGAAACCATGAATCTCATTTTCAAACTGAGACAACTATATACAAAATATACAAATTTTATTAACCTCCCTAAGCGTTTGATTCCTCAAATAGTGGGCATTAATGGAACGACTGGGGGTACCTAAAAAGTTCCGCAGGTCTGTAAAAGCTTAGACCAGAACAACTTTGTAAATGTGCTATACAATGGTGTAACAACAGAACTTTTCACCACGAAGACTAGTGTCCGCCAGGGATGTGCCTTGGCGCCGATCCTGTTCAATGTCTTTGTTACCAGAACCAGGTTTGTTAAAGATATTCAGTATGTTGACGACTCGACTGCGGTTTGATAAAATCGAAACATAATCTTGGGCATATAAACACTTGGGCTAAAAATCAATATCAACAAAATGAAAATTATATGCACTCTTGCAAATGCACCCGAGTGAGCCATTGCGATAGATGGCAGTAATTTAGCATATGTTGAGCCCTTCAATTACTTAGGTAGCAAATTTCCGAGAAATTGAAACATTGACGACGAAGTGCTAAATAGAATTAAGCAGCATCTAAGTCTTTTTGGAGACTATGCGTTTGTATGGAGAGTATTGGAGAGTTAGCGCACTGCCAAAGAAATCAAGGAGGGCAGCTTGAGAGCTTTAAGTATGTACTACATGACACACTTAAAAAGGCTGGTGGAAAATACTTGGGAGACTCAAGCGACAGAAAGAGCAGAGTGGAGGCGAGCTGTGAAGAACTTCAGAGCCGATGAATACCAAGAGGAGAAATGTCCCAGAGGGAAATTATGAGTGTCGCGACTGATCTGTATTGTGGAAAGTTTCGTGTTCGAGTTCAGCATATATATATATATATATATATATATATATATATATATATATATATATATATATATATATATATATATATATATATATATATATATATATATATATATATATATATATATATATATATATATATATATATATATATATATATATATATATATATATATATATATATATATATATATATATATATATATATATATATAGATATATACCTGAAAATTTCGAAGATTTTGTGTGAAATGTATTATTAGACTCGTTCCATACGCACTTTGTCGCAAAAGTCCTAGCGCTTTAATCATCAAGCTAATGTTTTCCTTGAATGATTAACAACAATAAACTGAATTATAAAAAAAAATGAAGAATTTATCATTTAAATATCAGAGAAAAATTAAATAATAGATCTGACTAAAGAACATAAGTAAAGGTAAACAAACTAAAATGTAGATAAGTTGCTTGCTCTTCCATGTATTGATAGAAATTCGTGGGATTTCCGTTTACAAAAATTATAATGATAAGCCGAAAACTGAAATATCCCTAGACTTTACGGTTGTATTTATTTTGTTTATATCAGCTGATATAAAATATGAATATATTTTGAGTCTTATCAATCTAGTCGTTTTTTGTCTATACATTTTAATTTCTTCGAAAAATGTGTTTAGTTTCGGTGGGGTGCTTTTAGTAACGGTTACGAGTGAAAATGAGCATTGGCGTGCAAACCCCGTAGTCCAGTAAAACTGTCGAAAAAACGGCGAAAATAGAAAATTTCTCTAAACATTAATTTGTTTTTTGGAATCGCTTGATTTTGGGTTGTAGATTAAGAGTCCGACTTTGCACCTGTCGGAGAGATGGAGCAACACCCTTAATGGCGATTTGGTCCCTTTTTACGTTTTTTTTTTCAGTATTTTAGGTTGTATATGAGCAAATCAAAATCAGTCAACGAATTTTGATTTTTTACATTGTATTAAACTTGTATGGACGGAGGACCACTGTGCACTGTGGACAAAGGAAATAATACAAGAAACTTCTCAACGTGTGTCACCACATCTCCAAATGCGCAAAGTTTTAAAATGTATGGTGATATACAAATTATTGCAACATAAAGGTTTATATAAAATTGATAATTTACTTTGTAATATTCTATAAAAAACATTAAATTTATGAAATTGAGCTGAAAACGACTATTTTTCGGGCCCAAGTTTTGAAAATGGCTTCCTAAATCCCTAAAAATGTTTTTAATAAACTGTTCTGTACTTTAAAATAAATATTTATAAATGAAATTACCATAACACTCAAAAAATTTATTTATATATTAAATAACGCAGAACTTTACGTAAAAACGCAAAAATGATGCCTGAAATGACGACTTCTCGGGCCCAAATGTTAAAAAGGGCTTCTCAAATCCCTTAAAATGTTTATTATGAACTATTGAACTGTTAAATTTAAATGAATATTTGTAACTTACAGTACCACAGAAACCTAAGAAAATGTATTTATTTACCAATAAATGCAAAATTTTTAATGAAAATCAAATGACCAATCCTTGGACCAAGTGGTCAAAACTGATTCTAAAACCCCTTAAAATGTTTGTTTTTAGGTACTAAACATATTACAAAGTTAATTAGCGAAAGTATGAGAAAACACAAACAAATTTGATTTGATTGTGAAAAATGCGAAAATTGTACGCAAAATAAGTTAAAAAGAACATTTGCAACTTTAAATACGACAACACTAAAACAATCTATCTATTTATCGAGAAATGCCAAATTTTACATAAAAACGCAAAAATTTAGATTAAAGTGACGATTTCTTGCGTGCAAATGCTCAAAATGTAGCGGTTCAGATGAAAGCTTAGAGTCTAAGAAACAAATTAGGACCAGTAAGTTTCGTAAACAGTTTGAACAAAATGGTTAGAGAAAAACAACTTGAAGAAAATTCGTTTTCCCAAGATATCACTAATTTTCATATAATGAAATAGACATTAAATTGGTACAAAATTACCAACTTTATGGTAGGATGTCAAAAATTCCTTCTTATTAAAAGTGCTTCTTATTAAAGATGCCACAATGGTTTATTGGTCAAAAAAATTTAGTAACAAATACGCTAACTTTTTTCACTAAAAAAGTTGTTTATTTTTAATACCAAAAAATAGCTGATTTCTCGGCTTTAAATAGATCATCAAATAGATTGATCAAAATTATTTGCTTATATACAACCTGAAATAGCTGCAAAGAACCGCTGAAAAACGTTCAAATACCTGCCTAGGTTTGCCTAGACAAAGTGCACATTTCCGGGTTGCTTGTTTGTTCGTTATTTCGGACTTTGTCTGCGCTGTGGTAAGGCAATCCCAGGTTTGCTAAACCTAACCTAACCTAGGATTGCCATACAGAACCCAGGCACTTTAGCTAGGCAAACCTCAGGCAAGGTCAGTTATATAACTCGTATTGTTTTAAGTTAATGTGAAGTTTTATTTGTTAACTCGGATTATTTCTCACCAGTGACGTATATAAAGGGGGGTTAACCCCCCTCTCAGAGCCCAGAATAGGATCTTTTTTTCGGAATTGGAATTTTTTGTAGAAAATTTTCGTCGTCTCAAAACCTGCCCCAGAAGCATTTTCGATATACACCTCTGCTTCACACCACATCAAGTTTTAAAACATGTATATGTATAGGGTATTATATTTTAAATAATAAAGTCGATAGTGTGCTCGGTCAAGCCGGATGCCACAGTTAATCATTTGCATAGATATGTTGCTAATAAAGAAAATGACAAACTGGCTAGAAATTGTTTCTTAAGACAAGCGTTATGACAGGACACACATTATTTTTCGGTTGCGAATGATTCGGACCTAGAAATATTTGATTTATTTTTCTAATATTCTTTTTATAGTATCTCGATTCGTTCTGTTAAATTTAAATATTACTAAAATAACATACACAATATCATAAAGTAGGCGCCTTCACACGCGATTTTTCCCGCAATACAAATATTTTACTTAAAATACCTCTCAACCTGAAAAAAAATAGATTTGTTCTGGGAATAACATATTTTTTAATCATCGATCGATCCGGTCTTTTCGCGAACATGCTTCAAACTATTGCCAGAAATAAAACTAACCTATTTTTAAAATAAACACAATTACTGGTTAAGTAAATATTTGGTTTTCGATTTGAATAAACTGTGAATAAATTGTAAAATAGGCTCGCTATTATTATTGCCTTGTACAAGATAAATCTGGGATAACATATACCGGGTAGCTGTGTTGCAACAAAAAATATTCTAATGGGCCCGAAGGAGCTATAATATGTTGTAAGCGCCGTCTACAGTTACGAGTTTTCCCGCGTGTATACTTGTACAGGGTGTCCCAATTTCGAGACGTATCATTGGGATCTCGGAAACTATAAGAGATACAAAGTCGGTTAAATTAGGGCAAAGGTGCGCAATTTCATGCCAATCAAAATGGCGCTTTGAAAGTTTGAAAATTCCGAATACTTCCGAAGATATTCGAAAAAGACCAAATATCCGCGATTCCGTTTTTATTTTTTCTGACTCTATTTAAAGTGATATAACAAAATAAATTCCACATTCTCATTGTTACTTTTTCTGCTTTACCAGATGGCCCTGCTAGATTTTCAATCCGACGTTTCGTTTTATCGCAACTATCATCAACTTTGTTTTTTAAATAGGCAAACAATTCCCTAATGTTTAATTAACTTTAATTTAAATTCTAAATTCAATGACATAACACACTTTACATATTCCCGACGTTTCGAGCCGAAAATCCATCATCAGTGCTAGTTGCTGATGATGGCGATCGAACGAAACGTCCGATCAAAAGCCTGATGACGCCATCTTGTAGAGAAGAAAAAATGTCCATGAAAAAGTAAAATTTATTTTGATCTGTTTTAGTAATATTATGAAAAAATCATTTGTTAGAATTTATGTTTGTAATTGTCAGAACTTAATATGAGAATTTATCAAAAAAAAATAGATTAAAACAAACGTCAATTTTTGCTCTTCTACATTAAGACGCCATTAGATTTACAATCCGACGCCGACGTTACTTTTACTTTAAGTTGTCCTAGTGTTGTTCTACAATAGCAATATTTCCATAGTGTCATATACTCCTTCTCATCCATCATTTCGCCATGACATTTTCTTTTGTTTCAAAATGACAGGAGTATTTTGACGTTTTTCTTTACTTATTTGAGTCTTACTTGATTATTCTCAATTTGTGTATCAATAAAAATGCCTTTCGCGTGTTTAGAAAAACGTGATATGATCCGCATATAATATTTTGTCATAGAAATGCCCAAATTTCAAATCAACGATATCTGCAGAAATACCCTGAAAGGCAACATTTTGCAATACTTGACAAAACTTTGGCACAGCATGGAGGTTTTGAAAAACCAAGAAACAAATACGACAGCCGAATGGATCAGGAAGAAGAAGCGCGTATTTTCGATGCTGTAACTTAATATAGCGTTCTAAAAGGCAACTAATTATTTACTAATTTCTATATTATAGGTTCAAAATGCACCTAGATTATCTTTTAGGGCAAATAAAGATAATTTGGAAATACCAGGCATGAGTATTTGGCGAACTCTTAGATCGCTTGGGTACCAGCCATTCAAAATTCACGTGAGTCAAACTTTAAGTCCTGGTAATTCTGAAAGGCATCTAGAATTTTGTCATTGGATGCAAAATAAATTAGAAATTGGTGATTTTTTGAATAAAATAATTTGGACGGATGAGTGCACTTTTTCCACGTCCGGAATATTTAACCGACACAATGAACATTATTGGTCTATGAATAATCCGCCACAAAATCAAGAAGTGGGACCTCAAGGAAGGGAATCGTTTAGTGTATGGGTGGGAATGTGGCGTAACAAAATCATTAGCCCATTTTTTTTATGGTCACCATACATCTCAAAAATATATAAATTTGACAGAGCAAAAAATAATGTTATAGAACGGATCATTAGAAGTATTAGGAAATCTATGGTGGCAACAAGATGATGCTCCTCCCCATAATGGAAGAGTAGTGACAGAGATTCTCAGTTTTTTATTTCCTGGTAAATGGATTGGGAATCAAGGGGTTGTACGCTGGCCAGCAAGAATCCTGGACTTAAACCCCTTAGTTTACTATCTCTGGGGTTTTTTGCAAAATCGATTATGTTGGAATTTGCCCGAAAATATCGAAGAACTGCGTTATATTGAGTGAGAGAAATAAATATACGAGCAAGAACCATTCAACGCCCAATTTACAAAATTAATCGATTAACCTAAAAATGTATTGAAGCAAACATTTTTCAATTTGAATACTTGTTTGTTGTAATGTTTATACTTTTGCTACTTTCATGTATTTGTTAAATAATTAGTACTGTATTTGAATTATTTTTTTTTTACTTGAGTTTGTAAAATTTGTGTAGTTCCTAAGTTTTTAAGTTTTTAATGAAAATATATTTTCATTAAAACAAATATTTTTTTCTACGATTTTTTTAAATAAATTCATTATAAAAAAATTTCAAACTCTGACTTCTGGCAATTAACTGAATTAATTCAATTAAACGTCGAATTGAAAATCTAGCAGCGCCATCTTGTAAACCAGAAAAAGTAACAATGAGAATGTGTCATATCACTTCAAATAGAGTCAGAAAAAAATAAAAAAGGAATCGGGGATATTTGATTTTTTTCGAATATCTTCGGAAGTATTCGGAATTTTCAAACTTTTAAGGCGGCATTTTGATTGGAATGAAATTGCGCAACTTTGCCCTTAAATTACCTTAACCGACTTTGCATCTCTTATAATTTCCGATATCTCAATGATAGGCCTCGAATTTGGGACACCCTGTACAAACCACTTTGTAAAACGGCATCTCGCCCAAACTAAACAGCTCGCCTTGTGGAAACGTTGCACTGCCAAACAAAGTGGTGCAAAACGTAGACAGGATATAGTAAACGAGTTATAAGTCTTATTTAAGTATAACTAATAACTGACTAATTGTATATAAAAAAATTAAACAGAAAAATAATTAAACAGAACCATTTCCGAAGTCAATGAAAAATTAGTACTATAATTCCGATAGCTAAAAATAATGATCCTAAAACATTATCGGAATTAAGAGCCATAAGTATTCTCCCTGCGTTGTCCAAACTATTTGAAAAGGTATTATGTAGACAACTCTTCTCTTTCGTCAACTCATAGTACTACGACTGTACTAACTGGACTAGTTAATGATATTACCAATATAGACAATAAGAACATTACAGCCCTTGCCTTGCATGATTTCTCAAATACATTTAACATAATAAGTTAAAGTAAATGAAGCGATATCACTGTTATCATCATACCTGTATGGTCGTCGTCACAGGGTAAAATTTAAAAATAGTTATTCTCCATTTACAGCTGTTATTTCAGGGGTTCGTTATATACACTGCATCAGTTGTAACCCGCATCTCTTATTCAAAATTTCACGTCTACGCTGATAACACTCAGGTGTATATTAACTTGCTGCAGCAGAGAATTTAAATAGGGATTTAGAGAGTATACATAGCTTCTCTCTCAAACACAATATATTATTGAATCTTAATAATGACACCTTATGCTTTTTGGCAATACAAAAATATTTGAAAATCAAGAAATTTCTCGTCATTTTCAAATGTCCTTCAGCAGAAACATTCTAGAGTCTCAATCTTCATGTAAAAATGTAGGCATAAAACTTTAAAAAATAAATTAAAATGTACTGAGCGTATTAATTTAATAATTTCAAAGGCATATTTCTCTTTAAAGTTGCTTTATTCCTCTCGACACGCGTTGGATATTACCACAAAAAAAAATGGTTTGCGACTCTCTCGTACTATCATTATTTAGCTATGGTGCTGAGGTTTACACCAATTACTTGGGATATCTAGATAAAAGACGAATACAAAATGTACAAAATTCCTTTCCGGATTAAGAAAATATGATCATATCTCCAGTAACATATCCCAACTTAATTGGTTAAATAATATGGAAAAACGTTATACTTCCCTATGTTTAAGTTTGGTACATAGAGTTATCTCTACAGAAATCCAGTTGTATTACCTTTTTGCCACGCTTACAATCGGGTTGGATCACCATAACTTTAACCTAAGATCTACAATCAACCTACATATCCCTAAATCTCAAACAGCTTTTTTTCAGAGATCGTTTTCATATCAAGCAGTTAATAAGACATTTTCTTAGTCCAAATGTATTTAAACTTCAGTTAAACATATCCTTTTCAATTTAATTTTTAAGTAATTCTTCAAATCCTAACATTAGTTATATATTTTTTTATATTTTCAGTGAGATAATTTGATGTATATTCTAGGGTTAAGTGTAAGAATAGCTGACTGTCACGTGTGTTACGATCAGCTAAACTACCCTAATTGTGAAATCATGTACATATATTTTACTTTATTGAATAAAAGTCGATTATTATTATTAAAAAATCTACAAAGTTACACTTAAATGTTCTTCTTCAGTTCCTCCATAAAACACGGCGTTTCCTTGGACACGGACATCCACAGGTAGGACAGCTAATGTCGCCCTGTGTTCCTCTGGAAATCAGTCTGGACGGGACCAGCAACTGCTTTTGGTACCCTCGGATACTTTCTGGCGTAACTATCCCGGATGACTCCGATAGTGTTTTGGACGGTCCGAGAGCATCATATGACAGATCATGTAGTTCTTTTTCAAATCGAGAGAAGGACTGTTCATGGTTGACTGCAAAAGAAAACAATATGTATGATGTCAATATTGTAGAAAATAGAGAATAATCAATAGTCGGAAAAATTACGGTTAATGTTATGTTGTTATTGCGGCATTTTAAATCTTACATGAATTTTTTAAACCTGCTTCACCGTTTAAATCGTATCCAAAGGGAAACATTACTTTTTTAACGTTGTATGGACCTGAATATTTCGGAGCTAGTTTGGCAATAAATTCTTTGGCCGCACTAGATAACGGGTGTTCACGTTTCATTACTAGGTCTCCTACATGACATCGCCAATCGCGACGACGGAGGTTATAGTGATGGCTTTGGGTGGTACACATTAACCTCGCAAGGTTAATGTGGACTAGGTCAAACGTCTCTTTTAACGAACTGAGCTGCTTTAGACGTTTACCAAAGTCTATAGAGGAAGATTCGGGGTCGCCATTGTCGGGTGTTCGCTCCCAAAGTTCAGAGAGGCAGATGGGTGTCCGGTTAAGTCTTTTTTTGCATTTTATCGGTATGTCGATAGTTATGGATAGGTCAGCAGCATATCGAATAACAATAGGATAATAACAAAATGTCGATATATCGATAGGTGTGCAGTAATGCCGATAGGTAGCTTAGAGTATCGAAAGTTATCGATAAACGGATTACATGCTTATACAGATGATGACCTTTTTTTGCTTTCTGATGTCTTTGCGAACAAAATATGCGCAATATGAGAGTGAGGACTTTTTTTACTCTTTAATAATTTTATACCGATAGGTAGCAATGAACAATCGATAGTTAAGAGTACCTATCGCCCATCCCTTTTATTCATACGCTGTACGCAAGGGTCTTCAAACCGCGGTTCGCCTTCTAATTTCTTGCGGCTCCAAGAGGCTAAAGAAAATATTGTATCGCGCCGCGCCCGCGAATAACACTCCGAGGGCGCTAGCGGCACCTAGCTAGAAGAGATCCACTCTGTGAACTCGCGATCACGACTACCTACAAGGCCACTAGATGGCGTTGATATTTCTAATGATTTTAGAAATTATCACTACTAAAAGGAGCTACTAGTCTAGTCTCGTATCTGCTCGAAATTTCGAGATATTCAGAGTTGACTATATAAAGCGCACATCACATGAGAGGGGCTAGTTCTAATTCCAAGAGCGAGCGAAGCGATACAAGCGAAAGAGTGCCAAATAGCAGTGAAGTTGCTACCTGTGCGAAAAGTGATTATAGTAAGTTGAGTATAGTGTGTTTTGATGCGTTTAAGGCGGATACTGTATTGGTCGCGCAAGTTTGGTTTTGTCGTGGACATTTTTATCGGAGAATAAACTCGTTTCTTCTACCTCGATATTAAAAATAGCGTTTACTTCGGGTAAAAAACGAAAAATTAGTAAAGAAAAGCGCGCATTTCAAGAAAAGTGGACTGAGTTGTACTTGTTCGTTAGTGTTAATCAAAAACCCGTCTGTTTGGTGTGTCAAGAATCCCTTTTAGCCTTGAAAGAATACAACTTAAAAAGACATTACAATACAAAGCATGATATAAAGTTTGATACATTCAAAGGACAATTACGGCAAGATAAAGAGAGAGCTCTAAAAAGTCAGCTTCAACGACAGCAAGATAGTTTTCACAAGCAGAACATTGAAAGTGAAACAAGTGAGAAGGTTAGCTACATTATATCCGAAACAATAGCTTTAAAATCAAAACCTTTTACTGATTGTAAATTTATCAGTATGAAGTATTGTGCCAGTCTCAAAAACAACTTTTTTCTAAAGTTAGTTTGTCCGGTGTTATTGTCGCCAGAAGAATCGAATAGTTAGCGGCAAACATTAAAAATTCACTAAAAAAACGTGCATCAAAGTTCGTATACTATTCTGTTGCGCTCGACGAAAGTACAGATTTAACCGATACCGCTCAATTAGCCATATTTATTCGAGACATTGATAATAATTTTGAAATCACTGAAGAGATGGCTGCCCTTTTTCCGATTAAAGGAACTACATATTTATAAGTATTTGATGACAGTACTGAGACGATATAATTTAGAATTAACAAATCTTTCTGCAGTTTTAACAGACGGTGCACCATTCCTGGTAGGAAAAAATTACCATTGTATCGTTCACCAACAAAATCTTTATGCAAAATCCACAAATATTGATGAGGTGATGAAAGTGGTCGTAAAAACTGTGAACTTCATTAAATCACGCGGCCTCAACCACAGAGAATTCCAAAACTTTTTACACGAAATTAAGGCCGAGTATGGTGATGTGACATATTTTTCTGATGTTCGTTGGCTGAGCAGAGGAAAAATGCTAAAACGCGTTTTTGAACTCCAGAAGGAAATTGCCTCCTTCGTGGAGGCAATTGCAAGGGAAACCAGTTCCTCAATTTAGTGACCCCGACTGGCTGCGCGACTTTGGATTTCTCACGGACATCACACGCTGCACCTCAATTACTTGAACACCAAACTACAACAAAATAAATATCTCATCAACAACCTACTTGACACTGTGAAGGCATTTGAGTATAAACTGGATTTATGGAAAAATCCGTTGTTGAAAGCAACTTTACGCACTTTCCTAAACTGAAGAGTTGCGAATATACAAATGTGGATAAATATGTCGCAGCACTAGAGTTACTCAAAAAAGAGATCCAATCAAGATTTTCTGACTTCAGAGATAATGAAAATTACATCATTCTCTTTGCCTGACGATTCAGTGTATCCGTTAAAGACATGCCAGAAAGTTGGCAAATGTAGCTTATTTATTTGCAGTGTAATTCGGAACTTAAAGACAAGTTCGACATGGGTCTTCTTGATTTTTATTCAATCGATGTCGATCAAAACTCGTATCCTGATATCCGAAAATGCCCAGAAATTGGTGTCTCTGTTTGGAAGCACATATGTGTGTGAGCAGCTGTTTTCTTGTATGAAGAATGTGAAGTCTAAAACAAGGTCGAGAGTTACAGATGCACATCTGGAAGGAAGTTTGCGGGTTGCAACTACAAAAGTAAAACCAAATATCGACACACTTGTCAAAAATAAACAATGTTAAAAATCGCCTTTTTAACCAATAAAGACTATTACACTTTGAAATTATATATTTTTTATTTTATTGATGTGATGAAGTGACGTGGACCATTGTGGCCCTTCGGGCGATGTGAAGTTGATTTTTGGCCCTTGCACTAGAAAAGGTTGAAGACCACTTGTTCTACGGGGTTAGCTTAAGGGGTACACGGAGATGTAGTACGGTGGTTGATGCCCATTTATTTTAAAAGTTCCTGGAAGGTACAGCCGGTGAACTGAGTTCCATTGTCGGTTATTACGGTTCCTGGACATCCAAAGCGAGCTTTGCTTACCGCTCTTCCAGAATTTGGGGACGCCTCAGCATTGCACCCACTTCATAAATTGGTCTTGAAACGCAAAGATTTTGATTTCGCGAGGATTACATTTTCCTGGCAGGTGACTGTTGAACGGGCTGAATAAGATAACCATAGCCAAGCGTGGTCACAGCCTACCCTTCAATTTTGTTAATTATTCAAAATTGAAATATTGTCCGAAAACTTTCGTTCCACCCGTTGTAATAATTTGGCAATTTAAATTTATTTTCTTCATCTATTTTTTTTCAAATATTCTTTAAAATTAATTAGGCCCGCTTACCTAGTTTGTTTATGTATGCCAACTTCAAGATTCTAAACAGAATTGTGAGAAATATGTTTAAAAATCCTAATACTTTGTGCAAACTGACCGAATCTTGTGAAACGCCGTTTCAGATCAGCATAAAGTTAGAAGAAAGATAGAACTATTGCAACATTTCCCCTAAGTAAATAGAATTTTAACGGCAGTAGTAAATAACAGAAGAATATTGACTATTAACTGTTTTAACAACACTCTTAATTTTTTTACCTTGGTATTTATTATTTTGTTTTTCTCGCGCCACATTAAAATATTTTCTAATAATAATTTTATATTGGATTTCACCTTGCAATAATATACTGTCCTCGGAACATTTTCCCTTGAAAAGATGGGAAATGCGTATACCAGGCTACACGTGATGACAGGGGTGGCGACAATCGTTATTTACGAGATCAACTTTAATATAGTCTGTTATATTTCATCGAAAACATGTGTTGTTGTCCCAAGCATTCTTCAAAACAGACATTGAAATTATTGGATTATTTTTGCTGCACATTCTTAACAGGTTTATTTAATAAAATATTCACATCCTTGTTATACAATAATAATTACAATAATATATTAATAATAATAATTGCAGTAAAATATTATTAATAATAATAATAATGATAAGGGGTATAATTTTGCACAAAAGTAGCAATATCATTAAATCAAAAGCCACATAAAGTAGGTACTACTTGCTTCTACCCGCTCCCCTTCCCTGTCATCAAAATCTTTTACAATCTGGTATCTATAAGTTGCTCGATAAACAAAAAAAGATCAAGATGTAAATAACAACTCGTAATTAATTCATGTGACATGTGCGAAAAGTTATAAATGTTTTACAAGCAGTTACAGGCCATTCTCCCTATTATCTTTCCTGTCAAAAATGTTTAAAGTGCCTCAAAAAAAAACAGAATGACAGACTTTATAGAAAAACACAAAATAATCTCTGAAAGATAGTTTGGTTTTCAGGCGGTACGCAAGATGCAGTAGCTTACTTATTTTATGTAATGCTATGGATACTGACACCGTATCTTTGTGGATCTGGCGAAAGCCTTTGACACTACCGACCGTTTTATTCTGCCAGAAATTTTGACGTACACTAACTTCAAAAGGCGTTGCATATGGGTTGTTGAAGAGTTATATGTATTAAAATACCGAAAGGCATGTAGATTTTGTTGTACCTGTTCTCGGTCTCTCTTCTGTTTACGCTTTCAAGGTCAGTGGCAGAAAATAATTTTTGTAATATTGTTGCTTTTTTTATATCAGCAAACTCACCATAAATTGGGAAAAAGCGAATTATCTGCCATTTACTTTATATTATCAATATGTCTGGTTATTCTACGCTGAATATAATCAGGGGAAAGTAAAACATATTAAAACTGCTTATTTCACTAAGTATTTGAGAAAGACATATCTATCGTGTAAATAAAACGCTTAAATTAATCTCTTATATCTAAATGTTTCGAATCTTAGATAAGAAGAACCTATAATCTTGTTCAATCCCATCTTGTCTGTTTGTTGCGTGGGATGGAACGATGAGTCATCATCCTAAAAGTTAGAAACAAATACAACAAATGTAATTTCGATAATTTTTTGTCAAGTTACAGGAGCTTTTATGTTCAACATTTTCCTTAATCATTGTTTTAGTGATATACAGGGTAGGACCAAAAATTGCATTTTGACCTACATTTCTGAATACTCTCTAGACATTTTTTTACTTAAATAATGTTCTTCTTTTTAAGCCACATATTTTATCAACAACTTGTTTTTTTAATCAAATTGATATCTGCATTTTTAAAGGGATAACACATTTTTAAACAAAACTATGTAATAATTCTTTAATTAACAACGGACATTTAAAGAATTACATCAGCAATATTACAGTATTCAGATTTCACTTCAAAACCTAGTATTTCTTCTCAGAGGTTTCATTCTTTCTGGCATGGATTGAATTAATGCAGCTGCTGCGTCTTTGGGTATTTGCTCCCACTCGTTTATTAGGGCTCGTTCCAACGCAACTAAAGTTTCAAACTCACCATAGTTCTGCCTAACATTTCTTTCTAGGTTATCCCACATATGCTCTATGGAGTTTAAATCAGGACTTCTGGGGGACCATTCTAACACTTAAATACCATCATCTTTCAAATATTGTCTCATCATTCGGGCTATGTGCGGACGAGCACTATCTTGCATTAATAGGAAATTTCCTCCTATAAATGGCATATAAGGAACCACATGTTCTTCCAAATACTGCCTGATGTAAATATCAGCTTAATTCTACCTGCCGGAAGCGTAACAGGGTTTGTGCGGGCTTCCAATGAAATGCCCTCCCATACTATCACTTCACCGCCACCAAATTGTACAGAGGAGAAATAACATATATATATATATATATATATATATATATATATATATATATATATATATATATATATATATATATATATATCGTTCTTCTTCTCCACATCACCTGGTGAATATCTTGTAAAACGCGACTCGTGAACGCTTCGCCAATCGTCCACGTCCCAATCTGCATGAGTTCGAGAAAATTCCAGGCGCTGGCGCCGACGTCGATGACCTGCATCTAATAGAGGACCTGTAGCAGGTACACGAGATGATAGATTTTGTTCTCTCAACCTTCTGCTTACGGTATCAGATGAAACTAAGGTAAAGTGCGGGACACGAAAAAAAACTGGGCGGAGTCAATCGATGTAGGAAGGTCAGCCAAGAAATCTCTTTAAACCAGTGGTGTCCCGTCATTCTTTAAATAATATGGCACTCCTTTTTGACTATACGCACTTCAGATAACTAAAAAATGTAACTATGCTTAATGAACATTTATCTATTTTGACTGTTTTCTTTCGTGTACCGCACTTCTATATCTCTTTTGTGTTGCAAAAGCGGCGAACTTTCTAATTTTAAAATGATTTATTTTTGATTTTTCTTGATCGATAAATATATTTTTTCTTGAGGTCTGTCATTAACGGTTCCTGGGCTACTGCCTACGTCCACTATTATTGGGCCACCCAGTATAGTGATACACGATTTACAAGTCCAGATTTTACAAGGGCAGCCAGCATCAGATCCAGTGAACGAGATTTATCAACATTTTAATTTATGCAGTTCGACTTTGGGCTACTCGGGTATGCCAAAAGTGGCCGTCTGTCTCCGTTTGTCATATTACTTTATACATGGGCCGTCATTGTGAAGCACTATATAGGGCATTTCCTAATTACGTGCTGATGTTAAAGGGGGTGTTTTTATATCCTAAAAGTCTTAACTTTTGAGATACAGGATGGTAAAGTTTAAAAAAAAAACATTTTTTTTTCATCCCAATTCTGATGCTATTGTATGCATGAAATTTGATACACGTCTTCTATGCATTAAGGAGCATACAGATTTACCCAGGTTAATTACATATGCACTCCACTGGTAGAAATTTCAAAAATTGATTGTTAATAAAAAATGCCCTTTTATGCATAAAAGACTATCAAATTTCACACAGTTATTTATCTATAATAGCTTCAGAATTAGCATTTAAAAAAAAATGTTTTTTTAAAACCATGTATCTCCAAAGTAAAGACTTTTAGGTTCATTTTACTTTTTTCTTAAAAAGGTCCAAGAATCACCCCCCTTTAACATTAGCACGCAATTAGGAAACGCCCTGTATAGTACTTCACAATGACGCCCCCTGTACAAAGTAATATGACAGACCGAGACACACGGTCACTTTTGGCATACCCGAATAGCCCAAAGTCGAACTGCATAAGTTAAAATTTTGATAAATCTTGTTCAGTGGAATCAGTGCTGGCTCCCCTACTATAACTACATTGATGTGTTAATTTTGGAAAAATATGAGTTCTGTAGTTTTTCAAATATTAATTGCAATATTAGATATGATGATGAAATACTTTATGAACAATTTTACAAAATATATGAAAAAAAACTAAGCCATTTTTGAGGTTGACGGCTGTGATTCTAATGGTTCAATTCCTTCTAAATCGTTGTCTTCAGCCGATATTGAGTCAATCGCTTCTAATGTTATTTTATTTAAATCTTTAATTGAAAGTTCACCGGTGTTGCGCTCTCGAATATATTTTTTTACTCCTGCCCATGCAAGTTCAATAGGGTTGAGATCGCACACGTATGGAGGCAACCTTAAAGGTGTATTACAGTTGATAGATATTTCACCCGCCAGTGAAAAATATTTGGTCTTTCAATTAGCAATTTTTGTTGATTTTGCGCCAAACAAAACCATTTGATCGTAAAAGCCGATTTAAGGTTTTATACCGGTACGGAAAATCTATTTTGTTGTTTACAGCACGAAGTAGTGGTTTGCAGATCGGAACCTTCTTCAAGTTTATATAAAAATCCTCCTATTGTTCGTCGAATTACTTGAAAATCACCATCGTCAATTTTATCTTTGTATGATAATCGGGGTCTTTTTTTACCAGGAGATTTTAAAGGTGAAGTAGAACATGAGCGGTCATTATGTCCTCTTTGAATTTTTCTTACACTACTTTCCGAAACACCAGTGTAAAATGCAGCGCGTTCTGTTCGATTTTGAATTGGAATAGTAAAACTATTGTTTTCAGCTTCTCTAGTACAGGCCTCTATAACGCTTGTAATAACTTCACTTGCACCGCTTCTAATTGTTTTTCCTCTTTTGCTCGCCATCGTTACTTCAAAATAATAATTCAAGTTCAATGCAACGCATTTATATAGAAATGAAAACAAATGCTCGAAATGTATAGGCGCCACTGGAAATAGCTAGAACCTTCTAGTGGCAAGTGCATGGAGACTCTAGGCACATCCCAATTACAAGTGGACCAGTGCGAAATTTACTAAATCCTCGATTAATTTTCCGTACCGCTTAGCTGGCGCACTTTATAGGTGAAGCGGCAAACTATTACAACAAATAAAATAACAAAAAATTTATTTGTGTACACAAATTTTACTTTTCCGCTTGCTTAAGACTATGAACCTTTACTTTAAGGACCGCCCGGTTTTCTTTCGTGTCCCGCACTTTACTATGAACATCTGCAAATCTTCTGACCAAAACGGGAACAGAAGCCGTTCGCTCTCGTAGAACTTGATGTCGAAGAAATCGATCTTCAACTGGATTTGTAGCTCTAGGTCGTCACTGCCCACGTCTTCTTGAGTAATAACCAGTTCCCTAAATCGTTGTATTGCATCGGATATTGTGCTGCCAGGACGGGTACGCTTTTCAGCGATATAACGAATTGACCTACCATCATCATCTGTAAAGCAACGGCTTGCGCTACTTCTTCTGCTCTGATCACTAAATTTTTATTACTAAAAAACCCTTATCGTTTACAGAACAGTTTCAAAACACACAATATAGAAACATAATCAACTTAACAAACGCTATAAGTACAGCAAATAAATGTGTTATTTGTTGACAAGCCACAGAAACTGTCATAACAGAAAAACAAGCCTACTTTACAAATTAAATGGTCTTTATTTTATGTATCTTATTAAGAATTGCATAGTTTTGTTTAAAAATGTGTTATTCGTTTAAGAATAAAGATATCGACGATTCAAAAAACAATTGTGGATAAAAGATGGTGCTTAAAAATATCGCACAAAGAAACGTCATTCAGGTTATAAATTTTTCTACAGGTTACTTAGAAATTTTGGTCAAAATGCAATTTTTGGTTCTACCCTGTAAATCACTACATCCATTTAAACTTTTCCTAAAATCGATTAAGGAAAATGATGAACATGGAAGTTCCTGTTACTTGACAAAAATGATCGAAATTGATGGAAAGACCTAAAAGTTATTTAAGATTGAATTTGAACACAATTTTGTTTGTCCGGTAAATTTTGCAGTATTGTATTATTGTATGCCTGTTATTTAGCTATTATTTCCTATTACTGCTAAAACATGCAATTTTTAAAATATTAGTGTGGCTTTTTCACAAAGTGTAGCAATGATTTATTACTAATACATATTTTTTAATTCGGTAACAATTTGAATGACAAACCACTTGAAAGTATTTATTATAAAAGGCAATTAAATGTTAAAATATCTTTGATGTTTACCAGTTCGTTTACTTCAAGGCCTGCTTAGTTTAATGTTTGTTTGGCATATATGTAGAGTTGTAGTTGTGCATGGTTTTGGTGAATATTCTTAAATAAATGTGTACCAATATAGGAATAAAAAATATGTTTTGATTTTTCTTAGTTCACGTCCACAAAGTAATTCAAAAGAAAGAAGTTTTGCAGCTTTTTTTGGACAATTTATTGAAACTTTCGAATTAACTGCCTATGTTTCGACACTGATTAGTGTCACCCTTCAGGGCTTGAAAGAACAAATCATCACATCAATCGGAAAAATTTTTTCAAAGCATATTTAAAAGTACATTAGAAAAGTCTACGTGTTAACAAATTAAAATCAGTCGATATCTAAAATTATTTTAGATATGTACAACTTTTTGTATATTTATTATGTTTTATGATTTTAATTTTTTAACACGTACACTTTTCTGTTGCACTCTTAAAGATGCTGAAGAATATTTTTCTGATTGACGTAATGATTGGTTCTTTGTAGCCCTGAAGATGACACTAATCAGTGTCGAAACGTTGACATTTGGTTCGAATGTTTCAAAACTTTCTTGCCTTTAAAATATATGTTTCAAATCAACTATATGTTAATATAGATTTATCTTTTTTTTAAACATAATGTCTAGAATTTTTTTAACTTATATTTTTACATTTTAGTTGGCACACGTTCGAAAATCTTATTTTGATAAATATGATAAAATGTGATGAATTAAATTAGAATAACCTGTAAATAGAAAAATGCGTTACTTAGAACCCCACTCTTGTAAGAACCTTTCAAATAAGAATCACGTGATACATAAAATACTTGATTTCTGTTGAATTTGTGATTGGCTGACATTTTGAAACAGGTATTTTAATCATCAAATATTTTGAGGGTGCATTAGAATTGAAAAGACATTTAATTTTGTTCTTAAAAATGGCGCCCAGCTATATCTTAATTTTTTTAAATTCGGAACATGCACCCAAAATCAACATTTATTTTGTTATTGAAGTATTCCAAATTTATAATTTTTACCTTGACTGTTTAAAGAAATAAAAGAGAGGTCATTAGAGAGGCGCACTGTATAGAATAGAAATAGGGAAGAGAATAGAAGAAAACAAACAATATAAGGAACACTGTCATTGGCGGCGATTTGGAGGAAGTAGAGGAAGTGCCTCTTCCCCAAAAAAAAAACTGGCAAATTATTTTGAACACACTAAAAATCAATACAATATACTAATTTTCAATATTAAATCTAATTTATTTCATTAAACATCATCAATAATTGCAATGTTAAATTTAATGCATTCCTAGTATTGCCGCTGGCCGCTCGTCAGAAACCTAGAGAAAAACACACAACGAAATGATATACTTGCGCCGTATTATGCAAACCCGTATGTGCGCCCACCTCACCGGCAGCAAATTCGTTTGTGTCGATCCACCCACGGAAGAGCCACATGCGAGCTCGATAAAAATCTTCCAGCGAGAAACCAAGACAATGCCTGAAAATAATGCGTTGTTATGGCAACGAGAGTATCGCATGTACGAAGACCGCGCCTCTAGGGAAGAGCCGCTGTTTAACGTTTCCGTTTGTAATGTACGTAAAGTAGATCGCGCTTTATTCAGTATTTTATCGGCGGTATTTTATTTTATTCTTTGGAGGAGTGGCGCGTGTGTGTGGTTGAAAATTCGTTTGGGCCCGTTAGTGACATTGTTTGTAGTTTGTTAGAAACTCCATTTTCCCGTTGGAAAGAAGATGACAAAAAGGAACTTTTAATTACGGGTCGACAAACAAGTGTGCTAACAATTAGTTCGAAAAAAGACATTAAAAATTCTGGTAAATCTTACAATATTCATTTAAAAAATTCTTGGTTTTCTGAATTTAAGTGGCTGTGTAGCAGTGGGTATTTGCAAAAAATGTTTTGCATGCGGTGCCCATTTTAGACCTTGTCTGTCCTACTTTTCTCTAACTAACACTTCCTTTTTTTTTGCCCACGGGCCGCTACTGAACACTGTACAGGGTGATCCAACGGAAAGAAAAATGCTTTATATCTCCGTTATTATAATACAGAAAAAAATGTTAAATATAAAAGAACTAGAAATTTTATGAAAACTTACATTTATTTTTGAAAAAACAAATTGAGTATCAAATAAAAAATCGGTAAATTTCTTTTTCCTGGTTATGAATATTTTTTCTTTTTATTGGGAATAGTGAAGTACGACCCGATCTAGTTCCGCATATAGTCATTTAGTAACACATATATTTTCATTTAGGTTCCTTTACAGATTGTTGAGTCTATAAAAATATTAAATCTGGGAAATTTGCAACTACCAAAAAGAATAAAAATAAAACGCAGGGTATTCTATTAAAGTTATAAACTATTTTTGCCGCTTTTTCGCAACACCTTATTTACCGTAGAATATTCGTAGAATAAAGTTTTCAACCTCATTAAGGAAAAAAAAATTAAGAAAAGGTCGGTTTTTAGTAAAACTCCCAAATACCAGATTAAACAACTGGGATGTCAATTTTTTGTTATGATTTATGTTAAAAAATATTTTTTATTTTCATATTCCATCTATAATGGATTTTTACTTTGTTGGCAGTTAAAGAAAATGCCCCCGCCCCATAGTTTTGTTAGAATAACAAGGTTTTAAAGTTTGATTGCGTTACTCAGTAGAAACGCAAAACGAAAGTATTATTTTTTTTTTACTTTTATGCTGACAGTATACACAAAATATACATTCAAGTTTTCCGTGTACGAGATCCAATGCAAAATTTCAAAGTTATTTTGACAATAACTTCTAAATTTTGTTAATAACATTAATTTTTGGGATTGAATAATTTCCATGTTTCTATAATATATATTGCAACTAATGTACAGCATAGCATAGCTAAAAAACTACTTACCCCATTGACTTAAGTTTTTGCACAAAAGTCAAGTATTATGTAGGAATCAAGTGGTAAAATTTTGGTGGCGGAACAAAATTAATAAAATATTTAAAAATTCAGCCTGAAAAAACTACTTAATGAACTAATTTCAAATTGTGTGCCATAACTAACTGTGATATAGAGATCAGCCAGTCAAAACTGTGGTAGTCATTCAAGATGGCGGATCAAAATGGCGGTAAAATAAATTATTTCATAAACGTAAAAAAATCTCCCTCCCAAGTTTTACATATTTACAGGTTTTAGCGTCTCTAGATGCCAAAAAATATTCTCATCAATTATTTCGGTACGTGTTTTTGTCTGCCAGTTTGTGGTCACTCATCCTTTTGACTTTAGTCAAAAATTAAGGTTCATTTGGGGATGACCTGGTAATATTTTAGTAAAAATCAAATTTGCCGGAACAAAATAGCGGACTAGTGAAACGTTGAAAAAAAGTATTGCTAAAAGAAATTAATTATCCAAATTACTCAAGTGTTAGCATAAAGTAGCAAAACAAAATGGCGACCCAATAAAATATTTAAAAAATCGACCTGAAAAAACTTCTCATTAGAATAATTTAAAATTGTGTGTAAGCATTAAGTGTGACATAGAGATAAACTGTTAAAGTTGTAGTACGAATTCAAGAATCGCGGCCAAATATATTTTTTTTAAATCAACGTAACAAAAATCTTATTCAGTTGACTCTGACTAAAATTAAATTAATTAGGTATAAACTGGTACGGATTCAACAAGACGTAACAAAATGACGGTGTATGTCAATATCAAAACTATTTTTTGAATTTATTTTAAATTATGCCCAAAAATCAAATGTGGCATAGGCAGAAACTAGCAAAGTATTGGTAGGAATCCAATAATGGAACAAAATGGCGCCCAATAAAAATATTTGAAAAGATAGTATATATGTTTTACTAGATGAGAATGTACTTTAACTAAATTGGGTCATACTTCACTTTTCCTAATAAAACGATTAATTCATAACGATGGAAGTTCCCCGTAAAGGAAATTTACCAAAATTTTTTTTTGGGAGATCATCAAAAAGTAAGATATGAATATGGCTTATCGACTTCTCATAATGCATGTTTCAAAATAAGAAGAAATTGATATTTTAACTTAAATTTACGAAGAAGCTTATATTTTTACATAGGCCATGTTGTATGAAATTTGCCTAGTTTTTTCCGTAGAATCGAAATATTTAGTAAAATATAGGTCATTGCTTTTAAAATAAGAAACATTTTGACAGTTTTATTATACATCTTTTTTATTTGACGTTCAATTGTTAATTAGAATATAAACTTGAATTTCTCATAGTTACTTCTATAATTAACATTTTTTCTAACGGCGATATGAAGCGGCATTATTACCTTTTTACTCTCCTTTAGATCACCCTATATAATAGCGAATTAACAGTATGTTTAATTGATTAAATTTACATTGTTAAAAATGGCAATATTCTGAATAAATACATGTTGTTTTGTTTTAAGATGCATACTCCGATATAAAAAGTTCTTTATGGCCAAGACATGGATCGGAATAAAAGTACTGTTTCATTCGACATGAAATTGTATACACGTTTTTGCGACAAGACATTGGCTATATATACGAAAGAAGGGACTGAATACAACACGTTTTATTAGCAAATACTAGGAAAGCATGTTCTCCTTTTAGTATATATGTTATGCCAGTTCATCCCTTTTAAACATGGGAATATTCGGGGAATTTTCATGGAAGTTTAAGGAAGGGTCAATTGTCTTTTAACTTTCTCTTCAAGGACGTATTTTATTGGTAAATATTACTAACTTTTAAAACTCGGTTTAATTTTTTTCTATCAATTTTCTTATTTTCATGTGTATTCTAACGCCTCCATTCCCTAAGATTAAAACTTTCTATTTACAGGATGTTTTTTAATTAAAAAAGCCTTTGTCTTTGAAATACAAGACATTGAACTTGTGTGTCAACGTGTAAGCATTATCTTCAAAATGGCTATAATAGGTTTTAGAGAACTTTACTGGGGTATTACTTTTTTTTTCGTTTAGACTGGTATGAAAATTAGCTCGAGCACGAATTCTGTTTGGCCCTTCGTAAAGTTGTATCGGTACCTCCTGGGATAAAGACGATTAAATATATCAAAAATTCCATCTTTTTCTACAAGTCAGAGTTACATTTTTTTAATTTGCAGTCGACAAATTGGGTAAAATTGAATTTCCAATAAAAATGCCAAAGTGTCCATAATTGGCATTTGATAGAAAACTGAGACATTTTTTAAGATGACCTAGCATTGTCAGTTTTGACAGGTATCTCAGAATAAACAGTTTGACAGGAATGCAATGTGTATGTGTCTTGTTGTTTCAAGTTTGTCTGTTTCCAATTCCAAGTAATTTGACACTAGTAAAGGTAGTATGATCTTTTTGAATTTGAAACAATTAATTCAAAAACATGACAGTAATTTTTACAGTAATAAAGGGTCAACTGATTTGGTATTTTAAATAGACACACATGATATAACAAAGCTGTTAGATTGCAATGCATTGCAACTCCATTTTGTTGATTGTTGGCACAGGCAGTCAAAATGGATACAATTTCTTCGTATCTAACAGAAGTGTCCTTCTATCAAACGCATTTCGCTTTATGGCAGGGTTTTGCCAGTTTTCTCAATTGGCTTTAAAGATAATAAAATAAATAATAAAATCTGGTATGTCGAGTAATGAAATAACAATATACATAGTATCCAATTTAAAAAATACAGGGTGTGTATAGTTTTTTACTCTTGGTGACTTTTGGAAAATGTTTATATTCTTAAAAGTTTTGTATTAACTAAAAGTAAGTAAAAAGACGCATTTAAAATTTTATTTGATTTTTTCTATTTTTATTTCGATCGGCACCAATTGTCCTATTTTGCTAGCATTTTGATTTGTATTCATAGATCTGATTCTTAGTTCGTCTCATTGTGAGAACGTCTTTAATGGTGCGTCCAGAAATAAGCATTATGAAAATTGTGGCAACACTAAGTATTTCTCATTGTTTTAAAATATTTGTCCATAACTCATACTGGGGAATAAATTTCAACTTTTTTTTTGTTTCTTGAACAAAACCTATTTTTTTTGGATTCAACTACACCAAGTAACTAAAAAATACCTATTAAAGAATTTAGTTGGCTCGCAAAAAAATTAACAGAGAAAGTGCAAGGAACATTTTGACAGAAACATAAGTACAAGCCTTTCAAATACCAAATCCACCAATACTTGGGTATTGGTTTATAGAAAATTCTAACTATAATAATAACTTTAATAGATTAATATTATTTTCAGATGAGTCTCGCTTCACGAATCTGGGAATGTTCGACAGGAACAACATAAGATATTGGGCAAATGAAAATCAACATTTATTTAGAGAAGGATCTTTCCAAGAACGCTTTGGTGTTAATGTGTGGCTAGGTGTTTTAAGAACGAGAATTGTGGGCCCAATGTTTTTTAATGAGCCCCTTACATCACAAACTATTATATATATTTTTGAAAAAAGGAAAACGAGGATATTTTATATTTTAAATAAAACATAGGGTATTTCCTTTGAAAAAATATTAATTTTTCCTTTCAAATTCCTTCAAATGATACCTTTAAAAGCGTGTCAAATTATAAGGAAAAACCCTGCATGTATACCAAATTTCAGTCAATTCTCAATTCCAATAAGGGGAACAAACTAACTAACATACAAGTGAAGTCAAATAAAAGTTTTTAAAACATATCAGTTATTTACTTTTTGTATTAGAAAACGAAGAAGAATTTTCTTTGGATCTATCGAATTGCTGGGGAGTTTTTCCCTTTAAGAGTCAAATAAAAGGTTTATTTAAGTAATTCTTAATGCGTATAAAAAGAATCACAAACATTAGAGAGCATTTTGAGCTGAGAATATCCAAATTTCTCATTTTTGAGATCTTTCAGTGTCGGGATAATCTAAAATAGCGCAAAAAAATACCCAATAGAAAGGGACCGATAGATCTTTTTAGTTCTATGTAGATTGGATCTCTGTACACGAAGTAGATAACGATTTAAATTAGCTTTAGCCGTTACTTGATGGAAATCCATTTCAACTAAGTAAATGAAAACATTTATTTAAAACTAATTAATTTTGAAAACTATACATGTTAATTGTTTTGGTAAGGCATATTGTTTTCGCCTCAGCATACTTCGTTTCTTTTGTAAAATCAAAGCGAATCAAAATAGGATAAACTTTGATCAACCTGCGCAAACTCACAGGTAATACATAAGTTGCCTCAGACTAAAGTATCTGTGTAAGCAAAATTTAACTGTTTTTATTGTTTTTAAATACCATAGCAACCCGTGGCCGTGGCATGGCTAATATGATTATTCTAAAAAACCCAATAGGTATTACAAAAAAATATTATCCGTTTTTTAAAAATTAAAAATGAGGATATAAATGGATAGAGGATATATAAAAGTAGGATTGGATAATGAAAGTCTTAAGGTTGTATGTTATACCGTTTTCACACAAAATTCGATGAAAATGTTAAAATCGTCATATCGAAAATATCGATTTTTGAAAATTGTTACCTGCAGTTTTTTTATTCTGTCATTCTAGACTGGCTTGATTGAAGTACAAATTGCATCATTTGTTTGGTCGTAGCGCACTTCGTTTTTTTGAAAAATTCAAATAAATGTCAAGGTTAAACTTTAAAGTCAAAATCTATTAAGTTTAGGTATACGCCATGTGACATAAAATAATGTTTAGAATTCAAATATGCAAAAATGTACCAGCGTTACCATTCATAATAGCATAATTTTAATCGCTTCTGGTGAAACCGGAAGTGATTTTTTGCCTAAAATATGCATATTACTCAACCCAATCATCGACTAAAATTTCAAATTTTTATCTAAAACCGTTTTTAAATGCGATCCTGGGTAGTAGTTCCCAACCGGTAGAATATACTACTAGGAAATGGCAGCTAACCTATACTGTGCCAAAACACCCATTCATAAAAAAATACATTTATTTTGAGGAAAAAAACAACTGATGACTTCTTTAGTTACCCAAGGTTTAGAAGGTTTTCAAAATAATTAAGAAAAAATGGACAGCTCCCGGACAAAATAACACGAGAAAACACTTTAATTTGTTTAATGTATTTTACTCAACTGTAAGAAACGCAAATAACTTTATAGAAGAGTAAACAAATAAATTTATTGACGTCTTGAACAGAACAAAAAACAGCTCATTAATACTTTAACAATACCATATTTTCCTGTTTCACAACTACTTGAGCGAATCACATTCCTGATTCTGTAAAACCTAATTAAGGTAAGAAAAATTATATTAATAACTCATTTATAGTTTTGTTTATATTCTTGTGTTATGTTTCAGGTAATTGTATACAACAACCACTGGCGTACACAAAATAGATTTTCAATAATTAATTTCAGGAAATCATTTTATTCCCCAAATTGTCAGTAAGCGCCAAGTCTATATATACGTCTATACCAAATACAGACAGTTTGTTTTATTTTTCAGGTTAAAAAAAACAGAAAAAATTGCACAGCAATAGTTACAAAGAGAAAAATGATAATTTTAATTACTCTAAAGATTTAATTCAGGAAAACTAAACTTTTGATAAGAATTTTGAAATTTTATATGTAAAACACAATACCAAAAAATTAAAATTACTAGAAAGTATGGAAATAAACATAAAATAACAACCATTTTTTTTACTTGTATAATATCCGCAATAATTGTATATAAGGGTTCAGGTATTTATTGTCTACACTTTGTATCACACTTTTATTTTTACGATTTTTCATCAGATAAAGCTACCGCCTTACCAAAACAATTAACATGTATAGTTTTTAAAATTAATTAGTTTTAAATAAATGTTTTCATTTACTTAGTTGAAATGGATTTCCATCAAGTAACGGCTAAAGCTGTTCATTAATTTAAATCGTTATCTACTTCGTGTACAGAGATCCAATCTACATAGAACTAAAAAGATCTATCGGTCCCTTTCTATTGGGTATTTTTTGCGCTATTTTAGATTATCCCGACACTGAAAGATCTCAAAAATGAGAAATTTGGATATTCTCAGCTCAAAATGCTCTCTAATGTTTGTGATTCTGTTTATACGCATTAAGAATTACTTAAATAAACCTTTTATTTGACTCCTAAAGGGAAAAAATCCCCAGCAATTCGATAGATCCAAAGAAAATTCTTCTTCGTTTTCTAATACAAAAAGTAAATAACTGATATATTTTAAAAACTTTTATTTGACTTCACTTGTATGTTAGTTAGTTTGTTCCCCTTATTGGAATTGAGAATTGACTGAAATTTGGTATACATGCAGGGTTTTTCCTTTCAAATTCCTTCAAATGATACCTTTAAAAGCGTGTCAAATAATCTCTGATTTTCTAAGGATTTATTTTTGTATTTTACTTTATTACATAGGTAGGTACATTATTAATAAGGTATAAATAAAGATTTATTATAGCTTACGCTATAGATAATTCATTTAAATGGGATGCCTTGAATCGGTCCAGAGACATCAATGCTCGCGGAAACTCTTAATTTCGTGCAGTAACCCTCGACTCGTAATCGGGAACGAGTCGTGGGGTTTCGAATCACTAAATATTAGAAGAGGGCTTTAGTTAAAAGAGGAATATTGAATTTGGCTGTTAATCTTTGGGGTTGAAATTTGATAAATGTTAGCTTGAAATAATGTTTCTAATAGTAAGCTTACACTGTAATAGAAAACAAACCTATTCCTACAAAAACCTGGGGGACGGGCTGGACTAATGGATAGGGAGGAATGGACCTCACAGTCAATTCTCAATTAAATAATTCATACTAATCCTGCATTATGAGCCGGTAAGCCATCCTGTTGAAAATAAATATTGGGAATTTGAGCAAGAGGTAAATTGTTCATAAAATCATCAACTGTTGTTTCCAAAAAGTTCAAATAAACTTGTGACGTAAGGGACTCGTTAAAAAATATTGACAGATGTTGATTTTCATTCACTCAGTATTTAACATTGTTCGTGTTAAATATTCCCAGATTCGTGAAGCGGGACTCGTCAGAAAACAATAGCGTGCTATTAAAGTTATTATTATGTTTATAATTCTCCATAAACCATCGGCAATATTTAACTCACCTTGTAAAGTCGTTAACTTCCAAGTGTTGGTGGATTTTGTATTTGTAGGGTATATACTTATGTTTTTTTACAATTTTTCTTGTACTTTCTCTGCTAACTTCGGTATCATTTTCAGTTTGAGGCGTAGAAATGTTGGGATCAGCATTCACACAGGCCAGAACGTTTCAGCCTCTTCACTAATAATGAATTTTTCTTCATTTTCATTTTAAGTGTATTTGAGCCTGCCTCTTATTTTGCAAGCATTCACCATAAATGAGAAACATATCTATTTTTTCAGCTCTTATAGAACTTGGCATTTTATAAAGTAAAAATTACATAGAATTTTTACTTTATACCAAAAAAAAATCACGAAAAACAATCTGCCGAACTCCAAGGTAATAAATAATTTACCTCTCAAAATAAATTATTTTTAAATACCGTAGCAACCTTTAGCGGTGGGGTAGTGAAAGTCTTATGAGTTATACCGTTTTCGCACAAAAATCGATGATAATTTTAAAATAGTCATATCAAAAATACCGATTTTTAAAAAACTTCATTTTTTTATTCTGCCATTCTAGAGTGCCTTGATTGAAGTACAAATTACATCATTGTTTTTGGTCGTAGCGCACTTCGTTCTTTTTTTGAAAAATTCAAAGAAATGTCGAGATAGGTTAAACTTTAGAGCTATATATAGGTCAAAATCTATTAAGTTTATGTATCGGACATGTTACATAAAAAAGGTTTCGAATTTCTGATAGAATTCAAATATGCAAAAATATACCAGGGTTGCCATTTAAAACAGCAAAATTTTAATCGGTTCCTGTAAAAGCTGAAGTGATTGTCACTTGTTTTTTTACCTAAAATATGCAATCGTCGATCAAAATTTAAAATTTTTATCTAAAGCCGGTTTAAAATGCGAGCCTGGGTATCACCCGATATAAGCAGTTATGGAATGGCCCATATTTACATACGAGTGAAAAGTTTGTTTACGAGTGTGGAATATATGGCATTCCAAACGTGTTGTACACTATACCTTCTTTAACAATACTTTAGAAACTATGCAACTAAATAATTTTATTAAGAAACAAATAATAAGAAATACAAAATAGCATGCATCATAGAAAATAAGCAAATATTTTGAAAACGTGTAACTTTAGTGACTTTTACAAGGTACGCATTTTTTGTTAAGAATATACAGGGATGCGTTTTTTTAATTCAAAATTTTATACACATAGGCGCAGAGAAGTTACGACGGTCTTAACTTATAAAATTTACCGCACGTATCGCCCTCTAGGAGCTGCGTTAAAATTGGGAGCTTATTTCAATTTCTCGTCCCAAGAAAATCCCAAATTCCTTCCAAAAACTTTCGTAACGATACCCTGAAATCTAGCACACTTATGCGAGATAATTAGAATTTTAAAAAATTATTTTGACTCCCTGTATCTCGGTTAATATCGATTTTAGTACTAAAGTAAGTTGAGTTAAATCGTCATTTTAGTTCCAGGAATTTGTGGTAGTTTTTGCACAGATGTCTTTAAGACACCCTGTAGAGTTACATTCTGGAACAGTATTTCGGAATGTTATCCATTTCGACATCATTTTTAGTTGTGGAATATGCTGCTTTTAAAGTAATGTTAAAGAAAATACATTAGAACGCAATGAAGTTTAGACCCTGGTGGTAACCTGGTATCCTATCCACTTAAGTAATAAAATATACTGTAATAAATGGATACATCATTCGGTTTTAGAATGTGACATAAAATATACTTATTGTTGGTTGTTTTATTTAATTGCCCTGTTGGTTCTTGACAGAGCCCCCTGCATGAGCTCCCTAATGATATTTGGGAATTTGCAAATCACTACAAAATCAAGATTAACAGCGTAGGCCTTTAGCATTTATACCACTTTCATTAAGACTCTGAAGTAGCCCATGCACCAAAGAAGCGGGGCATCTCGGAAAACCTCTGAGAACGGATAAGCACATTAACACATCCCCAAGAAAATATAATCGTTCTGCTCTCGAGCATTACTTGCATTCACCCAATTGCAATGATAGCCACACTCCAAAGCTGCTTTCAACATCCTCACCAATGGAGTCATAGGTCGTATTATAGTATTATAAAACGCACCCTCGATATCCACTAACACACCCAGAGCTTTGACTTAGATCTCTGTTTCTAGTCTGCTTCAAAATTATGAAGAGCCATCTCCCTTGACATGGCCGTTCGTTAGATGTATCAAAATGAAAACATAGTATTTCTAACCAAATGTTTCATTCATACGTTACACCATATTCTTGATGGATTAAGAATAAATGTCACTAGGATTCTACATCATTGTTTGAGAATGTGTCCTCAAAAGCATAGATGTAGGATTAGCGGCGTTTCTGAAAAAGAGCCATATGATCAAAAAGTATAATATATTGCTCATAATGGTGTCTATTCTGCTCCTACTTGACGAGTCTAACCAGGATCCTTTGCTATGGTGGACCGGTATTCCTAAAGGAGAAAAGTCTTAGTGCCTTCTCGCTCTGTCCTTAGAGAGAACCATTTGAAGTTCGACGACTTTCAAAATGCCTTTCAAGCTTTCGCGGTAGATGTTCCAGTATCTTGTTTCCGGACTGCGTATCAGCTCTTCGTATATACCTACTTTGATAATTGTTATCTCTTCCTAGTCAGCAGGTAGTTTTAATTGTATGGGCCTGGTTATAAGAACTTCTCTTCATTTTTTTTATGAGAAGATGGTGAATTAAGTTTCACGTTTAAAAATTTGACTCTCGCAAAGTGATCCATGGTTCTCTCCTCTATTTTCTCTCTCTATATTACGTACATATCGAGCGAGGGGCGCTCTTAAGTTAAGAATTATATGATAAACTGTACATAAATGACTAATATGGATCAGGCTTTAATTATTAGGAATCATCTTAATCCTAAATTTAACAAAAAATATCCGCCAATTAGTACACTTAAGATGCTTAAATGGTATAATACCAGTAAGAAGCTATTGGTAACCGCCTACTCGATTTGAATGATATGATATGATCTTTATGAAAATATGATATTTTCATAAATGTCATATCATAATGTCATAACTATAAAAATATTATGTTTAGCCAAGTAAACTCCGCGATTTTCTAATATAACTTGTAATGTTTAGCTTGACTATGTTTAACGAAGTCAAAGTCAATAATATACTTAACTTTAACTATATACATACTATTTACTACACCCTCACTACTTTTTAAAGTGAAATGTATCAATGGATTAAAGGTGTTCTTTCTTTTTTCTTCTATCAATGACACTTGTAAAAAATCTTTAATTTTAAAAATATTCAATTCACTTCACCACTTAATATTAATAAGCCTAAGTAAGCCTAAATTTATTTATAATAAACACATTTTCAGTACGTGGTCGGTTTTTTATTGAATCGAAATGCTTCTCTCGTGTTATTAAGTTATTATTAACCGTGGCCTAAAAAAATCGTTTTCAGTAGTCAGAGGCATCACTCAGGACCAGTGGTAATAAAAATTTATTTTTGCACAAGGCGGCGTTTTTTACAGCTGTCAAGGCTAAAACGTATGTAAAATATTAAGTTGATGGGTAACCAGTTTTTTCTTTACCTCAATTTATACGTTACCGAAAAAAACAAACAACTATGACATAATTTATAACCTAAGATGACATCAAAATATTATTAAAGTGATAGTTATATAAGACACGCCTTTAGCGCACTAGCCCTTTTAAAAAAGAACCAAAAGCTCCTAACATGGCTCACGCACTTCGAGAATATTTTGCACGGTTTTAATGGTTAAAATCTGAGCTTCAGATCAGCTGATTGAAAGTAATAAAAATGACTTAAATATTCTACATTACGGGCTAGTATGTGAGCCCGGGGGTGTTTCATAGCCGTTATAGAGACATGGATTTTCTCCAACGCTTCTTATGTATTTGGATCTCCTGATTACGAATATTGTATTTACATTTTAAATAGTGTAAGTACCTTTTATTTTTTTAAAAACTTCTACATTTTTGAAGAAAAAATTAATTATTTCGAAAACTTGGCTTATTAGAAAATAAATGTAATAAACGAATTGTTCGTTGTTCTTCGTGTTTTAGTTTCACTAAAGCATCGGACGTATGCGAATTAATAATGTCGAAAAATAGAATGTTAAACTAAGAGAAAAAATAGAAGTAGTGAATGTAATAATAAAGAAAAACTATCAACTCGGGTATAGCATCGTGATTTCGCATAGGAAATATGCAAGCTATGTTTTTTTTCAAAATTGAAGGCTTGAACATCGCCAAGGCATGGTTTGAGTGGTTTATAAATGCCAGAAATCGAAGGATTCCTATATTAGGTGAGCTAGAGCTGAGAAAAAGCAAAATAAATCACGAAAAAGTTTGGCTACAAAAATTTTAGTTCATCTGATGGATGGTTTCATAAGTGGCGTAAAAGAAACAATGTTAGTTTTAAGTGTATTTTCGGTGAAACAGCTGATATAACTCAGGAGACAGTTGATGTATTCAAGTGCGCCTCCCGATAAGACGTTGACCTCAAAATCAGATAAGCATTGCATAAGCAAGTTGTGTTGTTTTGTGCAAGCATGAGTGGGCAGAAAAAAAAATATTGGTAATTGGAAAATCGGCTCGGCCTAGAGCATTGAAAAACATAAACTTTAAAGATTTATCTGTCATGTGGAAGTCAAATAAAAAAGTTTGGATGACTAGGAGAGGTGGTTGGTGAATAGTTGATCGAGCTGAATCGAAAAACGGACATTGATAATGTGAAAATTCTGCTGTTTTTAGACAACGCGGCGTCACATCCTCGAGAATTACATGAAATGTAAAAAGTATTTTTTTGCTTCCCAATATAACGATAGTTTCCCGGCCTCTGGATCAAGGTGTCATTCTAAACTTCCATATTTTATTACCGCAAGCAGAATTTAAAACATATTTTATCAAACATGGATTATGCTAAACCATCATCTAAGCCTTCAAAAAAACTTAATATTTTGGAAGCATTGTACTTTATAAAAACGGCATGACAAAAGGCCGATCAAGCAAAAGAAAACTGTTTCAGAAAAGCTGGGTTCAGGAAATTGGATACGAAGTTTCCCCATTCTGACTCCATGGACGACTTACTGTTATCCGTCCTTGTGACAATGATGAGAGCTGCTGAAGAGTTGAATGTTACCAATTACCAAAATCTAGATCAGTTTATAAACATCGCTGAAAACACATTAATAGAAGATGATGATTTCGGAAATCAGGTTGCTGTAGGTAGGTCAACATAATGAAAACAACGAGACAGATGACGAAATAGAGGACGTTCAAAAAGAGGAAAATAAAATAAAGTGTTACGATGAAGCTTTAAACTACACTAGAGAATTGAATGGTACTTATTAATAAAAAAGTGATTCCTATTTAATAAAGTTGTCTCTAATCTTGAGAATTAAATATACTTTTCGTAGACATTTTGCTCGGTGTGCTCAAGTCACCGTCAATTATAATTCCTAAATGTTTCACCAATCCATAATGTTTGACGTTTTGAGTGTTTGTGAACAGATACCCTTTATCATAATTTAACGTTGTCACAGCTTACTTGGCTTCATCAGGAAAGAAAGGTAAATTTGCCATTATCTGGTATGCTAAGAAAAGACGTTTAATAGAAGAATCCGACAGGCCGACGAATTTCAAAATTGCAACGAAAATCTCGTAGATGAGAGTATCGAAAGCTTTTGAAAAATCTAAGAAAGTTTAGAGAGAAAGGTCATTTTACTTTTATGTGTCGCTCTAAATATGTCGTCTGTAATGCGAAGCAAAGCGATGGTACAGCTGTGACTTGCCTTATAGCCTGATTAAGTTATTGAAACAATTTTATTGTTACGTAAATAATATTGTAATTGGGTATTTATAAATTTCCTCAATATTTTTGAAAGAGTGGGTAATATACTTTTTGGACGTATGTTGCTTTTTTTATCCAACAGCTTTTGTTTGAATATTTTTTGTTGTTTCTAATACTCCTGTTTTAGTTACAGGTACAAAACAAACATTTTCGGGTTCAGAGCAGTTATTTCTATTGGAGTAAAATAAAATTAGATCATTACCCGGCATTATATCAGGAACAAACCTAATAAAATGTTTATTTATGTCCTCAAGGTTACTTTCGGGAAGACTGCTATGTTTTCCTTCATTAATTCATATTCAAATACAACATTTTTTATTTGAGTTTAAAGTACATGGACGGTTTAGAAATATCACACTAAGGCAAATTGTTTAAATAAATTTAATACTACTCAATAATGTAATATTCACATATGCGCATGTGATGCAAATGTCTTGCGCTAAACCGGAGGATGCTCACGTGCTCCTTCCGTTTGTGTTGCAAAACACTTGCAACAAATGGTTTGCTAGTAATTATCCTTATCAATTAATTAAGTTAAAATTGATTAGTCGAGACTTATTTATTATTAGAGACAAAAAGTTGAATTAAAGCGGGCAGCAGAGCAGGGAAACCCAAACGGAAAGAAGAGCGAGACCAGCAGAAGGGAAGAAAGATCGACCGAGAAGGAGAGCCCAGAACCCAGAAAAGCAGACTCAAAGTTTAACCTTTTACCATTCAAACCAGTTTAATTACCTTCCACATTCCAGGACATTTATTGGTTAAAGATGTGTATAAGCGAGCTGTAATGTTCTTGTACATATTTCTTTGTTTCCTTTCTAACCTTGATGTTGTTTTGCATTAAAGTTTGCAGGTTGTGAGGTGGCAAATTAAATAAGTTAGGAGCAAAGTACGTAACTATTCTTTGGCCATGAGTTTTCTTATAGAGCGGAGTTTTATAAGTATTTTTCGAATGAGTGGTGTAGGTATTATCCATTCTGGGCAAGAGATTTAATTTTTGGCAGGTACATCATACAACTATGCATAAATAGAGCTCGGAGGACTTTCGCTTCTTTGTATAAATTATCGGTGGAATAACGTCTTTTTTTTTTATATATATATAATTTTTAGTACACTATTTTGTGGAGCTGTCACACATCGCAATGCATTATTGAAAGCCCCTCCCCAGATAATTATGCATTATCTGAGTATTAATTCTATTAGAGCTGTATAGATAATTTTTAATTGTTAATTGTCTAATATGTCTCTGAGATGATAAAATTTGTAAAAAGGTTTTCTATTTTTTGAAGTTATATGATAGCAGTGCTCATACCATCTTAAATGTTGGTCTACTATAATACCTAAATATTTAATATTTTTTACATTTTTTATTTGTTCACATTTACATTTATTGAAGTCACATTTATCTTTATGAATTCTTAGAACATCATTTCGGGGTCTGCCATTGTAACTGAGAAACTAATATATTTTGTTTTTTTAATATTTAAACTTTCGCTTTTTGGATACGATCAGATGAATAATTTTCGAAGAGTTTAAGTTGATTTCCACGAATTCCCAAGGTTACTTACCTTACCAATAAACGTTGATGAGAGACCGTATCAAATGCTTTTGCAAGATCTATAAAAACAGCTAATGCCTTCTTGTTTTCATTAATACATTTATTAATTTGATTAATCAGTTGAAACACGGCGTCATCTGTACTATGACCAGCTCTAAACACAAATTGTTTATCATACCTTAAATTATTTTTTTCAGGGAAGTCCACCAATCTATTTTTGAGGCATTTTTCAAACAGTTTAGAGAAATTATTTATTAGAGAGATTGGTCTATAATTGCTTGTCTCTTGTCAATTTCCTGCTTTAAATACAGGGATAATTATGGATGTTTTCCAATCTGAGGGGATTTTTGAGTATGAGAAACAAAGATTAATTAGGTAGCTTAACGGTTTTGCTATATAAACATGAATATCTTTAATTATTTTTGAAATTATTCCATCTTCCAATTTCACCAATAACTCTTAGAAAAAATGAGTTTTCGTTGTTTTTTTATTATTGCATAACATTTTAGTTTTGGCTATATTTTTTTGCATGTCAATACCTATATGTTAAGGGCCGGAAATAATTTCTTTTTGGTTGTTAATAGTGCTATCAGTTCTATTATTTTTGTTGGTTATATTTACAACTTCATCTGTAATTTTCCATATTTTTTTATAATTATTTCCGGCAGAAATAATCGTTTGTTTATAATACACGTTTTTAATCCCATAGATTTTGTACCTACCCACACGTTCTTTGGCGTTGTTATTTAAAAACTAATTATAGTAAACTTTTATTTATTTCTAGATAGAGCGGTTACAGCCTTTGTTTGTTATTTTGCAAAATTTTTACTACTTTGAAATTTTGGTAAGGCTTTATTTCTGGCGGAAGTGAAGTCTTTGACTGTTTTTGTGCACCAAGGAGAGTATTTTTGATATTTAAACTGAAGCAGAATATCCAATTAAGTATTTATGAGATAATTTAGAAAGTCCACATTATCTTTGACTATATTTATATCGGTAATATTATTCCATGGAATAGATAATAAATCTGATTAAAATTTTTAAAATCCGTAGACATTTTAAAAGAAGAACCCCGCTTATGTTAACAGAACAATGAACAAGGTCATGATACAACTCCTGAATCCATTACTATGTCGGTATTTGAGTTAAGAATATATTCTATAACAATATGGAGCTGAGATATTTATCCCCAAGTCAAAAACCTAATAAATATACATTTTTGATGTGCTACTATCTAAAAATACTTTAAAGACTACAAAACACTTATAAATATAAAAAAGTGACCTAGTATTTTAGATTATATTTTTAGCTATGTTTCAAGAAACAGACACTTTCTTAAATCATGGCGGAATTAAATAAGAAGGAATGTTTTTATGAATATAAGAGATCTATAAATTTTGCTGTCTTTAAATAAACATATTCTGTTTTTTAGTATCTTCCTAGATGTGTTAATGCTGCATTACAAAAATAACAATTTTTAATAAAAACACATAATCAGAATGTTTAGCCTCGGTATGTTTGACAAACATTTACACGCGATATTTACCTACTTTTTACAAGTAGGCCATGCACACGACATGACAAGTTACGATTATTTGTCAAGTACACTAGTTGCATCTCACCGTTTTGCCAATTAAGCCAGAAAGTTATAATTAATATATATTAATAAAACAATTGATTAACGGACTCAAACGACTGATGTACTTGACAAATAATCGCGACTTGTGATCACTTGTCATGTCATGTCTACTTGTACAAATATGTCTTATTTGCCATTTGTTGTCGGTAAATATGATAAAAGTCAAAGGGTCCTTGTGTCATTGGCAAGTCCACACCAAAGGGTGCTGTGTAGATGCGTAGTTTGCGTCTGCTTTAACAGAAAATAAAATAAATACATGTCGTCCCATTTTTGTTTTTCCGAACTGATTTTGTCTTTTCCAATCACGGTAAGAAATGGTTGTTTTTACAATTTAAACTGAGACTCGAAAGCTTTTTTTGCTGGTGGCCGACGAAAAAAATATTAAGTATACGTAACACATTCGGAAAGTGTCTTACATGGACTCTGTATATTTTCCAAAAATAACAATTCAGTTATTATTGGTAAAAACAGAAGTAGAAGATCAAACATACTGGTTTCAGAAGCATAACCAGACATACAAATAAGCGTTTTAAAAATGAAAAGAAAAAGAGGGTTGCACAAAATAATATCAGGGTTGTGTCATACGCAAGGTAAATTGATTAATATAGAATAACATAAGCGCTATAATTTGTTCTGTGCAATGGTTTGTGTAAAACGTATGACTAACGTGTAAATAATAACAATATTATAATAATAACAATAAAAAATTTTTCACAAAATATACATTAGAATATTTAAATACATAAAAAAAAGTTTGCATGTCGATGATTGGCGCAGTCTAGCTTTATAGCTACTCTACTTAACCAATCAATGACAACAAATACTCTAGACCTAATCTAATAGTAGTCATGGTAAGCAGTGGTATTTTTGTATATTTAATAAAGTTTGGGTGCTATAAGAACAGATCTTTTATAAATCATAAAATAGTGCCCTTGACAGTCAACTATTATTTTAATAAACAAAATTACCTGTGTTTTGCAATTCAAAAAGGTATTTCCTATATTTTACTTTGAATTCCGGCACTTTTAAATTTAAAAATTCTGCAGGAAGCGCATTATAACATCGAACAGCATTGTATGAAAAAGATCTCTGAAACATGGCATTCTGGTGATGAGGCAGAGTTAATTTATTTCTACCTCTTACATCTCTTCCATTCACCACGAAAAATTAATCATTCGCGACCAGAAACGGGGTGAAGGATTATTAATACATTTGGTTAAAAAAACGAGAATGAAGGTTTCTACGAGCATCGATTCGTAACCAGTTGACTTCTTTATACAAATGTGAAATGTGATCATATTTTCATAATACAACTCCCAAATTCTTGACATTATCAACAAACTTTATTTTGGAATCATCAATTGCTATACCGAAATTATCTTTTATAAAATTTGCTTTATTTTTATTACCAAACACCAATAGATTAGATTTTGAAGGATTTAAATATAAATTATGTTTCATTTATTATTTTTAAATTACTGTTAATAGCCCATTCAATATCTACCTGATCACTTACATCAAAACAGCAATAAATCTGAGTATCATCAGCAAATGTTTGTACTTACCCAAGACGGACCCTTGAGGTACACCAGAAGTTATTTTTGCTCGATCAGAATGTTTGTTTTCAGAAAAGATAGTTTGAGACCGGTTCGTTAAGTGTGATTTAACGAGAAGGACTATAGGAAGGATATAACTAAAACCGTAATAATTAACAGTTTTGAGAAATCTAAAAGTATTAAAATAGTATTCATATTTTTATCACAAGCCCAAAAATATCATGTACTAGAACCTTTCAAAAACCCACACTGCGTAGAAGGAATAGAATTTTTGTTATAAAAGTCATACATTTGATTATGTAAATTTTTTTCAAATATTTTAGAAAGAGTAGGGAGAATACTGATTACTCGTAAACTAGTCAGATTTGTAACTTTAGATAAAGATTTTGCAATTGATATTTTCACTGGTCCGGAAAATAGCTGATTTCAACGGAACAATTTATAATATGTAATATGAATTTGTCAATAAACGGACTGCAGTATTTTAGCGTAAGAGGAGAAATTTCATCAAATCTAGTCGCATTACTTTTTATGGAATTTAAAACTTTTTATCCGACTCAGTTGCTAAATGAAATGAAAACTGATGATTATTATTAAAAGTGTTGTTTTCATTCACTCTTTCTGTAAAAGTGGCTGTGTTCTGTATAAACGACGCAAAAAAGTTATTGATATCATTAACATTAGATAAATTACTTCGAATATAGTTATTTTTATATATTAAAGTTTCAAATATTTTTTCAAATTATTCTATACATAAACAGTCGAAATATATTTTTTTCTCCTTTCTAACAGCAGCTAATGTAAAATTTCTTATTATATGTATTTATAATGCACCCAGTCTTCATTTCGCTTTGTTCTGTTATATTTTTAAAAGGCTCTATTCCTTTGTTTTATGAACATTTTTAAGTTTGTTGTCAGCCACAGTGCTCAAATTTTACAAAAAACATGCATTATTGAAAAAATATATATAAATAGGGTTGGACAGTATAATTAATCAGTAGTCGAATAATCGATTAATAACCGATTATTAAATCAATTATTCTATTACTTGAAAAAAAGATTAATCGATTAATAATTTGGATAATCGGTCAGCCCTAGGCATGAATAGGACATGTCTGATACCGATTCTGATTGTTTGTAAATGTGTCTCGTAATTTACCAACTAATAACCAACTCAACCAAAACTTAGCCCAGTGCTCAAAATATTGCCTCCCACCCCGTGGTGACTCTCCTGAACGAAATAAAGAGCTAGAACATCTGGCGTATAGCGTTTGCCAATGACAGTAGTTATATGGGATCTCAATGTGAGGAAAAAGCTTAAGAGAAAATTCAATAAGACTCCGGAGTTCCTAATCGTATTTACAGTTGTTAAAGACTGGCCTATAGTATTGTATTCAACCATTGAGTTAGGATATATACAAACAATCCACAGATTCTAGTTTACTTTGTCGAATGCCTTCGAGGAATAGATTTACACATCCTGGACCTCAAAGCTATTCTCCAGGTGAACAAACATTAATCAATCAACCAGAGCGGTCAGACAAAAATATTTAAAGCATTTATTGATTTAAGTCATTGTATTAACTTAAGTTTTTTTTCATTTAATTAATTTTTTAAAAATTGACTTGAGATTTAAGTAATTTTAGAAGTGACATCCCTTCTTTTAAATACTTAAGCTAATGACTTAAAAACTGTTTTATTATTAATATGATTCTGCGCATTATTAATTATTAATTATTATTATTTTCCTCTTCCCATTTAATTACTCTTATGTTACGAGTTTCGCCACAGGTGGTTATATGCTGCTTCGTGGTAATAGAGTATCAAGTCAGGCGAAGATTTCGGATGTTTCTTTGGTAACCACAAATGTCGGTTTTACTTCTGCTGGTGACTCTGGTGTGGTTTTGTGTATTAATTTTGGCGCTTGTTGTACTCGTCTCTCAACTAGTTGACTGTACTGATGAAGACCTTAAGTCAGGAACCCATGTCTATAGTTAATCAAACTTCATTGCTTAAGCGGTATATATATTTTACAATGATAACAACACCGACTCCACGTAAACCAATGTCAGTGTATAACATAATCCGCTAAAACTTAAAAAACAACGTCTTAATATAAGTACAAATTTGGACATTAATCAATGTTATTTGAAAATTAATATTCCATTAGATATAATCTAAATTTAAAGATTACTTTACCAAATATAACTACGGTGATCATAATTATTTCTTGAAGATAAAGTATGAATAAGGGAGTCCATAATTATTACAATTGGTACTACTTTGATACCACTCCTCGTATTGAGTATTACAATTTTGTGATTTGAATGTTGTCTACAAATTTTTAACTTTGTCAACACAACATTTATTCAGTTACCGTAAATATTCTATTGATTAATTTTAGGCAGTCCAATAGAAGGAAAAAGAAATACCAATAGAGATAGAAAGAAAATATTTTAACCAAAAAATTGAGAAATAATTTTTTTTCAATTAAAAACAGAATATAATAGCTTTTTTAATATTTACACTACCTAGTATTTGTTACAGAACAAAATTTTAAAAGAAGGAAGAATAAAAAATTAAAACTGTAATAATTATTGACATGAAGACATCCAAGAAATGTAACTCAAAACTAACAAAGATAAAATACAAAAAAACGCAAATCCCGGACAAATAAAATATAAATCTATTAAATAATAAAAATAGGCAGTATCACAAAAATATTAAAACGCAAAATAGAAATAAACTTGTTATTTATTTTTACCTTACTACTAGTTACATCTTATAGTACTTGAAAAACAAATACTTCACTTCATTTTCTTGAATACCTACAACCTCAGCCCCAGGATATACTTCCTTATGAAGTATAATTGTTAATTAATTACCCTTCTTAAATTATTTCAATACATCAATAAATAAGCCCATCTAAAGATATTTGGTTACTTAAATAATCATCAGAACCATTACAATTTATTTGGTACCAGAAAACAGTAAAACTGCACTGTAAAGCAAAAAGTCAATACCAAGCAAAAAGTATCGATACCAACTCGATATCGGTAAAAAATATCGATTGCAACTTATACTCGTTATGGTACATGTAACTCATTTTAATGATGCGCTTCACTGATTCTGGCTCACTTTACTGAGTCAGGTCACTGAGTCGGCTCAATTGAGCTGCGAAACGAGAAAGCGAAATACAGGTCATTTGACAAGGCTCCTAACTCACGAATTGACTCCCGAACCACGGTTCTACCACTTTGGCGGCTCGTAATTGTAAATGACAGTGGATGGGATATCGTGCTCGGCTAGTACGGCGTAGAATCACCGCTACGGATTGGTCCAGTTGAGTGTTTTAATTTTTAACGTTATACAGTCTGACTATGTAGAATTTCTGTTGGACATTTTTCAAATAAATTAGGCTCTTATTTATTTCGTTTAAGATAGGTATTAAAACTTATAGATATTAGTATAATTAATATTAAAAATGGCTTCACTATATTGCCGAAAAAAAGTCATCATATGTTCTTTTCCATAATGTTAGAATAAATAATATTTTAAGTTTATTATATTTTTCAACCTACATTATTTTCTTAAATAGTAAATTGCCATATTTTGTACGTGTATTTACCAAGAGGCAGTTCCAACGATATCTATTATCTACATTTCTATTTATTTTACATCTAAACAGCCGAAATAAAAAGATAAAACCTAAAGAGTTAAATCTGAGTATCATCAGCAAATGTTTGTAATTCACCAGAAGTTATTTTTGCTCGATCAGAATGTTTGTTTTCAGAAAAGATAGTTTGAGACTCATTTAACGAAAATTTAACAAACAGTTTTGAGAAATCACATATTTTTTATCACAAGCAAAAATATCATGCAAACCTTTCAAAAACCCACACTGCGTAGAAGGAATAGAGTTCCAACGATATCTATTATCTACATTTCTATTTATTTTACATCTAAACAGCCGAAATAAAAAGATAAAACCTAAAGAGTTAAGACCGCTAATTCGCGCCTCATCGAAAATGTAACAAACAGCACATATTGTAATGCAATTCGACTCTTTCGGCGGTCGGTGACTCTGCGGCTCTTCATCGTCGCAAGTCGTTCTCGCTCCGTTACTCTGTTAGTGAGAGGTGAGTCAGAATCGAAAAAGATCTGTACCGGGGAGCTGCTTCAGTGACTCACTTAAGTGAGCTGATTCTTTGAGCCAGCTCACTCCTAAGTTACACATCTCTACTCGTTGCTAAGTAAAAGTTTCGATAGTTTAAAAGTATCGATAGTATTGTTACATCCCTAGTTAGATCTCTTCGTGAGAGTAAAATTACGCATTTCCCTCAATCTATCTATAATAATAGTAATAGTAATATTGAAATTATTAATATATTATTCAACATTATAGAACATCTGGAGACTAGCAGAAAAACTAAGCATTTTTGCAAAAACGAAAACATCTAAACACTATATTCAAGACTTAAGTCATAAAGGAACTTAACTTGTGACTTAATACTTTTTCTTATTGATCTGTGGGAGTTCTGAAATTACCTTCTGCAGATATCAAGAATTGAAGTCAAATTTTAGTCGATTATTAACGATCCGAGAAGTTTTTACTCAAACAACTTAGGTATATAATTGATATTATAAATGGGTTTGTAAATAAATATTACAATTATCACCCGAATTAAATATAGATATCACAAAGCTAACCTTCCATAAGTACGGAAAATAACCAATCCATGATTGACTTAATAACGTTCTTGCTCACAACGCACTTACTGTTGTTTATTTAGATTAACTATGTCAAAGAGCGCTCTTTATTTGGTTAGTTCGTAAAGATCGTTTGGAAAATTTAATTGCTTTGATATTTGTCATTTTAACATAGTTCTTTCAGGTTGTGTATACATTTTTTTATCGACACCCTGTATTTCTAATTTTAAAAAGTAGGACAGATTGATGTTTTGAACTGTCAAAACAACAAAGAAAATATTTTTTACTACTCGTCTGGGCTATTTTGAGCGCTATAACTCTTATCGGAATTATATAATTTAGGTCAACAGTATTTGATAACGTCTCGTCAAGTTAATGCGTATTTTCTTTGTTAAAGCTTACAATATTTAAGGTTATTTTATTTACTTTATGATAATTATAACTAATATATCGGACACTATGCTTTTGTTAGATTAGTGTTTATAAGATTAATTATATTCGCCAAAGTATTGATTTCTGTGGGAGACAGAGCTCTTGATCTAATGTTCTCTGCTGCAAATGCTTACTGGTTTTATGAAATTAATTATGCCGGTGCTACCGTGGTAATTATCTAGTCATTATTCAGTTTTAAGCCACAGCAATGTTTCGAAATTGACTTGTTCCTTATCCAAGTTATGAAAAGGACACTCCTTATTTTTGCTTGTTTTAAAATATCGTTAGCATTTTCGAAGCATTCTTCATCACAAGAATCGTACTCTCAATACCTTTAAATGACATCACAACCCATAAAGTAGCCTTAGGAATGTTCGTTTGATGAATAAACAGCCAAGGATAAAATCCTATTACTTAGAGTATTTTAGAACTTTAAATATAATATGTAGATTGTTTTAAGTTTCAAATGTAGAACGAAAGCTTTCACGGCTGTGGTAAATTAAGAAACCATGGTTCTTGGGATTAGACCGTGTCAAAACGGAATCACTTTCTGACGTTTCGCCTTCGTTTGCACGAGGCATCTTCAGGGATATTTACTTCACGAGATCGGAACTCTGAATGAGCTGGGAAAGACCTAGGTCGGATATTTATATTCGATATAAAATCTGAGAAAAGAACTGACAATTTATTAAAAATCAAAGTTTAAGAACGAAGGATATCTATAAAACATTTATATAATAGTAATTTTAATGCGAACATAGAAAATAAATTGCTAATTGGACCAATATAGAATAGAGAACATCAGTTCTTAAAGTTATCAGTAACGTCGTCCCTGTTACGAAAAAATTACACAGGCATGATATACATTTTTACATCGAATCAAGAAATGTTGAAATGCAAGTGTGGTCTGGAATTGGGTAAATAATATAATAGATACAAAATTTCATGAATATTTAAATTCATATGAAAATATCATAAACTTGTTTGAAGTTAAATACCATAATAATACTAATCAAAACACTTTTTTTTTTGTGTATGCTTTGGTGTACTTCAACTGTGATCGTAGGAAAGATCTAACTAAATTTTAAAATAGTATTAGTTAAGAAAGATATGAAAAGAATAAAATGGGAAGGATTGAGGTTTTCCCTAATTTTTTTTCCTTTTAAAAATATATCGGAAAAACAATCATTTCAAGATTTAAACATTTTGTATTTTACTTCTAGCTAGTCTGTAAGTAACATCTGTATGCATGACTGAAATATAAATTTCAGTCATGCATAATTTGGAATATATGGTTTTATAAAAAAAGGCGAATTTACCGAATTTTTTTCCCTCATAGAATTCCACTACCTGCAATAAATACACAGTCTATATACGTATATAATTATCTGGGGGAGGGGGAGATCTGCACCTCTGGCTAGAGAGACAACTTTTACTGTTGATCAAATATCTCAAAAATATATTTTACAGTTTGAAAAAAACTGATAAACGACTCTTATTAAAAATTTGGGTTATACGGACATACTAAAATTTACTAATATGGACGGAACATAATCGCGATGAGTATCTGTTTGCAGTTATAAAAGTAGTAAATAGTGGAATATAATCATCAATATCATCATATCATCAATCGTAAATATTTTATAGCTTGCTTTGTCCCTGCCTTATAGGGTATTGGGTTAATGCAAAACGGCGCACAGTGATAGATTGTTTGTTGAATCTAGCTGGACAAAACGTACTTTTTGATAACGTTTCCGCAATTTTTTGAAGTACAAGGGCTGCATCTTTGCTATCACTGGCTCTAGAACTGATTTCGGTGGCGAGAGCAAATTCCTCTCTAGAGTGAGTCTGGAGTAGAGATTTAATGATGCTTTTTTGTTTTTAAACTCGCCCTGCTAAACGGTAGTTTAGGACGCCCTCCACTTGCTTTATTTTCTTTGTCTCCAGTTATAATAACAACTTGATCCATCCACTTGAACTTCTTTTTCTCAGTATTTAAAAAACTATTTACAAATTCCACCAAAGCATTTTGAGAATATTTTTATGTGGACTTTATGGTCTTCTCTTGCTAGGAGCTTGCGCGTGAATAGATGTTGAGCTCCTAAAATTATATACTTATATTTCTAAGCGTGGCGGTAACAAGCGGTAGATTTTTATATGCACAAAGTAAGTTAAGGGATCATACAAGATAGTAAGCCTAATATGAAACAGTTACTAGAAGTTACTCAGAAGGTATCGTCTATAAAATTTGGATTTTTTTTTCAAAAGTTTAGACATTGGTCAGTTTATAGCCAAAGGGACAACAATCAAACGAAACGAAACATCCCAGTTTTAAAAAGGACTTACCCTTAGCAATACACAACATAATTTTTATTTAGATTTGACAATTACTAATTGATATAACAAATTTTTAAAGCGAATAATTTTCCAAATGTATTAAACCACGAATTAACAACAGGAACGACTTGCTTATTCTAGTGCTACTATAAAAGTATGAACGGCAAATTTGTTTTGAATGCATTTTCTTCTTATCTGGAGTATTTACTTGTCAAAAACATAAATATAGATATATATATATATATATATATATATATATATATATATATATATATACAGGGTGGTGCAACCAAGATGGGGTGGACGATTGTGGGCAAACGGAGGGGAATTTGAAAAAACATTTTTGGGATATGATTGATAGTCAAGAACGCTGTGTTTTAAAATTATACCCATTATACAGGGTGGTCTGAAAAGTTCGTGGTGAACCAAACTTGTGTTTTTTTAATTGGGATACCCGGTATATTATTATTTTAGTTGATTCTCCTATTCGTTGCGATCATTTTGATATAAGCTTAGTTGGGTCTAAAATTTATACCAAGAGAATGGGACGAGGTTAAAGTGGAAAAAAGGGTTATACTCCGGCCATTTTTTGAAAACAATTGAAGCAGGTATGGAAAAACCAAATATTCTATAAAATGTATTGTATCTAGGATTACAATAATCGCTTGTAAGTCGTTCAAAATTATTCACTGTTATACAGGGTGGTCAAGTTTTGCAAATTTACCTTGGATTGAATTTTTTTAAATGGAACACCCCATATATTTTACTGTCATATTAAAGATAACATCGTCAGCTTTCAGAAAATACCCTATTTGATATCTTTCTAACCAACAGTTTTTTAGTAAATTAACCGTGAAACCAAAATTTACTCATTCTAACAGAAACGGTATTATTTACGTTGCTTAAATTGACTACCTATAATATAAGGAGGCCATGATATAATCATAAATGAAAAGAAAGATTGACATTCTTGTCAAAACCGCAAAGTGTCAGAGAATTGGCATCAATTACCATTGTTTTTTGACGATAAGCCGAGAAATTGTTAAGTAACAATGAGTTTGAGTACTCCAGAGTTGATAAACATGACTTTTATGTTGGGCGAGTGTCAAAAAAACCCTTTACTAGCAAGCAGGGTTTATGCGGTACGATATCCCGATGCCGAAAAAAAACCAAGACCTGAAGCTTTTTCAAGTTTATTAGAGAGGTTTCAAGAAACAGGCAATGTTGCTTTCAAGAAACGTAAAGTAATTAATAAACCAGTTACCAATGAAGATAATGCTTTGACAGTGTTATTAACAGTGCAAGAAAATCCACACACAAGTACCAGGGAAATTGAGAGAGCTACTGATATTGAACGCACTAGTATTAGAAGGATTCTGAAACAACATAAATATCATGCCTACCACATTGAATTACACCAAGAACTGTATGATCGCGATTACGTCCAACGACAACAGTTTTCAATTTGGTTTTTAAATACAATTTGGGATAATCCAGGTTTTGTAGATAGGGTGCTGTTTTCCGATGAAGCAACTTTTAAAAGCAACGGCTTGGTTAAAAAACATAATATGCACTATTATTCAACCGAAAATCCACATTGAATTCGTCAGGTGGACCATCAAAATAAATGGTCAATTAATGTTTGGGGAGGTATAATTGGCTCTCATGTTATAGGACCATATTTCTTTGAAGAGCATTTAACGGGAGAAGTCTATTTAAATTTTTTGAGAAATGAGTTGCCCGTATTGCTCGAAGACTTACCTTTAATGTTAAGAAATTCCTTATGGTTCCAACATGATGGAGCACCCCCGCATTACCAAAGGCATGTAAGACATTTTCTCAATAATTGGAAAGGAGAGCATTGGATTGGGCGAGGTGGACCAGTTAAGTGGCCTGCGAGGTCACCCGATTTAACGCCACTAGATTTCTTTTTATGGGGACATGTTAAAGAAGAAGTTTATAAAGAGGTTCCAACCACAGTGGAAGATATGAAGTTGAGAATAATAAGCAGTTTTCGCAACATTTCAGACCTGACTTTAAGAAAAGTGAAACTTTCATTTATGGATAGACTCGAAATGTGCCTTCAGCAAAACGGTGGTTTAGTTGAACATCTTTTATAAGTTTTAATTACATTGTTTTTGTTAATTTATATTAAATTTATTTTTTTTTTAAAAAAAGATCTGTTATGAATACTGTCAAAGCATTATCTTTATTGGTAACTGGTTTATTAATTACTTTACGTTTTTTTGAAAGCAACATTTCCTGTTTCTTGAAATCTCTATGATAAACTTGCAAAAGCTTCTATCTTGTCTTTATTTCGGCATCGCATTATCAAAGAACAATATTTATTTATTTACTGATGACAATATTCTGACACTTTGCTGTTTTGACAGGACTGTCAATCTTTTGTTTAATTTATGATGATATCATGGCCTCTTAATATTAAATTGTCAATTTTAACAACGTGAATTCAGAGTAATTCGTGTTAAAATGAAGAAATTTTGATTTCACAGCTAATTTACTGAAAAACTGTTGGTCAGAAAGGTATCAAATATGGTATTTTCTGAAAGCTAGTAATGTTATCTTTAACATGAAAGTAAAATATACAGGGTGTTCCATTTAAAAAAATTCAATCCAAGGTAAATTTGCAAAACTTGACCACCCTGTATAACAGTGAATAATTTTGAACGACTTACAACCGATTATTGTAGTCCTAGATACAATACATTTTATAGAATATTTGGTTTTTCCATACCTTCTTCAATTGTTTTCAAAAAATGGCCGGAGTATAACCCTTTTTTTCACTTTAACCTCGTCCCATTCCCTTGGAATAAATTTTAGACCCAACTAACCTTATATCAAAATGATCGCAACGAATAGGAGAATCAACTAAAATAATAATATACCGGGTATCCCATTTAAAAAAACACAAGTTTGGTTCACCACGAACTTTTCAGACCACCCTGTATAATGGGTATAATTTTAAAACACAGCGTTCTTGACTATCAATCATATCCCAATTTTTTTTTTCAAATTCCTTTCCGTTTGCCCACAATCGTCCACCCCATCTTGGTTGCACCACCCAGTATATATACAGGGTTATTCACGCAACCCGTTCATTAAAAGTTTTTTATGATGCCATTTAGATAAAAATTTCAAATTTTGGGATTAAGGTAAGGTCAAGGGGTACTTCTTTTTTGAAATATTTTCAACTTCCTGTCACTTCCGGTTTAACCGGAAGTTGGTATCAACTTGCTTATTTTAAATGGAACACCCTGTATTTTATGATATTTTTGGATTCTACGGAGAATTTTAATGCTATTTTATGTAGCATGTCCTATACCTAGGTTCAAGCGTTCTTGAGATATTTGACCTTGAACCGAAAATGAGCCTTCGGGGTACCAAATTTTAAAATGTCATATTTTTGTAAGTTTTGAAGATATAATCTTCATATTTTGCAGACGATCGGTAAATAATCTTAGGTTTCTATTTTTTTTATTGAATTTGTCTATTTTTATACAGGGTGTCCTAAATTCAGCGGCAAATATTCACATTTTCAAATCCGCTAAAGTCCGTTTTTTTAAATGGGACACTCTATAACTTTGTGCACTATTAAAGTTAGAATTTCATTTTCTATCGAACTGTATTAAGGTTTCCTATACCTATTCGTAACCATTTTCGAAATAATTGGGTTTTATAAAAATATCGTATGTATTTGCTTAAATTTTTACAGGTTCCAATGGTGAGCCATGGAAAAACAATTGAGATCCAATATGACAGATGGTTAGTATGCGTTATTTATCGAAAGCTGTCAGTGATAAACTAAATCTTCTAAATCGAAATGGAAGAATACTCAAACGCTGATATTCTCAATCTATTTTATATTCATGGAGAATGTTATAAAATTTTGGAGAGAACGTGTCGTGTGTTTAATGAACGCCACCCTGATTTGCCGCCAATGAACAAGTCAAAATTCAAGAGGATTGAAACGAACTTTTTGCGTTTTGGCAAGGTTAAAGTTACAAAAAATGTTCCGAAACCAGTGACAAATGCCGAGGATAACGTAATAAACACATTAGCTTATTTCCACGCAACCCCGCAAAGTTCAATACCGTCTGCAGAAAACGATTTGGGAATTTCTTCTTCATCTGTCCAAAGAATCTTGAGCGAACATCATATGCACCCTTATTCCTTCCAAAACGTGCAAGCCTTGAGACCTGGTGCTGACGTCCGACGAGTAGAATTTTGCGAATTCATGTTTTTGAAATTTCAAGAGGATCCTCAATTCCTTTCAAAAATATTTTGGACCGATGAAGCGAAATTTTCTAGAGAACGAATAACAAATAGAAGAAACGAACATTTCTGGGCAGCAGAAAATCCGCACGCTTTACGCAAAATGCGTTCTCAAGAGAGGTTTAGCTTCAATGTTTTCGGTATAGTATTAAATGATCAGGTGCGGTACTGTATTTATGAAGACAATTTAAACAATGATAAGTATTTGGAAATTCTACGAGGGACGGTTTCTGAATTTATAGAAGAAATTCCTATTGGTGAGCTGCAAAATTATTGGTATCAATTAGATGGGGCACCAGCACATAATTCCGCTGCAGTTTATCTCCAATTATCTCTTGTTCATTGGCGATAAATGAGGATGTTTTTCATTAAAAACATGGCACGTTCTCTCCAATATTTTGTAACATTCTCCGCGAATATAAAATAAAATGAGAATATCAGCTTTTGAGTGTTATTTTATTTTAATTTAAAAGTTTCAAATCAGCTGTCATGTAGAATAGAAAAGCACAACAATTGTTTTTCCATGGCTTACTACGGGGAGGTGTAAGCATTTAGCAAATACATATGATAGTTTAATAAAAACCTGATTATTTCGAAAATGGTTACGAATAGGTATAGGGAACCTTAATACAGTTCAATTGAAAATTAAATTCTACATTTGATAGTCCATAAAGTTATAGGGTGTCCCATTTAAAAAAACGGACTTTAGCGGCTTTGAAAATGTGAATGTTTGCCGCTGAATTTAGGACACCCTGTATAAAAATAGACAAATTCAATAACAAAATATAAAGATTATATCTTCAAAACTTACAAAAATATGAGATTTTAAAATTTGGTACCCCGAAGGCTCATTTTTGGTCCAAGGTCAAGTATCTTAAGAACACTTGAACCTAGGTATAGGACATGCTATATAAAATAGCATTAAAATTCTCCGTAGAATCCAAAAATATCATAAAATACAGGGTGTTCCATTTAAGATAAGCAAGTTGATACCAACTTCCGGTTAAACCGGAAGTGACAGGAAGTTGAAAATATTTCAAAAAAGAAGTACCCCTTGACCTTACCTTAATCCCAAAATTTGAAATTTTTATCTAAATAGCATCATCAAAAACTTTTAATGAACGGGTTGCGTGAATAACCCTGTATATATATATATATATATATATATATATATATATATATATATATATATATATATATATATATATATATATATATATATATATATATTATATATATATATATATATATATTTATATATATATATGTATATGTATATATGGTTTTTGCTTCCTGTCCAAAAAATAGTTTTGTCTTTCTAGATGTCTAATCTGAATCACCGGCGCCGCGCCATAAGGACGGTTTGAATACATATAAGTTCTAACAAATTGCTTATCAGTGGTATGTTAGCGCAATGGGTTAGAGCAATGGGCTTGAGTTCTAGAGATTCCCGCTCGTACCATAACTTTTATTGTTGATCAAATATTTCACAGTTTAAAAAAAAACTGATAAAATACCTCTATTATTTTCGTTGACTACAAATAACTACTACAAAATAATAAATATGTCCTTTATTTAATATTTTCCTCCTTAAGATTTACTTCAGGAATCGAATATTTAAGCATTTTGTTAGGTCGTAATTAAAAATTGACCAGTCTATTTAGCAAATTAGTTTTGTGTAAAATTTTAAAATTTGGATAAGAAGTTTATTGCGCCGCCTTTTTGTTCCTCCATAATGGGTTTATACAAAAATTTTAGCAGTTAGTGTATTCCTAAATTATATTTTATTTGCAAATTTTGAAGTTCATTCGATAAATAACTTTTGAGGCCGCTAATTTTTTCCGCCATAATGGACTTTTATCATGTAACCATTTCATCCTTATGTACCTCTTGATTTTTGACCAAAATTTGAAGTCAATCGGATCAGATATGTAATTTTTGTGCTATGCTGCGTACAAATAGAACGACAGACCGGCAGACTGATGAAAATGGGAGAACGTGTTTTTTTGGGGTCCGGGGACCCTAAAACGCAAAGATCTGCAAAAAATCTCGGAGGGTGATTTTTTTCACTATTGCAATACTTAGGTACATAAATAGTTACAATAAAAATTGAAACCAAAATGGTGTCAAAATATATTAACATTTAAATTATGTTAATAGTTACTTGAAGAACGAAAAAAGCTCTCTGTAAGACCAGAAAATCCTCAGAAAATCATTTGAATATTCAAAATTATATACGCTTTTAAGCTTGGATAATTTGTGTTTTACGTACATCATATGCAAATTACACATATTTATTTTCAGAATCTATACGTATGAACTAAACAAGATTAACAATTAAAAATACATTTCGCACACCACTGGCATTTGGCAGGCTTAATTTGTGTTTACAATGCGAGTGACAGGCTGGGATATTTTGCTCTTAAAAAGAATGCTGCACTGTTTTTGCCAAATATTAATAAAAAAGAAACGTATATTTTAAACGTTAAGTGACAAGTTGATCATTTTGCCCCAATAAGTACTTATATTAATACATGACACAAAATAAATCAGTTTAAGAAGTACTTTCTAGAGAAATGTAAACATTTTTTTCTTTCGTCTAGTGCATGCAAAATTTTGCAATTCTAATTGGTTAAATCAATATTGTCCATAAAAAAACTATATTGCTAGGCGGGGCCAAAGACTGTAGCCATGGTTGAAAAATGGATGTATATCCTCAAGTCTGGAAACCATTCCAACTGCGGAAGTGTAAATAACGCAGATCAAAATTACAGAGAGAAAATAGTGATCATATAAAAACCGTCAAATTATAGAGACAATATACTTTCATTTAATGTCTCTTAGCTTTAGTCAGTAAAATTAATGAATAATAAATTTATTTTGGGTGTTCTGCAAAGTAACGATTCTACGGAAGCGTAGAAGGGCCACAATTTTTTTTATTTTTTAATTCTGAGTTTAAAGTCGGAATTGAACAAAATTCTGAGTTTAAAGTCAGAATTTAACAAAATTCTGAGTTTAAAGTCAGAATTTAACAAAATTCTGAGTTTAAAGTCAGAATTTAACAAAATTCTGAGTTTAAAGTCAGAATTTAACTAAATTCTGAGTTTAAAGTCAGAATTTAGCTAAATTCCGAGTTTAAAGTCAGAATTTAACAAAATTCTGAGTTTAAAGTCAGAATCTAACAAAATTCTGAGTTTAAAGTCGGAATTTAACAAAATTCTGAGTTTAAAGTCGGAATTTAACAAAATTCTGAGTTCAAAGTCAGAATTTAACAAAATTCTGAGTTTAAAGTCGGAATTTAACAAAATTCTGAGTTTAAAGTCGGAATTTAACTAAATTCTGTGTTTAAAGTCAGAATTTAACAAAATTCTGAGTTTAAAGTCGGAGTTTAACAAAATTCTGAGTTTAAAGTCAGAATTTAGTCTGTACGATTGTATAACAGACTGGAACCAAAAAAACAAGTTCAATATTCTTGTTTGAATAATGGCAAATGTGCTATGAATTGTTCCACCAAACTACAGATAGTTAAAAAAATGAAAAAATGGGCAGGGTACAAAATAAAAGTTTCCTATTTTGATTTTTGAGTGTTAAATAAGTCCCTGACAAATTAAACATATGTTTAATTAGTTCATTTTATGTATTTTTATTTATTTCTATTGCTGAAAAAAAAAGCCAAAATGTATACAAGAAAACATATACATTAAAAGGTTCACAAAATAAAAAAGGTAATACCAAACGATAAATAAGTCTTAAGAAATGGTTCATATATGTTTGAACGATTTAAGGGTGTCTCGCGAAACATACTGACAGAGCTCCCCCTCTGTTTCAGGGTGATTCAAGTTGAGTGTCCTATTAAAAATATCTGGAGAATAAACGAATAGGATGTTTTGAGAATTTCGCTTTGGCCATAGATGAACATAATATACGCTGATTATAAAATATTTTAAATTGCGCGGTGTTGCCGCTTCTACCTCAAACCGGAGACATCATCCGTTTTTTAAATGAAATGCCCTATATTTTATTAAATTTTTAAATTTTTCTAAAAAATCCAAGTACTTATTGAGTTACTTTTCTCATGCCTAAATTTAACTGTTTTCTAGAAAATGGCGCTAGAACAATGACAATTTTGAACCTTTGAAGCTCGAGAAATCTCAAACGAGTTTACTTGCAACGAAATGGATTTCACTTATCTGTCTTAATATTTAATTGTCTATCTCCTGACACCAATTTCAGGTTTGGCAGGAGACGCCAAAAATGCATTTCGTTAATTTCTGACTTTAAACTCAGAATTTAGTTAAATTCCGAGTTTAAACTCAGAATTTAGTTAATTTCTGACTTTAAACTAAGAATTTAGTTAAATTTCGACTTTGAACTCAGAATTTTGTTAAATTCTGACTTTAAACTCGGAATTTAGCTAAATTCTGACTTTAAACTCAGAATTTAGTTAAATTCCGACTTTAAACTCAGAATTTTGTTAAATTCCGACTTTGAACTAAGAATTTTGTTAAATTCTGACTTTAAACTCAGAATTTTATTAAATTCTTACTTTAAACTCAGAATTTTGTTAAATTCTTACTTTAAACTCAGAATTTTGTTAAATTCTGACTTTAAACTCAGAATTTTGATAAATTCTGACTTTAAACTCAGAATTTTGTTAAATTCTGACTTTAAACTCAGAATTTCGTTAAATTCCGACTTTAAACTCAGAATTAAAAAATAAAAAAAATTGTGGCCCTTCTACGCTTCCGTACGATTCAATACAAATTTCCCAAGATTATTTAATTTCAGACAAATTTATTAAAATTGAAAAAAGGTAACTTGTCCTTGCTGGAAGTTTGTACGGTATTGCAGACTTCTGTGGCTACAAACCAGAGAGAGTGTTAAAGAGGAAAGGAATTCATTCATGATTATGAATCATTAAGATTTATGTATTTATTATGTATCATGTATCTATCATCCGAATGCATCGTCGATATATAGCGATTTCAGCAGGAATCTGAAGCAGGTCTTTGAATAATAGTGTCAAGACGGATTAGTTTTTTAAAATTATGGGTTTGAATCCCAGAGAAAACAAGTAACGTGTTTAATTTTAACAAATGTGTCTGAAATGTCTGTCTGAATAATTATAAGAAATTTGTAATAATGAAATATAGACAATCACAACAAAACTCAAGAACGAAATTTTCATACAGTTTTGGGTTGAAATGTTTAACATTTATTGGTATTTAAAGTCTGGTCAAGAAATGCTATTCTCTATTTTTAACCGACTTCAAAAAAGAGGGAGGTTATCAGTTCGGTCTTACCTATTTTTTTATGTATGTACAGGGTGTTCCATTTTGGGTACTTTTGCTGGGTATTTCCGTATTTTTTATAAAAAGGTGAGGTTTCCGCGACAGTATGCTACTCTTTCGTAAAATTAAAGATGTTAACAATTTTTCTTAGCCCTTTTAATTTTTAAGATACGGGGCTAAATTTAAAATATTGCATTTTCAGGCACCTCTCGTATCTCAACTCTTAGATAACTTATCGCAAATGTGAAAACAGTATCTTATATAACTTTTCCCGTAGAACTCAATTCCGCCGGAATTAGGTCAAAAAGTTATCGGAGCCTCCTTTATTTTTTTTAATGGAACACCCTGTATATTTATAGACTATAAAATTTGTCTCTTTTTACCAACTATTTTGCAGACTTGTTTTCTGGTCAGACGGTCTGGTCAGGCAAATGCGGGTATTTTTAATCGTCACAATCCAGGAACTGGCATAGTTAAAATCAGCATTTAATGTTTGTTTATAGGATTTATGAAGGAGGTCTTACAGTACGTAGATAACTAGAAATCCTTGAGGAAGTTATTTTATAACTGCTCGAAAATATTCCATTAGCCCAATATAATGCTGTTTACCTACAGCAAGATGGTGCCCCAAGTCACAACTTTATGTTCTTAAGGGAAGATGGATAGGTACCAACAGACCTGTTAGATGGCCTCCACGATCTCCATATCTCTTAATTTTAGATTTTTTTTGGGGGTATACACAAAATGAAGTATATAAAGCACGATATGACTGCTTAGCAGAACTTCAAGAGGCAATTTATTTAGCCTTTCGAAATCTGCGAATGAGACCAATGATTCTTTTTAACGCTATTCAGAGAATTACAAAAATTTACCAATTTTGCACTAGAGAAGATGGTCGTCAATTTAAACATCACCTTAAAAAATAGTTTTTTTTCCTTTTTTTCATTATGTTATTTTTGTGTGTTTATTATATTGTTACTTTATCCTATAAAACTGTTGTTACAAACTTACTGTTATTAAAAAACTCTATAGGTATTTTTATACAAGAAGATACCTATATGCAAGGTATCCAATTCTTTGTTAGCAATATGTAACTTTCAATTGTTTATTATTATTATTCATGGCCTACTATTAAATTATGCATTTAATTTCAGAAAATTGTCATTTATTTGCGTGTTTCTGAGAAAAAGTGCATACTATTATATATTTTTGAAAAAGTAAAAAAAGAGAAATTTTATAGTCTATAAATATACAGCGTGTTCCATTTAAGAAAATAAAGTAGGGTCCGATAACTTTTTGACTTGACCCTGTATACTTATTCCGAAGGCGGAATTGAGTTCTACGGGAAAAGATATATAAGAAACATTTTTCACATTTTCAATAAGTTATCTGATGGTTGAGTTACGAGGGGTGCCTGAAAATGCAACATTTTCAATTTAGCCCTGTATCTTAAAAACTAAAAGGGCTGTGGTAATTTTGTTAACGGCATCTTTAGTTTTAATAAAAAGTAGCACACTGTCGCGAAAACCGCAACTTTCTATCTATGAAAATAACCCCGCAAAAGTACCTAAAATGGGACACCCTGTAGATCGATTATTCCACGATGGTTTGACCAATTTGGAAACAATATTCAGGATGTTACCCGGATTTATCCCATAGCAAGCATATTAAAAACATTTTAAAAATGGCGGAATGGCGCTATTTTAAAATGTTTTCTAGATGTTAATTAAATTGAACAATATATGCGTTCACCATTCTGTCAGAAAGAATATGTATGTGTGTTACTATCACCATATTGTATAAGACATGGTATTATAAAGTGATGTTATATAATATGCAGTAGACCCAGTGGCTGTTTGTTTGTTAAACTTGAGTTTAACAATAAAACTCGTAAAAATAGAATTAAAAAGGATGAAACAAACTAATAAAAACAGTAAGAGAATAATCTCGTGGTATTAGGCATCAAAACACTTAGTACATAAATATAATTTTGCTATTAAGTAATTAAAAATTTACAGAGTAAAATTTTTCAGTTGAATTAAAATATTATTTTTCACTTTTTAGTGCTTTTTTTTAAATAGGTTTTATTTTATAAAAAATGTTATTCCTTTTCTTTTAGAACGTTTTGAAATTATCTATAATCAAACTATTCATTACCTAATCAATTTAAAATTAGGTTAGTAAGGCGATAATGTCCTAAAATCTCGTTATTAGTCTTTGATTTATTCCCATTTAATATATTTTATACACTCAAAACATTAAGGCTTTCTGTCACTTTTAAAACCCCTTTCTATACTGAAACCTAAGAATTTCCATACCATAGATTTATTTTTGTTTTTCTGCCAAGTCAATATAAAATTCATTCTCTCTATTTATCTACAAACTAATGGACTCTTTACCTATACCAAATCTTGGCCAAAATATTCGCTAGTTCGGATAGCTGAAATGGTCTGCTTTATTTTTTTAACACGTGATATCGAACATCTGCTTGAAGGATTATGTAAATACGACATAGACTATTTTTTTTCGGACCGAGATGACCTTTAGCTAACTGGTTTGTTTTGTTTTTTGAGATGCTTAACACTTTGAGGCTGCCAGATTCGGCAAGAGATATATATCGATGAACCGGGACACTTAATATTTTTGTATTTGAATTCGCCTTTTGAATCTAAACATTTGTTGGACCCAATAGCGTATATCAGCCCCTCCTCCCTCAGTAAAGTCAGAGTTGGGACCCAAAGGCTGCTTGTGCATGTAATAAATGGGTAAATACTGAATTTAGTATTGAATTTCATATCTACAATACTCTGGATAAACGAAAGGGTAGTGGTTGCTGATAGGTACGTTGCGACACCGGTCCCACCATTCTATTTATTTGAGATTTATCTTTATGAACCATTGTAGACAAAAATACTGGTACAAGAAAAAACTATATGTTGCTTCTAAGCGACTAGTAAAATCCTTCGAAAAGGGGCATAAGGAAATTTATAATTAATTAACGAAGGTTCTCAAAATGCGCTGAAGCATTCTGTTTTTGAAAAATTGTTCTGTTTTTTTTTACGTGATACATGTCATTATTAATATAAACATTGTCTCTTGACAAATATTATATTATATTAACACCCGTATTTAAACTTTCTTTCTGCAAAATAAAAAAAACAATAATATTTCGTCAATGCAAATTTTTTGTAAATTCTGGAGTTATATCATTTCATGTTACTAGTATCTTTTGTCGGAGTTCTTCTTGGCTTCTCGGTCTAAAATCATGCCTACACATATATTTTCTCATTTTTCTTCCCCCCCCCCCTTGACTCTTGGACCTCTGCGATAACACGTGAACTTTGTATTCTCGGGTGAATTTTTGAACACTTTTTGCCTTGTAGATTGGTGCATTGTCGTGATGGAAGATGTAATCATTTCCACATACTACTGCAACTGATGGAACATTAACCAAGAATATCTCGATAAACAGCAGCCTTGTTCAGTCTTCTCTGAACATTTGCGAAAGTTCTGGGTTCCTATCTCGCTCCAATTATAATCAACAGAAAAACGTCATGTTTCTGAGTATATATACAAAATTCTACTCTTCTATCCTCATCAGTCAAAAATATTAAAATATGTTGGTAATAGCATATCTGACGCCTCTATTCGACGTCATGTAGTTCTTTCTGGAGCATCCGGGGAAAATGGTTTCCTCTTTTGTGTTTAAGGGCTGCCTTGAAAGGCTGTTCTTTTAGCAAGTTGAGTCGCTCATTATCTTCATCCTCCGTCGAAATCTTCTTCTTACCGGAATCTGGTTTTCTCTTAATATCCCCGTACTCTTGAATAAGTGTCCTGCCCTTCAATCTAGGTTAAAATATAGTTTTTTGTTTTACAGTTAATGCTATATTAATAATATAATATATTATTTGACAAGTTGACAGCAAAAAATCAAGACCTGCAGCTTGCCGTAAGTTACCTAATAGTAAAATTTCTTAGTCCCAATATTTTTTAGTCGCAGTGGTACTATTTTATACATTATTATATTTAAATCAAGGGATGACCAATGAACATACTAAAATGCATATGTTTTATTTTACTAAAAACATTGATTCTTGGTCCTTCAAATACAGTATGTTTTCATTAAATTTATTTTGTGGCCGGTTTCCTGATGATGTAGGAATAGAGCTGAGGTTGTTTGTTTGTTTCTGATGCTGAGTTTATGCTCTTTCACTCTTGCTGATATTCGCCTGTTAGTTTGCTACACGTATATCTCTTTACAGTCCTGGCATGGGGTTCCAGGTAGTTTACCTAAAGCCGTTTGTGGCTTGTATATTATTTGTATATTATGCCTTTTACGTATAATAAGACTACTTGTTGCTTTCCTGCTTCATAATTTTTGTTATTTGTGGTTCGGGAACCCTGTGCATTAATAGCTATCAGTATGGTGCGATTTGTGGAGCCATTTTTCTTTAAAGGACTAGATATTATATTAAGTTCGTTTTGTCTCGCATGTGTTTCAGTCAATTGCACGGATCTGGATATTAGGGTATTGGCCACTGCTTGAATTTGCGCTGGGTGATGATGTGATCTTGCATTTAAATATCTGTCTGTGTATGTTGGTTTTCTATACACGGCGTATTTGAAATGTCCGTTATGCAATTTTGTGAACAGAACATCTAAAAATGGAAGTTTGTTGTTTTCCTCTAACTCTAGAGTAAATTGTATTCTGGGGTGCATTGAATTTACGTGAGTCAGACATTTTTCGAGCTCTGTATGACCATGTTGTCATATAATAAGTATGTCATCCATATAACGAATCTATAATTTGGGCTTTAAACTTGCTTTCTCAATAGCTTCTTTCTCGAAGTATATCATAAATAAATTCGCGACTACTGGTGATAGCGAGGATCCCATTGGAGCACCATCTATTTGTTTATACATTTGCCCGTTGATTGAAAAATAAGTATTTTTAGTGCAATGCTTCGATAGTTGAAATAATTTGTGCCTAAAAATCCTTATTTATAGCAATCCTGTCCAATGCTTCGTCGATGGGAATACTGGGTGACAACGATTTGACATCTAGGCTTGCTATGATATCGTCTTCTTCAAGAACGATGTCTGATATAATTCGAGTGAAATGATCCGAGCTTTTTACAAATGATTCAGCATTTTCAACAGCTGGTTGCATAATTTCAGCAAGATGTTTTTTCAGTGTTTGTAGCGGCGAATTAACAGCACTAACAATAGGTCTGATGGGCGCCCTTGGTTTGTGTATTTTTGGAAAACCATAGAGTTTAGAACATCTGCTCGACTCTTCCCGTGGTATAATTTTTGTATTTTATTGTTGTATTTCGGGGTTCATTGGTGAACTTTTTATTTTATTTTTAGTTGTTTTTTCTAGATAGTCGGGTCCCTTGGAACAGGCTTATCATAATTTTCTTGTAGGATTTTTTGTATGGAGACTTGGGTATTCATAGCCACAGTTGCATTTCCTTTATTTGCTGATCTGCTGGAAGGATTGTGATGTCTTTATTTTTTCGAAGGTTTGTTAGGGCCTTTTGTTCAGTGGCATTTAGGGTTTGTTGTGGTGGTTTGGAATCTACTATGCTTTTGTTTCTTCAGAGGAGTAAGGACAGCTTCCACTCCAGCTATTGTTTCTTCTTTAGGGATTTCCTTAGGAGATTAAATTAAAAGCCTTACTTAGTACGGATTTTTCACTTTCTGAGAGATTGAAGGATAATATATTACGCACTAATTTATCGACGTCTACTGATGAGACTTGTGGCTGACTTGACTTTCTTAGGAGATTGTCATATTTTTTCGGAAATTTATCCGTGTTAATATTCTTATTTGATCCTGTTCGCCAGAAAGTCAAAGTTTCTGTGCGATTCCACAATAAAAGGTGAATGCTGTTACTTAGTTACAATCAATGAATAATTTAATGTCTACGTTATAATCAATGAATAATTTAATGTCAATGTCAGTACGCTAAATTCAACAAAATTAAAAAGAAAATCAACAGAAGAAAAAACTTATATTAGGTGCATGATTTTATTATAATAGGTGTTCGAAATGACAACCATTTTATCGCATTGTCGTTGTTTTTTCCACATCATCCGAGAATTACCATGTCAACTGGGTAAAAAAATGCGGTATTTTGGTTAGATTATGTAGTTAATTATCTTTTTTCTGATTTTTTTGGGAGCTCTGCGGCACTGCAGTGATAATTCACCAGCCGCCACTATCGCAGTTATCATGACAACGAACGACTTGACATGTTATGATATTGCCAGTAATTTTCTTAAATTATCTTCGAGTTTAAAGTCTTTAGTTTAAGCGTCTTGTTAAAATAATTCGACTGCCAAGTTGACATGTTATTAATTCTCGGAGAACGTAGAAAAAACTATCGCAATGCTTCTGAACTTTGGGCGGTAAGATTTCCCCACTTACCACCAAAATCTCAAATGGCGTTCAAACGATTAGAGATTAGGAGTCGCCAGACCGGCCAACCCTCTCAGAACTATCCAAAAACCAGAAAACGCAGCAGGAGGAAAACCAAAACGAACGACGACATGGCGGTAGGAGTTATTTTCTGGGAACAGTCACCAAACATGGTCTCAACCCTCATATTGGTTCCCGAGAACTATCCAAAAACGCCGGGATGTGTAAAACATCGGTTCTCAGGATTTTGCACAATTTTAAATTTCATCCTTACCATATTACCTTACATCAAGAATTATATGAACAGGACTTCGAGAGATCAATGAAAACAACTCACTGGAAAACATAATATTTTCTGACGAAGCAACATTCACCAAACATGGTATATATCAATCATATATATATATATATATATATATATATATATATATAAAATCCACACTAGATGCGAACAGTCGCTAATCAACACCCTTGGTCGATAAATACTTGGTGTGGGATATTTGGCGATGTTGTTATTGGACCGCATTTTTTCGATGGTAATCTTAATGCACAGCGATACTGCGATTTCCTTCGAAATTACTTGCAAAGATTGCTGCACCTTTCCATTTGACATTTAAAAGTTACCCCACACCCCTAAACAGTGGGAAGGGTTAAAATATTACTTACTCCGACAAAAAATGTCCCCCAACGAACCATTGCATCCCTAGAAATTTCATTTATTTTCAATCAGCCGTTTTCTCAATATCGCTTTGCAACACTTTAAAAGGACCACCCTGTATATATTTGACATTATACATATATATATATATATATATATATATATATATATATATATATATATATATATATATATATATATATATATATATATATATATATATATATATATATATATATATATATATATATATATATATATATATATATATATATATATATATATATATATATATATATATATATATATATATATATATATATATATATATATATATATATATATATATATATATATATATATATATATATATATATATATATATATATATATATATATATATATATATATATATATATATATATATATATATTATATATGTATTATTTGTTTTCTTTGGCAGCTCTGATTGACGTAATAGTAAGCCTAAGGATTGCAAGACATTTTTGTTATGATAAAATCCGACCGGTGGATATTAATAAATACAAAATAATAATTTAAAGCAGACTTTGTTGTGTAAAAAGAAGATATCCGTGGATAGTGTCGACCATAATGATTGTTTATTCATATATTTAAAACACTTCTCCGTTTTCTTTTTATAGAAAATGAAGAACAGATACATAAATAGTTGTCATTTACGAAACGTAAATAAATAATACATGTAAAAATAATTATTATTGTTTAATATATGGAAAATGTATATTTCTACAATAAAAGAATAAGACTTAAGAGTTTATTTACAAAAATAATTTGCCTTTTTGCACTATTAAGAATTTCTTGGAATGTACAAAACCCAATGTTCCCGATATCTTAACTTATTTTATTTTGTTATATCACAATTTAAGCGTCCTTATTCGTTTAACCTCATTTATAAAAAATGTTAACAACAAAAACATATTTAAAGATAATAGAGATGTATTTAGACATGATACTTTCTTTTGTTTAAAAATAAGTAGCTTGTGTTGAATTTTTAGATAACAGATAGGCTATCTTGAACTACAGTTTTATATAGGGTTGGTTATTCACGGTGTTTGAGCAATTGTTGATCTAGATCAGGGATGGCGAACCTATAGCACGCATACCGGAGGTGGCACGCGAGAAAGCACTAAATGACACGTGCACAATTCTAAAACATATTTTCAGTGGTGTCATTTTGAATGTAAATGTTTTCATTTCAAAATATTATAAATGATAGTTTTAAAAAATTCATTGAAGGCACGTTCTTAATGTTCAGATGTAGTTAAATATAATATGTAATGTATATATGTATGTATGTATGTATGGTATAATGGAAATTATCGATACTTTTTGGGAAATTTGCTTAAATGCCCTTTGCGCCCCTTTCTATTTTAAAATGCAAATTTGTCAAAAATTTTAAATATATTTTCATTGTTTTGTTTTCATGAGAAAATTTCAATAATTAAAAATGTATATTTTTAATAACCTAAAAAAATACTAAATTGGCTTTTACCCCTAGCTTTCCTCGAACACACAGTTTATTTATACATATAATTATTTGATAAGAACGTTTTATACATTATATAAATATTAATATGCCACTTTTTTGGTAAAGAGTATGTTTCATTACTAGGAAATTCTGTAAAAAGGGCTTTATATACCTATTTTATACCCCAAGTACACAGAACTTACCTTATAATAAAACTCTTGTATTATTACAACGTATACAATATCTATAAAGTTAACTGCCAAATAAATATTATATATATATATATATATATATATATATATATATATATATATATGTATATATATGTATATATATATATATATTTTTATACCCCAAGTGCACACAACTTACCTTATAATAGAACTCTTGTATTATTACAACGTATACAATATCTATAAAGTGCCTAGACTGCCAAATAAATATTATATATATATATATATATATATATATATATATATATATATATATATATATATATATATATATATATATATATATATATAGGGTATCCACGAACAACCCCTAAAATTGAAAAAGGTGATTTTATATAAAAGAACATAAAACAATTTTCGTACGAACATAGGTCCCAAAATACTTCGTTATGGAGATACCGGGTATTGAAATAGAAATTTGGTTAACCGGGCGTTTTTTTGAGTGGGAGGGAGAGGGCGCTACGTACGATACTATTATTTACTTAAATTTATCCTAACTTTTTCACAGTAAACTTTTTTTTTTTATAAATAAGAATTATTCTTACACCTTTCCTAAATAAAAAAGGTATACTTGCTCAACCGTTTTCCAAAAATTTGCAAATTTATGAAACCGTTGGTTTCAAGACATAATGTACACACATGGAAAAAAGTTAGGGATAATGAAAAAAGGTCGTTTTTGCAAACAAAATATATTATTTATAGTTTGAATAATTAAAAATTTGCCTTTATAGCCTAAATTTATATTATTTCAAAAATGATTTCATGATAATAATACATAATAAAATTGACTACTGAATAAGATACAGAGTGAAGTCAAGGCATATGTTTTCTAGTGCATTTTTGAAACACCCTGTAACAAAAACTGCCTGCAATTTATAAACTGTATATCGGTAATTTTGAAGCCTGATTCTTTAAAAACATTTTGTTTTTTGGATGATCAACGTATCTTTGTTTTTAAAGAAAATGCAACAATATTAAAGTGCGGGACACGAAAGAAAACCGGGCGGTCCTTAAAATAAAGGTTCATAGTCTTAAGCAAGCGGAAAAGTAAAATTTGTGTACGCAAATAAATTTTATGTTATTTTATTTGTTGTAATAGTTTGCCCCTTCACCTATAAAGTGCGCCAGCTAAGCGGTACGGAAAATTAATCCAGGATTTAGTAAATTTCGCACTGATCCAGTTGTAATTGGGATTTGCCTAGAGTCTTCATGCACTTGCCGCTAGAAGGTTCAAGCTATTTCCAGTGGCGCCTATACATTTCGAGCATTTGTTTTCATTTCTATATAAATGAATTTGAATTATTATTTCGAAGTAACGTTGCGTTGAATTTGAATTATTATTTTGAAGTAACGATGGCGAGCAAAAGAGGAAAAACAATTCGAAGCGGTGCACGTGAAGTTATTGCGAGCGTTATAGAGGCATGTACTAGAGAAGCTGAAAATAATAGTTTGACTATTCCAATTCAAAATCGAACAGAACGTGCTGCATTTAGACCGGTGCGGTGTTTCGAAAAGTAGTGTAAGAAAAGTAATTCGACGAACAATAGAGGATTTTTATATAAACTTAGAGCAGGTTCGACCTGCAAACCCCTACTTCGGGCTGTAAAGAACAAAATAGATTTTCCGTACGAGTATAAATAAAACCTTAAATCGGCTTTTACGATCAAATGGTTTTGTTTGGCGCAAGTGCCAAAATAAACGAAAATTGCTCATTGAGCGACCAAATATTTTTCACTGGCGGGTGAAATATCTATCAACTGTAATGCAATATAGGCAAGAAGGACGCAATATTGTGTATTTAGACGAAACCTGGGTAGATAATGATATTACAGTGAACAAATGCTGGCAAGGTGAAACTGTTACAGGTGTTGTTCAGAGAATCCGCTCTAGTAGCCGCTTTATTATAGTTCATGCTGGTTCAGAATCCGGATTGTTTCCAGGTGCTGCTTTATTTTTCGCTCGGGACTAACAACAGGAGATTATCATGGACAGATGAATAGAGATAATTTTGAAAGGTGGTTGCTCGAGAAGCTTCTACCTAACATTCCTCCCAAATCAGTCGTGGTAATGGATAATGCGTCTTATTATTCTCACGTAGAGGATAAAGTGCCTTACAAAAGCTCATATGATATCGTGGCTTAAATAGAACAATCTTGTATGTGATCAATGAATCAATTATATGAAGTAATATCAGTCAGCAAGCCTAGAGAAAAATGTATAAAATTGACGGTCTTTTACGTAACCTCGGTCTTACACCTTTAAGGCTGCCTCCATACATGTGCGACCTCAATCTTATTGAACTTGCATGGGCAGGAGTAAAAAAATATATTCGAGAGCGCAACACCGGTGAACTTTCAATTAAAGATTTAAATAAAATAACATTAGAAGCGATCGACTCAATATCGGCTAAAAATCGGAAATCGTATGTTAAACATGTTCGTTCTATTGAAGATAAATACTGGGAAATATATGGCAAAATTGAAACGGTTATTGATTCATACTGGGATCTTCCAAGTAGTGACGACAAAACCTCATCATTTTCAGAGGAAGACAACGATTTTGAAGGAATCGAACCATTAGAATTACAGCCGTCAACCTCAAAAATGACTTAGTTTTTTTTTCATATATTTTGTAAAATTGTTATAAAGTAGCTGTCAATAAACTGCTTCAAAATAATTAATTTTCTGTTCAATACCGGGTGTCAAAAAATATCTAATATTGCAATTAATATTTGAAAAACTATCATATTTTTCCAAAATTAACACATCAATGCAGTTATAGTAGGGGAGCCAGCACTGATTCCAGTGAACAAGGTTTATCAAAATTTTAACTTATGGAGTTCGACTTTGGGCTATTCGGGTATAACAAAAGTGACCGTTTGTCTCCGTCTGTCATATTACTTTGTACAGGGGGCGTCATTGTGAAGTACTATACAGGGCGTTTCCTAATTGCGTGCTAATGTTAAAGGGGGGTGATTCTTGGACCTTTTTAAGAAAAAAGTTTAATATGAACCTAGAAGTCTTAACTTTGGAGATACAGGGTTTTAAAAAAACATTTTTTTTTAATCCTAATTCTGATGTTATTTATTATAGATAAATAACAGTGTGAAATTTTGATACACGTCTTTTATGCATAAAAGGGCAATTTTTATTAACAATCAATTCTTGAAATTTCTACCAGTGGCGTGCATGTGCAATTAACCTGGGTAAATCCGTATGCTCCTTAATGCATAGAAGACGTGCATCAAATTTCATGCAGTTATCTACAATAGCATCAGAATTGGGGTGAAAAAAAATGTTTTCTTTTTAAACTTTACCATCCTGTATCTCAAACGTTAAGACTTTTAGGACATAAAAACACCCCCTTTAACATCAGCACGCAATTAAGAAACGCCCTGTATAGTACTTCACAACGACAGCCCCTGTATAAAATAATATGACGAACGGAGACAGACGGCCACTTTTGGCTAACCCGAGTAGCCCAAAGTCGAACTGCATAAATTAAAATTTTGATAAATCTCGTTCACTTGATCTGATGCTGGCTGCCCTTGTAAAATCTGGACTTATAAATCGTGTATCACTATACGGGGTGATCCAATAATAGTGAACGTAGGTAGTAGCCCGGGAACCGTTAATAACAGAACTCAAGAAAAAATATATTTATAGGTAAATCGATCAAGAAAAATCAAAATTAAATCATTTTAAAATTCGAAAGAGATATAGAAGTGCGGTACACGAAAGAAAACAGACAAATATAGATAAAGGTTCATTAACCATAGTTACATTTTTTAATTATCTGAAGTGCGTATAGTCAAAAAGGAGTGCTATATTATTTAAAGAACGACGGGGCACCACTGGTTTAAAAAGATTTCTTGGCCGACCTTCCTAAACCAATTGACTCCGCCCGGTTTTCTTTCGTGTCCCGCACTATAGTATGGTGATGTTTTACCCGTATTTCTATTATGCCCATAAAAACGGGACATCTAGAATGCTTTGAAATTTGAAGTATCCCGGCTTGAAATGTCATTACAGATGACATTATCAGTATTAATACTGAGAGAAGTGTTTTTATATTGTGCGAAATGGTACGAAGGTACTTAACGATAGACAACGCTAATAGAGCCATTGGTATACTACAAGCTGGCATAAGACAAGCAGATGTTGCAAATGCAGTTCATATTTCACAAAGTGTGATCAGTAGATTAAATAAACGATTTCAAGAAAGAGGTTCTGTGTCTGAAAGAATATTTGTATACAGGCTTTTCATATCAAATCTTGGTCAAATTGGTCTTCTGGGCCTAATCTTTAACAACATTTAAAAAAGGCTACATTTTTTTACAAAAGAAGTAGTCTTATCCTGCTGTGGCTGGATGATTTGTAGAAGATGTTTGGACAGCTCGATGGTCGGTGTTATAATATTAAATATATCTACTTAGATCCAGAAGACCAATTTGTACGCCTTGATGTGGAAAATCTGTACACAAATAATGTTCCGCTGGATGAGTCCATTATCAAGACTTGGTCGAATAATATGGAAGCTATTTGGATTGTTTGTTTGTAATATTCTGATGAAAATAAACTAGTTAAAATGATTGTTTTTAGCTAAGACGATACACTGTATGTCCATAATAATGTAAATCCATATGTTGTATTTCCAAACAAATTATCAAAGATTATATATTTAAAAAAAATAATGTTACTTTGGATATTAAATACATCCATTAAACTACTCTAGAATAGATACCTACTATAAAAATTAATAATATTCATTAAATATTTATAACATAACCTTATTACCAATCGTGAAGTAAATATTCAATTTGCTTTCCAGAAAAAGTAACAAGATTGGATTTGCAATAATTGTGCCTTAAACTATCTATATATAAACAATTGCCTAAATTGCCGAAAAATGATTTTTTTCTTCTAGATTAAAATGGGTAGGTCCTATGAAAAATGCTTTTTCTAAAAGATATAGATATTTGAAAACTCTTCTTTTTGAGATAAAATTTGTTTTTTTTTTGCAAATGTCAATAACTTATGCAATTTGTAACGTATAGATCTGGAATTTCATACAATATAGCCTACGTGATGCTAAATATGTATGCAAAATAAACAAGTATTTTCAGTTTGGAATTTGCAAAACAAAACGTCAAAACTTATCTAAAAAACATATTAATATAATTAATTTCTTTATAACTTCAACGGTTAATAACTTTAAATATAAACATTTACAACGTTTTTATACAGGATGTTTTTTAACAGATAGCAAAAAATGAGAGATGAGATTTTTTGTCACTATAAAAAATCAATTATCTCTTATTTTTGGATTAAAAGTTCACATAAATATGTGTCCGCAAGACCTTCGTTTTTGAAATTCAGAGTGTCAAAATTTTAATTTTTTTTAGGTTTTTTTCATGAGTTTTGTCGAGGGCTTCGTACATTTCTAGAGATAAATCATTCAGCTGTAAGAAATGTCTACGAAATTACTATAATACATTTTTTAGCAGGTGTTAGTTTTTTCTTAGACACAACCCCTTTTGCCCAATCGAAGTTTTTACTGCGTCATCAGAAAGATCCCTCATTTTGTTTTCTAACTCGATAAGCTCACTTTCTCAAACTCTTCCTCTTTTCTGGTCACAAAAAAGTTCTGCAACATTTACTAGGCACTTTTAACAAACTCTCCCTCAGAAAATGACTTCCATGATTTCGCTATTTTGGAACTAATTATAAAACTAGCTTTAACAACTTGGTTTTTTACTTTAATACGATATTTTGAACCGTTTAGACCTAAGTTAGCAAAATGCTAAGGCTCTACCCATTTAAAATGTTCCCATGCGGGACTATTAGCGTCCCCAGTACGGGACAACAATCCCCCCGGAGTGATCGCAGAATACTCCTGAGGATGCCCAAGCCCAGTGTTGAGGCTGTCCAGGCCTTGTCCAGTAATGTCCTCGAGTTTGGACAATCATTTGACCCTACTGTTAAAGCCCTTTCTCGCTCTAAGCGATTGTCCCTGAACCTCCGGATGAAACCAAGTGCGATCGACCCCCGGCACTATGCCCTACGACATTACACACCCTGAGGAGCTGCAGGTCCGGAAATTGAGGTCGCCCTGTGGCCAAAGGCTCAGCCGAGCGACACGAAATCTAGATGAACCTTTGTCTAGGGGTATTACGCCCTACGAATCCTTGTCCGGGAACATAAACGTCCTTTATGTTTAGCTATAAAAAAAACACCCTGTATATCTAGTGTTACGTAAAAAAATTTAATTGAAACTAGGTATTTCTAAATTTTTTACTGGACCGATTTGGTTTAACTCCCGTGTTTTAAAATAGCACAAAACCGTTTTGTGTATTAAGATACTTTTTAACTTTTTATACCCCCGAATAACACAAAATATAAAACGCTTATGTCATATTTGATAGGACTCATTTATTATTTATTATCAAAATAACGGTTATAGGTATTCGGTATGAAGTAACTCTTATAACTTTATAGAATGTGGACATCATCTGTGAAATGTATTCGACAAAAATCCCTTTTTACCACCCCTCAAAGCATTCAAGTAGATATTTGCAACATCAAAGTACTTCCTGACGTTCGCCAAAATGTCACATGGCAGGACGGACCTCGAAAAAATGACAAATTTATTGAAGAATTGGCTTTTTTTTCATAAACTTGATTTGCGCTTTTTTTTATATCAACCCCCGGGCCGGATCAGGCCCTCCACCAGCTCCAATCCAGCCCGCGAGAGATTTAGAAATTCCAAATAACGCTCACAAAAGTTAAAGATTTAGCTTACATAGCCGCCCGATCACCTTGAAGCGATGCGTTATAAATAACAGTCGGTTCTGAGCGCTCGCATCGCATATTCGCGTACGATCGAGACTCTCGATTCGAGAGTATTCTAGTTGCTTATTGTGGGGTAATATATAAACCGCTCAGCGCGCGTGTCAACCCATTAGGTCTTAACAACTGATAAGAAAAGACGCAGGAAATATTGAAGCAAATTTAGCTCAGAAGAAAAAATCTATAAAGGTATCTATTATCTGGTTTAAAAAAGCGGAAAGTGGACACAAGATGTCGTCAATTCTAAAAGAAATGGACTGACTGGACTACTTTTTTATCTTGCACAGTGGTAAACTTACGTGTTTGTTGTGCAATGAAACAATTTCTGTTTTAAAAAAATACAATATGAAGCGGAATTACTCCAGCAAGAATTTGGCTCAATATAATTTACTTACGGGCCAGTCAAGAAAGGATAAGATTGAAAAACTCATTACCGATTTAGGGAAACAGCAACAAATGTTCCAATCAAAATGATCAAATCTAGGCACTGTTGTTAAAGCTAGTTTTATAGTTAGTTCCAAAATAGCGAAAACATCGAAGTCATTTTCTGAGGGAGAGTTTGTTAAAAAGTGCCTAGTAAATGTTGCAGAACTTTTTTGTGCCCAGAAAAGAGAAAGAGTTTGGAAAAGTGAGCTTATCGCGACGTACTGTTGTTCGACGTATAGATATGATGGCTACTGATATCAAAAAAACATTGACTGATAGATTGGCTACTTTCCAAGCATTTTCGATTGCTGCTAAATGTGATTTAATAATTCTGCATTGCATTATTCACCAACAAAACTTGTGCTCTAAGTCCATTCGACTGAAGAACGTTATGGATGTGGTAGTAAGTACCATGAATTTCATTAGCTCCCGCGGTCTTAACCATCGCCAGTTTAAAGCATTTTTGGATGAACTATTTTCATAACACGATGATGTGACGTGCTATTGCAATGTGGCTAGGCAAAGGTAAAATACTAAAAAGATCTTATGATCTTAAAAAAGAAATTGCTGATTTTTTGGAAATGAAAGAAAAAACATTGCCGCAAATTTGTGATCCAACATGGCTTTGTGACGACTTGGCATTACTGGTAGACATCACAGGACACTTAAACGACCTGAACTTGAAGCTTTAAAAACAAGGGTAGTTGGTAAATCAGCTGTACAGTCATCTTAAAGCTTTTCAAAACAAAATTCGCTTGTGGGAAACACAAATGAGAAGTAAAAACTATTTTCATTTTTTAACATTATCCAGTCACGAAAACATTGAATACGGTCGCTATGCTGAATAACTGAAACTGCGGTCAGAGCAATTCACTGATCGGTTTTTCGATTTTAAGAATATGGATAGCACTTTCAATATTTTTGTGTAATGTGGAAGATGCTCCGCTTGGCCCACAAATTGGGTCGATCGAGCTTCAAGAAGACTCATATTTAAAGACTAAATTTGATGATGTGGAACTAAGCGAATTTTACAGAACATACCTTTCCGAAGAAAAGTACCCACGTAGCACATATAAATGTGAGCAGCTTTTTCGATCATGAAAATTAATAAAAATAAGCATCATACTCGGCTTACAGATGTTAATTTAGAAAACACTTTGCGCCTAGTGATATTGACCCCAATCTTGTTTCTAAGCTTTAAACTCAAGCCTCTCATTAATTTTCATTGGATTTTTCTGTCTGTTTTTGTTAATTTGTTTTTTATGTTTGATTATGCTATTATAATTAATAAATAAAAAAATGTCTGAATTTGTATCCCTTTTTTATTCACTACTACCTACTTATTTCTTACCTACGGCCGGCGACCTGATTAAGTATCGAAAGTACGCCCTCATCTAAGCAAAGGTTGCCCATATCTGATCTAGACCATCGTTTTTGTCCCAGGTGGTACCGATTCGCCGCTACGAAGGTTCAAAGTTAGTCAAACATTATCTTATTCACTCCTTTTCATGAAATTCAGCCTTCATGTTGTATTTTATATTCCTCGGAACCTTGTCTTTAACCATTGTTATTAACGTTATTCCACGACTTATATATAAATCCTGAAACTTTTTGTACCTAAATATAATTGTTGTGATGATCCCTGAAGATGCCTCGTGCAATCATAGGCAAAACGTAGGAAAGTAATTAATTCCATTTTGACACGTTAAAAACCCAAGGATCATGATTTCTTAAATGAATCCAGCTGCGAAAGCTTCCGTACTATGTTGAGAATGATAAGCATATTATATCGTGGTATAGTTTTAATAATTTTTAGATTGGCACTTCCATGTGCGTTATGCAAATAATTTTCTAAAAGTTGAACGAACTCGCAGTAAATCTTGGTATAAATTGTGTTCAAATTTAACAGGCATGTGGGAGTCGAAGCATTTAACTGCACAATGGCTAGCATAAATATGTTGAGCGAAAATAATTATTCGAAAAATGTTAATTGAGTAATCGATATTGGTTTTCTAGGAAAAACTGCGAAACTTCAAGGAAATGCTTTTCATTTTATTGCAATTTCGAGCGTGTTGGCCTCGCAGTTTAGTTGTTGGGTGTAAAATCGTTTTACGTGTCAATTTTTGTTGGGAATTCTAAATTAGTATGCTATAAAAATATACAGGGTTGTTTTGTTATTATGTTGAAAAATCTTTGCATTTAATTAGCATAAAAATGGATTTTATTTGGATTATGCGGTGTTTTTAGTAGGAAGGATGTCACAAAACTATTTATATTTTACACCGTCTGAAAATCCGAAACTGTCGATTTTCAAACGTAAGTATCTCAAAAACAGTTAGTCTTACCAATACAACATGCGATGACATATGTTTAAAGTCTTGTAGAGAATCAGAAATTCGAAAAAGGAACAAAAAGAAATGGGGTATTTCATTTAAGCAATTAAAGTTGACCCATGTACAGTTTTGCTTTGAGTAAAATAGGGAATTAAAAAAAAACAAAAAATCTACAAACACATTTTTATTCAAATTTCTAACAATATCGTATCAGGTTATAAATGGTAACTCATAATTTTGGTGTATACAAATTCAAAGTTCAGATTGGAAGTAAGAGTCCAGGCAGTGAGTCAAATAATTGGGTGTCACTCAAAATATATCTAAATTTCTACCACCCTCGATAAACGCACAAGCCGCTAAATATGCAAATTAGGTAAAAGAAGTTGTTTTTTTTTGCGATAACTCGTTTTCTTTTTGTCATACTATAAATGAGTAATTCACGCACATTAATAACACCAGCCCGTCACGCGTATGATTAGACTCTAGTAGAGTTATTTTGTTTAGGGAATTTTTTCTATTTTGTATTTTATATTTGAAATTCATAATATACTAAAATGTAGTATCGCTTTGGTGGGCCCCCAAGCGTAATTTCTGGCTGTGCCACTGGCTATATATGTTGACACCCAGTATATAAGTGCCTGTTTCTGAATAAGTAATTCAGAATTAGTTTGACACCGACTTCATAAATCAAATTTTCAGTGTGGAATAAAATATTACTTTTTACTTTTTAGTGCTTTGTTTTGAAATCGGTTCTATTTTTTTTATAAAAATTTATAATTTCCGGGTGTAATTTTAAAACTATAAGTTGCCTTCGAATTTCGACAGGGTCTCCCTCGTACTTTATTAAGACTATTTTTAAAAGAATTGATTTTCACCAAGCCACTATAATATGTTTTTCTCACTGTTACGTGCCTGTCCTTGTTGTATGTTGTTTTTGGAAATGAATTTTAAATAATATATTGACAAGATTTTATTTTTAAAATAGACATACAATTTAATAAGATGTTTGACGTGTCAAATAAGTGCCTTGATGTTTTTTAAATTATTTTCGATAGGTGTACTGTATATGCATTGCGTGATTTTTTTAAAATTTCTTATTTTATTATATCGTATTCCGTTCTCGTGTTTTTATTTTGTTTGTTTGTTTTAATAGTTTTTACTTCTCTCGTAAAAGCGAAGTATTGTAATCATGATAGAATCCGCATTCCAAGTTTTTACAGATCTTTACGTTTTATCGTCTCTAGATCCCAAAAAATCAATCCAAGATGGCGAAACAAAATGGCGGCCAAATAAAATGTCTGTAATCATGAAAAAATCACTCTCAGGTTTTACATATCTTCACGTTTTAGCGTCTCTAGATGCCAAAAACAAAACATGTTTTCCGTTGATCGGTCTGTCTGTCTGTCAGTTCGCGATGAAAATTATAAATGGCAAAAAGTTCCATAATTGCCTGAAGAATACAATGCTTAAGAAATCATGATTCTTGGGATTAGACCGTGACAAATTGGAATTTCTATCCGACGTTTCGCCTTCGATTGCACGAGGCATCTTCACGAACCTTTACTCTACGAGATCTAAATACTGAATGAAAGTCAATCATCATCATTCAGTGCTCAGATCATCTCGTGGAGTAAAGATCCCTGAAGATGCCCCGTGCAATTAACACGGTCTAATTCCAAGAATAATGATTTCCTAATTGACCAAAGCCGTGAAAGCTTCCGTTATATGAATACAATGCTTATATTTTCGACAAACCCTAATTTGGAAATATTTTCCATTTAAACCTTTTTAGAGAATTTTGATATTATTAATCATATTGGATAAAGTATGTGAGAAATCAAAGAAACAAAATTGGTAAAACACAAAAAAAAATTGCAAATACACCAAGACCCCGAAGATAATAATTGCTACCAAAGGAAAATAGTGAAAATACTAGAAAATACTTCATATATAAAGGAAATACGATAAGAAAATTAAAGAAAATACAGAAAATAAAAAATGTGGATTCCCCTCGGTAAAACATCTTATTCAGTTCACTTCACATTTTGCACAATAATTAAATGTGATATAAGGATAAATTTATAATAATAATTAGTAATTCGATATGACGGAACAAAATGGCGGACTGAAAAAACTGCTTATTCAGTTTATTTTATATTATGCCCAAAAATCATGGCATAGGTAGAAACTGGTAAATTATTAGTACGAATGCAATATGGTAAAACAAAATAGCTCTCAATAAAAAGGTTTAAAAAGACAGTTTTTGAATATGTGTTACTAAATGACTCTGTGCGGAACTACATTAGGTCATATTTCATTATTTCGAACAAAAGGAAGATTCATAACGGAAGAAGTTCCGGGTAAAGGAAATTTGCCAATTTTTTATATTTTAAAATCCTATGTATATTCACCATTTTTATACTTTATATGTCGCATAGTTTTTAAGTTGTTTTGTTAAATGGCCTCGATATTTTTTGTATTTATATCACAATAATTTATTGCCGTAACAAAAGGTGTATAGCAACTATTACGAGCTTAATAAAATGAACTTACAAAACAACAGCATCTGTCTCATTTGTATATCCTTGGCGAATAATTATTGTTTTGTACTTTACGCCTACCAACGACGAGGATAAAAAAAATTAACGTCCTTGACTTTATTTTGAACTACAATTTCCATAGTGAATCCTCATGTGTTTAAAGAGGCTTAAATTACTCTACTTGCGTTAATACAAATGATGATAGAAACACACGTAGGTTGTTTAGTTGTTAGCGCCATCAGCGCTTGGTATTTGGTTTTTTCATATCAACCAAAACGGCTGGATAGTTTAGGCAATAAGATGTATTTTAAATTAAATAATTGCGATGACAATACAATAATCTGGTATCATCGAGCTGATCAGATCAGTACCTGTCGAGTCTAACCTACTTCTAATTATCGAAACGATTTGAAATTTTGTAAGCGTATTTAATTCGGCTGACAATATAATAATTTGGGATCATATATCAGCCCTATTATCCGATTATCTCAATGGTACGAAATGGTACCGATCCATTTTAATCCATTTCTAATTATCATCGAATTAAAATTTTACAAGTGTATATAATTTGGATGAAAATTCAATAATTTGATACTATCAAGTTGATCTGAAATTGTTCAGCTGGTACCAGCTAATAAACCCTCGAGTTTGGGCTCATTTGGGATGTTTTGGCAAGTCCAGTGCATTGCCAGTAATATGATGTAATATGATGTATATAACACACTTTTTTTTTGATTTTTTTAAACTATTCTTTTAAAAGGAAGGTCTCAAGCTGATAAAGACTAATACTGATGTATTTGAACGATTTATTACCGCCATTTGTTACTTCGCCATATTGGATTCGTATCAAAATCTGTCCAGTAGATCCATATACCATTAATTTTTGTGCAAAATGTAAAGCCATTTGGATAGTCAGTACCCTGTTCATTGTAATTAGCAAAGTTTTGGTTTTAATTTTCGATAAGCAATGATGATAACCTACCACCTCCCTTTATCCGTGGTAATATACCTAATATGCAGTTTTTTATTTAAAGTACTTTTTTTTTACTTTTTATGTGTATTTTAATGACCAAGAATAATTATTGTGTTAACAAAATTATCCTCCCCCGCGCCCCTAATATTTTTTTTTCGGTCCGTCCCTGATGACAACTAACTAAAAAGTTGCTATTGTAAAATCTACCTATTGACCAGATCTCTTCCACCACCAACAGGGCCTTCACGAGGGTTGTGGCCGCCCTTAGGCCAAATAAGAAATGCCGCCCTTCTTCCTTTAACCAACGCTAAAACGTATATTATGTTTTTACTACGCTTTTATTACCTTCACTCCTCACTTTTTGTTTGACGTTTTCTGGTACAAAACTTTTAATGGATTTTTTACTTATTTCCTCGATTAACTTCAAGTTTGACGTGCATTTACAGTTCGCGTGACAATATAATTTGACACTTAAAATCATCAAAATGGCGGTTCCAATATGGCGACAAGGTATTGTCATCGGTGATCCAATTCGACGTAAAGAGAGTATCTAGAGGTATTTTAGAGTGAAAGTTATAGAATTTCAAAATTTAAAATGGCGACACAACAAGGACAACCAGGTCATTTGTGCAGATTCTACTAAAAATAGGTATTTGAGCATCTTTACTAGGGTAAATACGACCTTATAAATTTGAGGTTGCTGTTAATGCTGATTTTGCTGTTGCTGTTCACGTAATGTTCATAGATGACTAATGAAAATGCTCCGTAATTGCATGTTAAACATGCGTATTGAAAGTAATTTAGTTGACACAAGATGGCCATTTAATTTGTTTTGTTTGTGCCTGGCATTGCTTTGATCAATTGTTGTGTTATTTTCTGTTTTCAGTTTTTGAGATTTTTCTTTATTAAAAAACTAATACAGACACAGCACCGTAACAACAACGACACCGTAACGCTGACGTCAAGTTTATAAAATCCAGCTTAAACCCTATTCCCGTTCTTCAACCACTGTAGAGAGATGCAATCGACTCTTTACAAGACAAGTGGCCAAATCCGCCAAATAATATATTATGGTTGACAATCTCCTGCTGTGCATTGTTGCCAAGTTTCACCGATTGGAATAGTAAACATGTAAAACAATACCAAATAACTTAATATTGAAGAAACAATTGTGTTTTTGCTGTTTTTGTATTATATTTATACTAATACTATAAAGAGAGAAGTTCTGAATGAGTGACTCATCAACGCAGAGCTGAAACTGCCAAAGCCAGAACCAAGAAATTTGGACAGTAATTTCTTTTGTGACCTAAGCAAGCCATAACAAAGTATTTTAGAAAATTCCACGGTTAAGGGTGTAAAATAGGGGATGAAAATTTGTACGGGGAAAAAGTAAACCTTTGTCTATTATCCTGAAATTTAGCATAAATACTCCTCAGTAAAATGCTGAGACGTGCATTTATCAAAATGTATCCTCTGTGGGTGTAAAATATAGGGATGGAAGTTAGTTTTGTATGAGAAAAAATATGGAGATGGAATGCTAGTAAGTAATAAAATCACTTGGACAGCAGACGATCTATATGTTGATTGTTGGGTTTCCAGTGTTACATTTTACAATTCCCCTTAGTTTTAAGTCTTTGACTGACAGCATGGATTTGTTCTTGATGGAAGCAAAATTGTGGTTTTCAGCTAAAAAGCTCTTATTAAATAAAACGAGAACAAAAAGATTGGATTTTGAAATGCGGGGTGGTTGGCAGACAAAGGATTGCACTAATAACATATGTTGCCTTCCTTCCCTTCGTTAATGAGTTATGGTACTCTTGCTCAGGAAAGTCGACTATTTACAAAAGATATTTGTAAAACAGAAGAGTGTTATATGAATAATTTCAAAAATCGTATCTTCAATAAGCTGTAAGCTATATTTCATTTCCTTAAACATTCAACGTTGCTCTTACGGTATGGTTCTGTTATTTGTCTATAAGGATAAACTTATAAAACTTAGTATAGTTATAAATGGTAATAAGAGGCACATTTAATGAAATAATAATATACAGGGTGCCCCTTTAATAATTTTGCTCTGTATATTTTGTAATATATTTTAAAAATTTAATGTTCTTAAAAGGTAATATAAAGAAATCCGACAACTTTCATATTTAAAGTTTTTTTGTATCTCGTATAGTTAAATAGTTATATAGTTAGGTGTCCAAATTTTTAATGAAAGCCGTATATATTATTTTACCTTCAAAATATATGGTTTTGTTTAATAAGTTTAGTATCATAATAAGTTTTTTCATTATAGTTCTGTATCCCATTGAATAACTGTTTATTAACCTTATTTGTCTATATAATTTGCAAATCATAGACATATCTATATTTTTTTCGAAAATTAATAAAGGTGTATTATCATATTAATTAAGTTTATTAAGTTGACTGCACAATTTTGTATACCATGCATACGGACAATTTAGTTAACGTTAACGGAATAACGTTTGACGTATTATTTTAATTAATCGCGTTTGTTAACAAAAATTTAACGGTAAACAATAAGTTTTATCAGCTAGATTTTACAATTCCGTTAATATCATCTTCTCTTATCAATGTTCTTTGCAACTTTGTAAGAAAGTTTATTTAATTTAATTTTTTACAACAATATCACAAGCCAATTTCTAAATACTACTACTAATTACTACTTTTCGACAATACCGACAACACCGAGGAAAAGACCATGAACCGTGCTTACGATCTCGCTGTGTTGCTAGGCGATCAGCTGATCTCTCTTCGTTCCACGCTAATCAGCTGGGTTTCGAGGCACAGTGTTGCCATATTTTCTTGTTTATTATTATAAAGTTAGATAAAAAGGCTATTAAAGTGCATTTCTAAAAAGGAAGTTCTACTAGTGAATATGAAACTCTTTAACTATATTGGCTTCTGTCCAACTTGCTCAAATGAGAGAGCAGAAGATAAGTTTTGAGAAAAGTTAATTTAGTAGTGGTAAAAGTAAATATTCTATAAACATTTGGTTTTTGTACTGAATAGTTTAGTTTTAGAGAGAATCACTTTTGTTTGGGGGGTAATAAGTCCTAATTGCCTATTGTGTAGTACACAAGATAAGAAAAATTATTAGTGTCGGAAATATGGAGGTATTTCAATTATTCAGAGGATTGCTTTCTGCTGGGAATTCTTTGTTCGGATTGACGGAGGACTGGAAAAGGAGAAAAAAGGTAATTTAGAAAAAAAAATATATTTCCCAAAAATTGTTGCAGACCATTGCAAACATTTTTTTGAACTCCTAAACCCTAATAATTATAATAATTTATATAACATTTATAAAATTACACTTTTTTAAAGTGTTTTCGTTTACTTAGTTAAAATGGATTTCCGTCAATGACTAGTTCTGTTCAATATTTATAGAATTATCGTGTTATCTGTCCCGTGTTTTCGTTATACAATTTTTGGTATATATAATATTTAAATCTATAATTTATGTGACACACAGTATCTTTTATCAAATACAGGAAGGTTTTAAATAATTACGAAATTGTAGTGGGGATTCATGATTTAAAACTATTTTTGGGTTTTTCAGTAGAATCAGAACCTTAATACAAAAACAAGAATTACCTGATATATTTAATAGGGAGTTTCAAGTTCTGGGTCCACTATGAAGGTACCCGAGCAACGGCACTGAAAAATATCTGTTTCCTCCACGTTCGGGGGAAAGTCTACCCCCAACTGATGATACACAATTATGTTAATTTAACAATATTAAGGCACTTTCTTTTATTTTTGGAACATGATTCTTTTGCCAAACTACCAGAAACATTCCAATTAATTTTTTGATTGTTATCTAGTGCATGTTGGCAAATATTTGATTTTTGAAATTCTCTATTTTTATGTATGTTTGGTGTTCTTTAATTCTTTTGATTAATGGCCTAGAGGTTTCACCTATGTAAAATTTATTACATTGAGAGGGAATTTTATAATAACGTTTTTTGTATTTTCTTGTTCATTGTTTACAAGTAAGACGTAATAAATACATTTCCTGGTGATTTTCTAAGTCGTCAATCAAGAACATATATATATATATATATATATATATATATATATATATATATATATATATATATATATACAGTAGTGGCCGTAAATATAGCAACTTCTCACAAATTTAAATTTTTGCATCCGTACTAAGTAAATTCCCATTTATTTTTTTTTGTCCAATACAGGTATTGATAAGGATGTTTATATTTACAGTTTCAAGGTTTATATCGCATTCCATTTAATGTTTATTTTTTTTATTCCATTTCTCGACTGGTCAAAAAGATAGCAACTCTTGCTTTTTTTCGTTTTAAAACATCAGTTCACTGGTGAAATTCAATCTGCGTGGTATTACTAGTATTTTAACGGTTTAGTTCCATTATATACACCTTTTTTTTAAAAATGTGTCGCGATAAAACATTATCAAAAGAAATAAGAAAAATTGTGATTGAGAGGTTTAATAACGGGGAAAAACCTATCGAAATTAGTCGATTTTTAGGGAAAAATAAATCTATAATTTCCCGCATTACTGCACAATATAAGAGTAAAGGCATCATTGGGCGGAAACCAATTCCTGGAAGACCCAAAGTCACTTCAGAAAAAACAGATTGCTTGATTGTTCGACTGTCAAATCAGAATCCATTTTTGTCTTCATCTAAAATTCTTGGACAAATTGGAGGAATGGGGGTAAAAGCTGTTAGTGCAAGAACTATACGAAGAAGACTGGTTGATGCGGGATTGTTTAGTAGGAGACCAGCTAAGAAACCACTTTTATCTAAGAAGAATGTGAAGGACCGATTAAATTTTGCCCAACAATATGCCGATTGGACGCCTGATCAATTGAAAAAAGTAGTGTTTAGTGACGAATCGAAGTTCAACTTATTTAGAAGTGATGGTATGAGTTATGTGAGACGTCCTATAGGAAAAAGACTTAACAAAAAATATATTACCCCAACAGTAAAACATGGCGGCGGATCGGTGATGGTGTGGGGATGTTTTTCGGGTTATGGAATGGGCCCCCTTCATAGAATTACCGGCATCATGAATAAATTTATATATAGGGATATTTTAAAAGAACCTCTAATGCTATATATTGATGACACGATGTCCCTTAGATCCTTTTTTCAACAAGACATGACCCAAAGCATTAGTCGAAGCTAATCAAAAAATGGTTTGAAGATGAAAAACTTGCTGTTTTGCCTTGGCCATCGCAAAGTCCGGATTTAAATCCGGTCGAAAATATGTGGGAGTTTGTTGACTGGAAGATTCGTGACAAAAATTATACCAATTTGAGTAACCTGTTCAGTGCATTACAGAAGGCTTGGAGAGAAATTAGTGACGACTATATAAATAACTTGATTCTTTCAATGCCTAAGAGATGCGCAGCTGTAATTCAGGAGAAGGGTTACTATACTAAGTACTAGTATAATATGATGTATTTTGTTTTCAGGTAGTATATTTTGTTTTAGAAAATGTTGATAATTTTTAATGTTGCTATCTTTTTGACCAGTGTGAAATGAAAATTATTTTTCTGAGACCTTTTAAATGTTTCTTTTATTTTATTTTCTTTATGTACTTGTGTCTTTATGTTAGCTAATTAGTTGAAAAATATATTGAATCCCCAAACTAATTTCGTTTTAGTTTTATTAAATTTTTTCGAAAATTGCTATATTTATGGCCACTACTGTATATATATATATATATATATATATATATATATATATATATATATATATATATATATATATAATGTGTTTTCATTCCGGGTTCACACCTAAAACAATTTGTTTAGAGACTTGCACAAAAAATTATATATATATATATATATATATATATATATATATATATATATTCACACCTAATGCTTGCACAAAATTAGAAATTAATCTAATTCGGCATCTAGGAATCCTGAAACATAAAGATTTCAAAAAATCTTGGAGTGTGATTTTTTCACGCATTACATTACTTCCTTTTTACGAGGGAAGTAAGAATTATTTGCCTGTCATTTTGTTCCGTCATCTTAAATTCGTACCACAAATTTACCTTTACCAGTTTATTTTGATTTTTTAAATATCTCCTTCCGTTTTGTTTTGCTGTCTTATATTCGTACCAAAATAGTACCAGTTTATTCCTATGTAACAACTTGATTTTTGTGCAAAGTTTGAGGAAAGTGGATTAGTTTTTTGTAATACATTTTTTTGACGTTTTGCTAGGCCGCCATCCAGCATATTGGATTTTTATCAAAATATTTCCAGGTCATCCCGATATGACCCTTAATTTTTGACTAAAATTTGAAGTTAATCTGATGAGTTTTTATGCTATGCCGCGAACAGACAGACAAACAGACAAGCCAACAGACGGACCGACTGGAGTCATAAACATATTATTGGCATCTAAGGACGCTAAAATCTGAAAATATGTTTTTTTTTTCATTTTTTCACGACTACAAATATTTTATTTGGCCGCAATTTTGTTCCGCCAACTTGAATTAGTACCACAGTTTTACTAGTTCATCACTATAACCAGGGACGTATCCTGTGGCCCCCCCACTGGCCCCTCCATTAGCTTGTCTAAATATATTATACGCTACGCTCATACAGGCACAATATTTTTAACGAAATAAAATACTCAAACCACAACAAAACAAAATATCTCTACTAGTAAGAATCCTAAATATAAGCTAACTCTTACCCCTAGCGCTTCATGTGAGCGAACTTTCTCTTGTTTAAGAATAATAAAATCATTTTTGAGAAATAAAATCGGAAATGACAGACTACCAACTTGGCTATTTTATCAATTGAGAAGGCAATGGTAGAAAACATAGATCTTCAAAGAGTAATAGATATATTCGTGGAAAATAAGAGAAGAATAAATTTAATTTTATGAACTGTTTTTTTTTTGTATTTTTTAGTTAACGGTTTATATTTTTCATGTTTATTTTTTATTAGTTTTAGTAATACTTCCACAACTGTACATTAAATTCTTCAGATGGGTTTAATTAAGTTACTTTTGTATAAAATTTGTTATTTAAATAACTAACAAAAACCTAAAATAAATGTAGAAAATTCGTTTTACTTTTTTTACTGGCACATATTATTTGTTACAGGATCCAACATTAATGTAAAAAAAAAATCTTTACTACGAAAGTATGCTACTTTCAAACAAACAAACAATCAAAAGTATGCTTTGTTGGCGCAGGAAATTTGGTTTCAATTTTATGGACAAAGCGAAATTTACCTTAAAACAAAAAAAAAAGAAAAACAATGAAAAAACGAAATATTGATTGAAAAAAAAATCATTTTTCGTTGTGTCAATGCAACGCAAATACATAAATTGTAAATATAACTTGATACTTTGACATACTAATGACAGACCCTGTATATAGGCCCCTCTAGAATTATTTGTGCCTCCAACTGGCCCCCCAAAATTAATTTTCTGTCTACGTCCCTGTCTATAACACAATTAGTTGTGGCACACAATTTGACTCAGTCGCGTAGTTTTTCAGGTTGAATTTTTAAATATTTTTTCGCCATCTTGGACTCGTATCAAAATTTTACCAGTTGATCCTTACATAATACTCGATTTTTGTGCAAAATTGTAAAAATAATTTTTTAGTAATATTTTTTTTAGTTTTTCAATAATAATTTTTTTAACATTTCACTAGGCCGCCATTTTGTTTTGCCATATTAGATTTTTACCAAAATATTACCAGGTCATCCACATATGACCCTTAATTTTTGACCAAAAGTCAGTCGGGTAAGTAGTTTTAGCTGTGTCGCGAACAGACAGACCGACGGAATTGAGAAAACCTGTTTTTCGGCATCTAGAGACCCTGAAACGTAATGATCTGAAAAAATCTCGGAGGGTGATTTTTTCACGATTGCGATACTTCCTTTTTACGAGGAAAGTAAAAAAGTCATCGCCTTGGAACCCTCTCCGACGGACTTGGAGATTAGAGAAGGAAGGATATGTGTGTATGAGTGGTACGTTCTATTCATGATTCGGTATAACCTGCTATTCCAGGATAATCCCGTGTCCCGGGTAAATTATTTTTTGTCCTGGACAACTGGACCTCATTCCGGGATAATCTTGGTCAAATCGGGACGGGTTGTAACCCATATCTTTATCCCTTTTAAAATAATCGTTAAATCTTCGTTAAACAATGTGATATCCGCTACACTACCGCGGATATATATATAGTTTTATTACATATACACGCACAACAACAAGAGTGTAAACGCCGCTTGGCAGCGATGCCACATCTCGCTCGATTACCATTGACGACCGCACCGAGAAAATTTCACTTTTGCTTATCGTCCGTTCGCGTTCAGTAGGTTTTTAGTAGTCTTAGCATGATTACTAGTTTCTTTTGTTTCATCACAACAATGAAAACTTCGTAAACGCCGAAACGTCAGAATTTTCTCGACAGAAGAATAATAAACAAATTAAAAATGAGTGGCATTCGATTCGTATTTGGTTGATCTTTTAAGTGTAAAACATCGAAAACCAGATTTTCGTTGCGAATAAAAATCTTGCCGGTTTCTTCTTCAACTTCTTCCTATTAATAAAATGATTCAGTGGTAGTAGAAGAGACATCGACTTAATCTAGTGAAGCTTGTTATTTTGTATGTCAGTGCCAAATAAGGTGTTTTGTGTTGACAAAGAAATTTGTTAGAACTATATAGGAAAACTGAATTAAAATTAGACTATTTTTCAAAAGTACTCTATACCGGAAAAGTTGGCAAAGAATATATTGATATTAGTAAATTTCGAACCTGGAGCCCTTATTGTCACAAGGAGAACATTTCGAAAAAACATTTTTCGCCACCGAACGTAGAAATTACTTTTTCAAAATTCCGGTGGCCAGACAACAAGTGGGGGGAGACCCCACCGAAGGGGCTGTCATGGGGCATGTGTCTGCCCAGTTGGATAATGTAAGTCTCACTTTTTTACTTTAGTTTTTTTTTAATTCGTACAAATTGATTGATTTTATAATGGTTACTATTTTCTTTTGTTTCACTACAACAATGAAAACTTCACAAACGCCGAATCTTTACAATTTTCTCGACAGAAAAAAAATAAAAATAATTTATCGAGTTAACCGTTACTTGATGGAAATGCATTATCACTATTATAATAAGTTTGTTTATTTGTTATACTGTAAAAATTAAAAAAAAAACTGAAAACCAGATTTTCGTTACAAATAAGTTTTTGCCGGTTTCTTCTTTAACTTTTTCCTGTTGTTAAACTGATTCAGTGATAGTAAAACTAATGATGGAGCTGGGAAGGTTCTTGAAAATGGATATATATTTTTTTAATTAAAACATTTTTAAAACTAGCATCTCAGATAGATAAGAATCATTTCTAATTGTACAGTAATTTTTTTTTGTAAAATTTAGGCTAATCTGTAGACATAACGTAAAAAAAGGTTAGATAATTGACTGAATTGTCTCCAACTCTTAAAAAATGAAAAGCATCCATTTGGTTTTTTGATGTATTCTTTTTTTTAATGGTTTATTGCTTTACATTTGTTATGAGTATTTAAACTTTTATAAACAAATATAGCATTTAAAAGCGATAAAATTATAGTAGCTAGCATTACATTCTACTTCTCTGTAGTTCCCCTTCACTTTGTTCGATTCCACCCAGATTTTTGTAATATTGTAAAAATCACTGATGAACAAATCAGAAACGTAAAGTAGAGCAAATATTTGCAACACAAATGTTTAAAACTTTAAAAAGGCTGCCAGCATATATAGCCAGGAGTGGTAAACTAACAAGAAAGTAACAGAGCAAAAAAAGATAATTTTTTTAAAAATATATGTTCATTTCCAATTCTTTTTTATCTGTATACCATATTATATAGTTGGACTTGATTACTTAAAATCTTAAGAAACTGTAGGACATCATAATATTGATGTTTTATGATATTCGTTAAAAGTTTATTTAATCAATCTGATGTGGTTTAGGTTAATAACCTTACAATCTCTTAAAGTTAATCCTTTAGGTGCAAGTACTAACTTGGAAAAACAATAAGTACATCCCAAATAACATTATTTTTTTATAAAAGAACTTAAAACTGTCTTAGTGAGTGATAGTAAACCATGTTTTTCTCTCCACTAGGTACCTGCATCCATAGGAAAAATCATTACTACAACCTACATTATTTATTACATAGTAGAACTTTTCTTAATAACTAAAAACTAACATTTCCACATTCATAAACAACTCAAAAATATTTTACGGATGCACAACAGTAGAAATAATTATTTTCCTAACCCTTTTTCCAACAAGTGTGCACACGAACGTAGAAAAAAATCCTTACCATGCGTGTTAAGAACAACATTTTTCCTACGACCATACTGAATTGAAAAAAAAATTGGGTTACAATTTTCTGTGAAATGGTTTTCATATTCTCCACTGAATCCTCTATGTAGCATTCAACCACCGTAGAGAAACGAAGTCCTCTACAGAAATTTATGATGTACGGAAATTAGGTATTTTCTGCACTAAAATGCGTGCAGAAAGTAGTCACTTTTCGCACGGTCGAAGGAAAAAATAATTACTACAACCTACATTAGTATGTTAAACTACATTTCTTAAAAAGAACTGAAAACTATTATTCCCATTTTTTTAACTTTCTCAGGGATTCGGGAAAGTTTCCGGAACATTTCCAGAAAACGAGAAAGTTCCCAGCTATGCAGCCCCATAGAAGAAACATCAACTTATTTCAAAGAATCTTTTTTTTGTATGTTAGTACCAAATAAGGTGTTTTGTCTTGAAAAAGAAATTTGTTAAAACTGTATAGGGTAACTAAAACAATGTTAAACCTTTTAAAATTATTTTATACTGCAAAAGTTTGTCAAGGAAGATACTGATATTCCTAATTTTTGAATTTGACGATTGATTGCCCCGAGAATATTTCCACAAAACATTTTTCCGGCGGCCAGACAGCATTGGTAGGAGGGGAGGCCACACTAAAGGGACCAGTCGGATAATGTAAGGTTTTGAACTTTTTTGTTTTTTTTTAATTTCACTATGGAACTTATGGAAATGACACCTTTTCATACATAACGAATTATTTATCTACATATTTAAACCAACCAGATTGAATTACCTACTTGGTAAAAAAAGGATTTTGACGTCTCCTTTGTACTCCAACTTACAACCGTAACTAAATATACCATTCGTCAACAAATTAATCATTATAATTAATAGAATGTACGAATAACTACAAAGATTGAACGGAAGCTTTCACGGCTTTGGTCAATTAAGAAATCGTGGTTCTTGGGATTAGACCGTGTCAAATGGGAATTACTATCCGACGTTTCGCCTTCGATTGCACGAGGCATCTTCAGGGATCTTTACTCCACGAGATCTGAACACTGAATTCATAAATCTACAAGACAGTTGTCTCCGGTACTATTTTGAAACAATGTCCGTGAATATCAGGCAAATGCTGCTGGTTCTGATACGCAAAACTAAAAATTTCCACTGCCCCAAGAATTATATTAGTTATTCAGGCATATTTTTGTATTATGCCGACGACGAGGCAAAGCTTTATTTGGAATTTTAGTTAAAAGTATTTCCGCTTAAAAATGCTGTTTGTCTGGAAACGACCAAAAGAAGTTAACGGGGGACCTTTATTTTTGTAGTTACTCAAAAAGTTATTAAGTCAAGTTAGTTAAAACTAAGTTTTAGGCTCTCTAACTTTTTTACATAGTAAACCATATTTTTAAAGTTTGCCAGCGTTCCAAATTTTATAATTTCTCGGAAAAATGTGATTATCCTACAAATATATTTTTCTCAGTGGTAATAATTTTATTATATTGCCATAATCAGTAACTCAACTTTTAACATTTTCATTATGCTGTTTAAATAAATGAAATACCAAAACTTCTTTTGAACCCATTTTTCAGTTCATCAGTTACGTTAAGTCTAAATTTGGATAACATCGGTGGACACAAAAACAGACCCATAAATCTATAAAACATTAAAATACAAATGCAAGTAGATATGCTATAAACGGATGGTCACTGGTCAGTAAAGTATTTTTAGATGTTTGTGTACCATTTTTGACTAGTCGGGGCTTTAAAGTGCTTATATTTTTGAACAGTAGGTGATATAAATAAAAATATTTCTTTGATTGTATTAATGCCAAGAAAACTCAAGTTACATACTTGTTTTTGAGGTTTTGTAAAAATATCTCGTGATGTAACTCGATTATTTAAATTAAAAGGTTGTTCATATTCATTTACTATTAAAGACTATATTTTAATGAATTAACTAAACAAGTTAATTAACGACTGTTTGTCGTTTGAGATTGGCAGACAAAGAGCTAGTGATAACAAAACAGACCAAATTTGGGATCCCTTTGTAATATTTCACGTCAATTGTAATAAAAACTGATATGTCCTCCATTTACTGACAACATTGACTTTTTCAGTACTTGCCACTAATTTGCTGCATTTTATCAAGACGCACTGTGGTACCGATTGCTAATTTGAACGCACAAAACATTTTAAAGCAAAAAGTTGTAAGTTACAACATACAAAAAATAATACCAGCAATAGAGAAGTGAAAACTCATTTAGAATCAAACAAACATAATGGTAGGTACAATTAAATATAATAAAAAAGATTTTAGTTTAAGAAATATAGATAATTCTTACTAGAAAACTGGACATTATTTGCTACAGATAAAAGTTATTTGTCACAGCTTAATAGTAAACTACTGATCAATTGCTAGGAATAATAAAAAATTTGCTTGTTTTACAAATTTAATATCTTGTTTAGATAAATCAAATCGTATGTTTTTAGCACTAAATAGATTATTTGTTAATATGTTTCTTTCTTTTTGTACAGCATGTTATATAACAGTGCAAAATTTCAACAACTTTAACTTGCACACCCAATTTTGGAAGTTATTTTTCTCATTTGACTTTATCATGATATTTGTTTATCTCGGGACAGTTTTGTCATTAAAAAAATATGGCTTTTAGATAAAGCTATAATGCCTCAAAATGCATACTATGAATTCAAAATTGTCTTTTTTCGTAAATATGTAGTACAGGGAATTTAAAAAACGCGATATTTTCAGACCAATTATTTTTTTTAATAAAATAAAATAATTTTACAAAACCGCGAATTTTTCAAATTTTATTTTATATGCTTTTCAATAGATCATACAGGGTTGCTTCAAAAATGAAATTTAGGTTGTTAGATTCTGGCTCTAATTTGACTCAGTCAACGCATGTAATGCCCAATTTAAATATTTCAGTTCTATATTTTGATTAACCTTGTATAGTAATACATTTCTAAAAATCACAAAATGATTATCTTAAACCGGGGAAACATATATCCAGAATTTTAACACTTTGTCAATTTTAACAAATAGGACTGCAAATTTCAAAACTGTCCTCCTTCAAATTTAATATGATATAAAATATATTATTTATGTTGGTTTTAGCCATAATAAAAATTTTAATTTTGCTTCAACAACCTGAGTGTACTCATTTTAATTGTGATAACAATAACAACTGAGGGCGTGAGCTCTTTTTTCTGCACTGATGAAAAACACTTTTGTATGCTCCGTTAGAAACAGGGTTGAGAAAAATCGTGATTTTTTAAAAAATTCAATAATCGCTGATTTAATTTTAAAAATCTTAATTTTTTTTTGTTTTTTTTTAAATATGTTTTAAATTTTACTTGTTTCCGGTGATAACGCCTTTTTTCAAATAAAATACAAAAAAACTAAAACCCCTATTAGCAATTCAGTTGAAAATCTGACAAGAAAAGAACAGAAAGCCCGCCTGGCATCCTGTTAAAACTCGCAGAAACTTGCAACATGCGAACGGTCTAAGGTGGACGTGCCGGCTATTAACAAGTAATATGTCACGTTGTCCCTGTGGACTCGGAATGCGTGTATTAGTCGTATACGTGGCCTTAGGTGTCTAGTCTTATTTACACTTATTTTCGAACCTATTTTACTATTATCATAATCTTGACGGCTATTTTTGATTAACAAACGTCCGCTAGTCCGATACATCCGGTTACGGATATATATATATATATATATATATATATATATATATATATATATATATATATATATACATTTATCTGTAAAAATTTCATTTAAAAAAATTTAGCTATTTAAAGGTTAGGAATACTAGACGCTTTTTTGGACAGCTGCAAAAATATTTCTCCAAAATAAATTACGACATTAAAAGTTACAAGAAACTGTGAAAGACGTATCTAAAAATTTTAAGCACTTCAGAAGTTATGGGGAAAATAATTTTTTTTGAAATGTCAATTTTTTGTTACGGGGAAAATTTTTTTTTGACAGAGGTCAAAAAAAATTCATATAAACGGCGCCCTTAAAAGATACATGAAACTGTGAAACCGTATATAAACATTTTAAGTAGTTCAGAAGTTAGAGGAAAAAAACAATTTTTTTGAGAGCTGTCACAATATTTTTTCAAAACAAAATTAATCCCATATAAGTTACATCGAATTTTGAAAACCGTATTCGAAAAATTTAATCAGTTTAAAAGTTATGGAAAAAAAACAGTTTTTTTGTGCTAACTTCACCTCGTAATTTCAACCTCTATATATATTCCACCGTCCATTTTGTGTATCTTTTTGTTTTCAAACCAGTTTTTCTTTTTTATTTGAAAAAAAAAACAAAAAAATTATTATCTCTTTAACGCATAAATGCACAAACATAAATCGAAGCGATAAAAAATATCACAGAAATAGTAACTAACATGTCAAATATCTCAGTCAATTTTATTATCATCCTAGGCCAAGGCCACCTATCATTTCGCCTCGTATATAGATCGATACCTCGATTTTTGACCGATATGTGCACTTTTTTTATTTTTTCTTTAAATCGAATTTTCACCCACGTGCTGAGTAGTTAGAGGGAAATATTGTAGAGCTTTTTTGTAGCCAAATAAATGCTCCATCGGCGGGTCTGGAAATAATATCGATTACTATTCGCAGTAAGCAGCAAATTGAAGTTAAAATTGGAATTGAAATTATCAAATTTAAAAAATTGCAGTAATTTAATCGTTAAAGTTATAAACTCGAAATTTGGTCACGGTCTACCTAAAAATATCTTGTTTCGTAAAAAAAAATACCCTACGGCCTTCCATATATTAGTTTCCTTGTAATACAGGATAATGTCAAAAAATGTACCCATTCTTGGGAACTTTGGTGCGAACTTCACCTCATGAGTGCACCCCCTGTATATAATCCAGGACCCTTCCTAAACAGACCATTTTGTGTAGCTTTTAAAGCACTTTCCGGTGCCGTGATTAGTTTTCTGACCAGATGCCTACTTTTTTTATAAAAAAGAAAAAGTGACTAAAAAAATTAATTTTTTTATGACTTCGAAAAATTTCAGTTTTTCTTAAAAATTCCTATTTTCTCGCCATTTTTCCGACTCTAGATATTTCCTATGAAAAACGTCTCTTGGAAAATTTCGATAGGACTCACCGACTTTGATATATAGGCGCCCCAAAACACTTTTTTCGAAGGAAAAAAATTCTTAAAATCGTCAAACAAAATTGAAACCCAACCAAAAACAATAGGGTTCTGTAAGACCGGAAAACCCATCATTCTAGAAAGTTTCGTCAGAAAAATCATCATTCTAGAAAGTTTTCGTCAGAAAAAAATTAAAATTGCGACTTCAACCGTGTTACATCGAGGTTGACTTTTTTGGTCAACTTTCCGGTATCAAAGGTGATTCAGAAAAATATTTCAAACAAATCTGGAGACCCACGTCTCTTCTAAAAATACATATCAAATTCGATATCCTATCTCTAATAGTTTCCCCGATATTCCCGTCTAAAAACACGGTTTTCTGAAATGACACGCCCCACACCAGGTTTTCGTCCCCGAGGGTGAGAACCGTAGTAAGAAATGCAGAGACTAGTCGATAGGCTTAAAAATGGGAAATTTGTAAAACATTGTTAAGTGATGGTAGGTGATGAAGAAACAGCTCCTCAGGGTTCCCGGTCAGTATAAAAACAGAAATGCGATAACTATAACGCCGGTGGATATTTAGGAGACAAAACTAGTGAAAGCAGCAGTAGTTTAGGCTCCTTGTCCTATTTTGTTGTAAAGATCATATCAAGATAAAAAAAAGAACTAGACAAGCAACTCAACTGAACATACAGAGATTTTTAAGGTTATTGAAACAAACCACCTTCAAAATTTCAGTTGTCGTCAACCCTGGTAAAACGATATTTGAAGAAGATAAATCAAAACCTTTTAATAAATTATCTGGTCAGTCCCTTTATATGTCTATCAATGGTTTTTCCGATATTCACACAATTTTTACTTTTTGGCGTATTTAATGGATTCTATCAGAAATAAAGATGAATACTCTCTATCAAGCAAAGAAAAAAGCTGTTTTAGATATTGCTGCTAAACATTTCCCAAACACAGGATTATTATCATTAATAATCAAGTCAGGCCCCTTTTCGAAAACTATGTTTTCTAGGTAAATATTGCAAAATGTGTCCACCCTACACTGGTGGAGATCTTATGAAGAAGAAGCCATTTCAGAAATCAATGAGATACTACACATTGTTCCCTTTTTATGTGCCTGTGCGTCTTCTTCCGACTTGGAAAGAATGTTTTCTATATATGGATTTGTTCATTCTGATATTAGAAATAGACTTGATAATTCCAAAACCTCTAAATTAGGATTTCTCTCTAAAAAAAATTAATACTGAATTGTTCTGTTTGAAAGCATATTTATTTTTGTATTTAATAGTATGTAAGGTTATATTTGGCATTTAAGTTGTTTGCACTTTTGTAATGTTTTATTAGAAAGATTTTATATTAATGTTTGGTTTTATTGAAAGCATTTTCAAAATATTATTTTTTTAAATAGACATTTAATCAATAAAAAGGGCCGTTTTTGTCAGAAAATTTAAAAAAATCATGATTTTTTATTGAAAATCGTTTGATTACAATCAGGATTTTAATCAACGGTTTTAATCACATGAGGTAAATCATCTTAACCCTGTTAGAAAGGGTGAATAACAAAATAATTTTTAAAAAAGTTTGTCTTTTTTGTTGTCTGATCAATAAGTTTTGAGCGATTTAATTAGCGATCGGAACCTTTGTGCGAAGTCGCATGACTCCTAAAATAATCCACAAGATGATTCTTGTTTTGTTTGGGTAAAGGAACGTGGTCATTTGCAATTAAATTACACTTAACTAGCCATTGCAAGCAACTAGACCTTGCGATTTAGCCACGGTTTCATCCAAAACCATATTTATAATAGCTCCGTAACAAACATGTCAAGACATAACATTGCTGCTTGAATAATTAATTAATTTCGACTCTACAGGGTCCACACCGCATGAATATTAATAACTGCGAGCATGGAGTATGTGACAAATAAAGCGTTAGCGAATCTGCGTGGTGTTGCCAATATACACTGTTTTTCTATTTATTTTTTTCTGTAAGATTATTGACAATAAATTTGGGAATATGTAATATGCAGATATTTTGCTTATTTCAGACAAAACTCACATTTAGCTGAAACAATTTATCAGAATAAATTTCCATGAAGAAATAAACCTAAACTTAATTGCAGAGATCAGTGGAAGACAAAAAAAATCTTTCTCATGTCAAATTAAAAATGATGCAGGTATACAGGGTGTCTTAGTCCTAATTTTCCAAATAATTTATCAAAAGCAAAACATGAGAATGGAAAAGTGGTAAAGATGAACTTATTTACAAATTATTGCTGGGTGTAGAGAATGTCTTAACACCTAACAAAATATTCTTATGAATAATCTTGTATATAAGACTTTCACTTGTTAGACCTTTTTTTGCATTTCATATATACGTGGTTTATAGGTAAGAAATAATAAATGAATATCTGTGCTGTAATTTACATTCAATGAACAATAAAATATAGACCTCTCCCCCCACCCCAGACAATTTTTCTGATTAGGTCAGTGATACAAACTAAACTTTTGGGCATGGTCACTGCACATCTTCAAGAGGAAAATTTCTTGTATCTTGGACACGGAAATTATAGTATTAATGAAGTTGGTCAAAACACTTCAGGTACAATTTTAGGATGTAATATAATCAATGAAAAAATAAAAATCTGTTTGAAATGGTTCAAGGCGAATGCCTAAAAGTTAACTTTGTTGAGAAGTATGTGTTAAAAAGGCATAAAGTGAGGTGTGGTAATTGTGTTTTCGGTGCCGTTTCAGTCTAAAATTGATAATCTCATGCTTTGACAATAAGACAACAGACAGTGCTGGATAGTTTGAGAAAGTGATGTACCTATGAATGCGAAATTGTAGTTCTTTACAAAAAAAGAGCTTTTAATAACTACCATAATTGTCGATCCCTTGCCAATTTTTTAAAGATTTCTTTGCAAATTTTTGTTGGAGAGGCAGGTTTACTAAAGGAACATGGAATTTATGGAACTTATCAGACGTTGTGGTATTTCTATGTTTTGTCGATGACATAATAGCAGAAGTTCCAAATAACGCGCAAAAAAATTAAAGATTTATCACATATAGTTTATTTGTAATTACTGTCAACCAACCTAAAACTGTATTCTTCAAATGACTAAAATCGATAAATAATTTTATTAATCGTACGCAGTAGAACGCTATAGATGAAGTCAGAAATAGTCGTTAGAAAGAGGCAAATAGATAAACATTCGGGAAGCCGCCCGACGGTCTTGAAGTGCTCCGAGCGATGCGTTATGAATAACAGTCGGCTCTGAGCGCTCGTATTGCATATTCGAGTACGATCGAGACTCTCGATTCGAAAGTATTTTGTTTGCTAATTGCGAGTAATATATAAACCGCTCAGCGCGCGTATCAATTCATTACTTCTTAACAACTGATAAGAAAAGACGCGAGAAATATTCAAGCAAATTCAGCTCAGAAGAAAACAAATCTATCAAGATGTCTGATTTAAAAAAGCGGAAAGTAGATACAGAATGTCGTCAATTCCAAAACAAATGGATGATGAATACTTTTTCACGATGCACAGTGGTAAACCTATGTGTTTGTTGTGTAATGGAACAATTTCTGTTTTAAAACAATACAATATTAAGCGGCTTTACTCCAACAACCATTTCGCTCAATATAATTTACTTACCGGCCAGTTAAGAAAGGATAAAATTAAAAAACCATTACCGATTTAGCGAAACTGCAACAAATGTTCCATTCACAAAGATCAAATCTAGACAGTGTTATTAAAGCTAGTTTTATAGTTAGTTCCAAAATAACGAAAACATTGAAGTCATTTTCTGAGGGAGAGTTTGTTAAAGAGTGCCTAGTAGATGTTGCAGAACTTTTGTGGCCAGAAAAGAAGAAAGAGTTTGAGAAAGTGAGCTTAACGCGACGTACTGTCGTTCGACGTATAGATATGATGAATGAGAATTTGTAGTGACAGAGGAATTACTGGCCACTACAAGGGACCACTACTGGAAAAGATATTTTTGCCGACTTGCAAAGTACTTTTGAGCAATATGGTTTGCAGTGGTGTGAACTAGTTGTGCACAGATGGTGCTCCTTCAATGGTCGGTTCACGAAAAGGTTTTATCGGAGTTCTGTAGGAAAGAGCAACCGCTATGAATGTGCAAGAATTTGATTTAATAATTCAGCATTGCACATTATTCAACAACAAAATTTGTGCTCAAAGTCCATTCGACTGAAGAACGTTATGGATGTGGTAAGTACCATCAATTTCAGTAGATCCCGCGGTTTTAACCATCGCCAGTTTAAAGTATTTTTGGAACTCTCTTCAGAACACGATTATGTGACACACTATTGCGAAGTAAGATGGCTACGCAAAGGTAAATTATTGGTAAAAAGATTTTATGACCTGAGAAAAGAAATAGCTGATTTTATGGGAATGAAAGAGAAAACATTGAGATCTAACATGGCTTTGTGACTTGGCATTCCTGTTAGATATTACAGGACACTTAAACGACCTGAACTGGAAGCTTCAAAAACAAGGGCAATTGGTAAATCAGTTGTACAGTCATCTTAAAGCTTTTCAAAACAAAATTCGCTTGTGGGAAACACAAATGAGAAGTAAAAACTGTTTCCATTTTTTAACCATTATCCAGTCACGAAAATATTGAATACGGTCGCTATGCTGAAGAACTGAAACTACTGTCAGAGCAATTGACTGATTGGTTTTCCGATTTTAAGAATATGCATAGCACTTTCAATATTTTTGAAAATCCTTGTATGTGTATTGTGGCAGATTCTCATTTTTGAAGTCTAAATTTGATTTTGATGATCGTACTCGGCTTACAGATGGTATTATTATAAACACTTTGCGCCTATGTACTAGTGATATTGACCACAATATGGCTCATCTTGTTTCTCAGCTTCGAACTCAAGTCTCTCATTAATTTTCATTTGACTTTTCTATCTGTTTTTGTTTTTTATATGTTTGATTTTGCTATTGTACTTAATAAATAAAAAAAATTGTGATTTTTTTCACTGCTAACTACTTATTTCTTACCTACTGCCCGCGATCTGATTAAGTACCGAAATTACGCCCTCAGCGATGCAAAGGTTGCCTATACCTGCCTTAAAGCCTTCGACAACGTAAAAAGAAAAATGTATTTATAATAATTTTATCTTATTTTGGTTATTTCTTTACTTGTCGCATAAAATGTTTCCGACAAATATTTGATGCTCGGACGAATTCAAGGCATGTACAAAAAAATTGTTTTATAAAATCTTGTTTTTCTCATATTTGTATGCTAACTTTGATGGTAATAATTATTAAATAGAAGCCAGAGTAAACTGAAATTTCGACAAATCAGTTCGTAACAACATTATTTGTTTTATCTCATTTGGCGATAACAAAATTAAGAAAAACAATTCGTTAGAACTTGATGTGAGCCTGGTATTGTGCGCCTGAGTCAGTGTCAAGCGTTATTGTTTTTTTACTGGTGATATTTAGAGGACGATAAGAAGTAAGGTCGACCGCGTTATATAAGAGAAATGAAACAAATAGTATGTTTATAGAATACATGTCGATCTCAAAGTGCAAAGGCCGACAAAAATTGTCAATTCTTCGACAACTTTTGGCATCCATTATTTTTTAATTTCAATACATTTTCTCGGCACTTTTAATCCATCCACACAGCCTTTGTTTTTTGTTTTGATAGAAACCCGTTAATAATGTCGCTTTTTGCTTAAACAGTAAAATACACCTGTTAGTCTTATTTTTGAATCACATCCAAACATTTACGTTGCTCCTCACATTGGTGTTATTTATTGACATTACACAGATTTTATTTCCAATGTATTTAACTATTATTTATTAACAGGCCCTTTCAACCAAGGTTGCCAAGTCAGTCTTCAACTGTTTATCTTTGAACAGTGTCTTTCTGTCACTATGACGTCACACTGGGGTTTCCAATCAGATTTGTAATCAATTTCTATTGGTTGTTTTTCTGTTTTCACAAGTTTCGGATTTATTGTACATTTAAATTTCAATTTTGGTTATACTCATTAAGGTAAGTTGTCAAATTTTAATAACTCGTCTATTAAACATAAGGATTTCAATATTATCACATTTTTTTTTATTTTATAGTTGCTTTAACTCCATGTAAATTTGGCAAACCCGTCGACAGACAATTTCCTTTTTTGCTTTCTGTTAAAAAAATTTATCTAATTTTTGTTTCTCTGTTTCATCATGCCTCCATAAAATATGGCTGCTTTTTAGGCAATAAATAAGATGTTATGTAATTAGGTGTTCGTCAACTTTTGTTTTGTTTACTTGTAAAAAGTTTTTAAGTACATTGGTTTTAGAATCATGTGTCGTTCTGCCGGTTCACTGACGAGTAAGTATATCGTTTGATTCAACCCTTTTCTTTTCGGCTTTTTCGCCTTGTCCATCAATCTTATAATTGAAGGGTTTTATTATTGGATGTAGATAGCATTGATGATGACTAGTTAGTCGAAAGCCCTCTGGTATAATTTTGGATTTAGATAATATACACGTTTTAAAGACAGACCTTTTTTGTTTCGTATGTACACGCTCCTTTAAGTTTTCAGTTTACGTAAAGTGCAAAGTAAAGTGCCCATATACATTATTTTGCGCGTTATTTTGTCAGTAGAAGAAGTATTGGTTTTGCAATATTTGAAGATTGTTTAAGTATCTATGTGCAAATACAAATTCTGAATTACACGTTCAGTTGTTTGTTTCATATCATATATTATTATTTTCTTAATCTAAGCATCTAAATTACCGATTTACAGCTTTATTGCATTATAAAATGTATCCACGGATGTATCAAAAAGTTGCATTTTTAATGACACATCCTTTATATTATATTTCCATATTATAGGGCTCTAATTACGAATACACCAGGTTTAATTCTTTTATCTTTAAAAACAACCGAAAAACTTGCGAAATCCCTTTTCTCCCCCTCTCTCTTACACATTTTGATGTAGCCTTGGTCAAAACTTAATTGGGACTCAATACAGGATGTTACACATTCGAAAGGATCGCATTAGCATCTCAATAACCGTAAGAGATACAATTTGATGTTAAATAATTTTGTCGTTAAGAAAGTTGGAAAATTCCGACTACTTCCGAAGATATCCGTAAAAATCAAAAATCGTCATTTTTCTTTTTTTGAGGTTGTAATTGAAAAGATATTACAAAGTAAATTTTACATCATTAGACACTTTTCTCCTCTACAAGTTGGGGGCACTCAGATTTATAATCCGACGTTTCGTCTTTGAAGTCTTATCATCAACTTATTTTTTTAAATACGGACCTGGATTTTAAATAGTCTAAATGTATGAGTGCATTATATCATTGATTTTGGGAAGTCAACGGCTTGTTAAAAATGAAATAAAAACACCATCTGGTAGAGTAGGAAAACAGGCTAAGAAGATGTAAAATTCATTTTGTAATATCTCTTCAAATGCAGCATGAAAAAAAATAAAAAGGAATTTGACGATTTCCGTTTTTTCACGTATATCTTCGGAAGTAGTCCGAATTTTCCAATTTTATCAACGAAGTATTATTTGACATTAAAGTGCACAACTTTGCCCTAATTTAATCAACCTCATACCCATCTCCTAGAGTTTTTGAAATACCAATGCTATCCCTTTCAATTTTTTACACCCTGTATATGTCGTATGTTATTCTAAAAAGGGCGTATTTTACATTCATTCTAAATTTTTTATAACATTTTGGAAATTCTTAATGTTTAAAATCCGAATGCCAATTTTAAAAGCAAATCATAACAAAACCTTCAAGAAAAAAACGTCAGAATATAAAATAGATTGTTTAAATGTATTCACAGTTTGCGAGACCTTGAATGGTCGAAAATTTATACAATTTATTTAAATTAAAAAATGTTAGCTTAATCAGTAGATTCAGGTTTCCTATTTTACGTCATCATGTTTTAATTTTTGTCGAATAGGCTAGATAGATCTGTTTATATTCGTTCATAAAACTGGATAATCAGGTTATCTTGTTAAACAAAATGTATTATTTTTTTTTGATAAAAATTATTAAATGTAAATGCAGAGACATCAAATGTAATTTAGTTAATAATATGTCGGACTTGTTTTGAATATTTATATTAAAAATGGTAATTTCTCATAATGTTATTTTCTGAAACCAGTTGAATGAAATTGAAGTTGAATTTTAATTGAGATATTAGAGCAATAATAACAATAATAGTTGTCGCTTGGTAATCCTCAGTAACGTAGATATAACGGCCAGCTCTCTGAAGTAAGTTTTCCAACATTAATGTATAAAAGCTTACGAGACAAGATTGGGTATAAATGAAGGTATAATGTAGACCAAATCAGCCGAATTCAAACATTCATTTTGATATCGAAATTAAAATTAAGGTACGCTGCGTTACTAAAATATGACCATTTGTACCTAAGTTCTGATTCCGCATCCAACCCCCAACAACCGCATTATTTTTGCAAGACATAACTTCACTATACCAAAAATCTGTACAATAAGAGCAATTCCTGTTGAGGTCTCATTCATGGTGATTTAAATCCAACCATGACAATATATCTTTTCCAGTATCAGAATACTCTCGACTTAACGAGGTTAGCATTGCTTAATATAGCCCTCTCCTAGCATAATGACAAACGCTTTAATTGACGCAGTAGCTTATAGACATTTAGTGTCATTTTCGAAAACCGGGAAAACTGTTCCCTACAATTTACGTACTGGTATAACGACTTAGTTCGCAACGAAATCGATTTCACTTTCCTATCTTAGTTTTTAATTATCTCCTTCCCCACACCAATTACTAATTTGAGAGGCGGTGTCAAAATTTTCTGTCAAGGTAGAAATTGGTGTCGGGAGATGTATAATAGAAACTAAGATAGGAAAGTACCAGTGTCGTTCAAAGTTAAGGCGTTTGAGGGTTATGGAGCTTCAAAGGGTTAAAAATGTCAATTTTCAAGGGACATTTTCTCGAAAGCAGTTTGATTTAGATATAGGAAACATAACACAAAAAGTATTTAGAATATTCAGGAAAATACAAAAGGCAATTCCATTTAAGACATATGTTACCGACGGTTTAAGGTAGAAATGGCACCGCACAATTTATTGATTCTCCAGATACTTCTTATAGGCCACTGAGTTTGAAGCACCCTGTATAAACTAGTGCCCTGCTCGAAAAAATGAAAATCACTCTGTAGATATAAAAATACAAAAAAAATTTCTTTTCCATCACGTACTTAACATTTTTTTCTATCTTTTATAGTTTCTGAGATTGTCTCCCAAGATAAACGGACAACCCGAAATTTGATATTTACTTATATTGTTTTAATAAAAATAAAATGTTTAGAAATATTTTAGTTCATGTTACTACTGTTAAACAAAACAATTGCTCTCTGTTAAAAAATTAAGCATCATATTTGTTATGACAAATAAATAAAATTTCTCAAGTACTTAAACTTCTAAAAATGTTGTTAAAAGTCGTTTTTTCTAAATTTTAATTACACAATAAATCCATTTTAAGGCAATAGAGTTAGAGTAATTTTTAAATGTGAGAATACATATCGCCATTCCTTAACAAGATGCGTATTGCATTTGTAATAGGACTACCACTTTCTGCATCAAGAGAAGAAAATTGTAAACAAGTAATTGTAGGATTTTATCAAGGACATTTTAGATTATTAAGTTGAAAAAAGGGGGTTTGAAAAGTTATTGGTGGAGTATTACTTGACTTTTAAACTTCTTCAATTCGATATGTTCATAGAAATTTAAAGATATTTCAAAAATCAATAATATTCAATCAGTTCCATTAAAAAAGATTTATCATTCTTCTTCATGCTCTTTTGAGACTACCCTGTATATAGGAAAATTAATAAGCTAAAAATTACACGATATATATATACCTATTTATCGGGCACCTGTAGAGGATTTCTGTTTATATTTTAAAAGAGAGTGAAATATAAAAGTTTTCTTCTTCAATTTCTTTATTTTGTAATTGCTCATTATAAATGTGCTAAGCCTGATACCTTTATCTTTAAAAATAACCAATAAAATTGACAAAACCCTGCCATAAGGGATAATGTGTTAAAAGGTAGAACATTCAAATTTTAACAAACAATTTTGAGGCCAGAAGGAATACATGTCCTCTTATGACAGAGTTTTTGTCACTTTCTAAAACACAGATGTTATTTTTAAATGTTTTCATATTATTTGTTGTGTTTAGAATGATAAACAAATTTCTCTTTTGGATTTTTTCCAACTGAATAAAAATATCAATTTAAAGTTAGATGTTAGATATTTTTAATCAGTTGCGAAAAATGGTTAAGCCCTAGAAACAATCATAAATTCAATATTTGCAATGCTACGTTTTAATACATTTTTACTAAAATGCTCCCAGAATGTTTCCTCTCGACACCTTTATTCTCGTTTCGTTTCGAATATCGAGATTGAATGGTGCCGAAACGAGACCAGACGAGAGTAACAAATTTTGCCTCATCTCCCGACATCACTAAGGATGGTTTAGGTCAATTGGTGGCGTCCGCTCTTCTAGGACACCATGTTCGAGGAAAACATTTTTAGAAATTTCTCGAACCATGGAAGATATAGTTAGGATCTTTCATTTGCTTCGGGTTACCTTCCTCCTAGAGAAAATAAATAAACTAGCAAATCTAAGCTGGTGGATATTCAGTCATTATTGTGATATGCCACCCATGTCAGCAGCTTTGATACTAGCAAGAAGAACATTACATCCTAATTTGCCATCTGGAATCAGTTATGGATGGCCAGGTGTATTTGTATATAACCTCTCTTGAGCGCCAGACGAAATTTTGAATCTTATAAAGTGTTTTATATAAAAAAAAAGCTATGATGACAAGATTTGCTATTCATATAGAATATACACACACTGCATGAAAATTTGTGAATCCGAAGGAAATCTTGACTGCTACTGGAATATAAACATTTCACAAAAAAGTTGGACGATTCTTTCTTCGGCAAATGTAAGCGAAAATCAATGCCTTTATTAATGTCATTTTTTATTTACCTGTTAGTGTACCAAACCATTTAGAAGTAATTACTGATTTGCAGAACTTATAAAGCTGATTTATTTTTAATGAGGTTGTATATCCATGAACATTCATAATCTGCACAATGTTGGTGGTATTGAATCGAGAACAAGGACACATCAAGGATGTCATACTTATTAAATTTCAGAGATTTAAATTAATTCTCTTTTGATTTTTTTTAATCAAACGAGCCCTCCTGTCCTTGGCTATGTGTATGTCCTTGTCAATGTGCTACTTTCCCTACTTTCCTGTTCCCTGGAGAGTTTGAATAAAGAACCTATAAGCAGAAATTACATCTCTGGCCCGGGTTATTTTATAGAGTGGAAGTTAGGTGTCAGATTTGTTTTGCGTCTCTTGTTTTCTTGATTTGATAGATGCTCAATTTAAGAAAGAAATACAGTTGCAGAGAAGTACAGTGTTAGCGAAAATTTAAAATTCAACGAATTATATTTATCAAAATGGTTGGTGAAAACGCATCTCGATAATTGTAATCTATCCACTGGCGCCACAAGAAATTATAACCATTAATCCCATTCAAAGCAATTTCAAATAAACACGAAAAAATATTCAATAAGGTCAGACATGTCATAAAACTCACGGCGAAAAACTCTTTATCTCAAGAACTGTGTTACAGGCGCTTTAATTTTATGCAGAGAAAAACTCGTTTGCTTCGTGTTTTAATAATTAGCTGTGTCAATTAGTATAAATTTATGGTCAGCACATACACCATATAAATGAATATCATAATAGAATCCAGTGGTGTCCACCTAAATAATTATTTCTTAAATGTTAGAATATTTTAAAGTTTAAATAATAATTTGAATACCCGATCGGAAAAGAAAGCGCCAATCAAAATAAATTATGTTATTAATTAAAATTATATTTTATATATTTTCTGGTTATTTAGCCAGGATTAATTTATCGAGTTGATTATAAAAAAATACAGAGAAATAATCTGGGGATAACAATGGTGCTTTAATTTATCTCCACATTTGGTTTAGTGAAGGTACTTTTCACTAACCTAAATTTGTTTGGCCAAAAGAATAATTAGAATTATTTTGACACTAAAGGCTTCAGAAGTTCTAGAAGATAAAAAAAAGTGTATCCTGTTCCCGGATAACTTCAAATTTTATACACTTATTCAAGGCCAAAAGTTTTGACTTAATGGGGGGAAAATCGCCATTGAAAAGGGGGAAGGATATGTTTTTCGTCGCACTTGCTCAGAAAGGTTTGACCATAAAGTAGCAGAGCGAAAGTAAAGTTGCCCTTTCCAAACCACCCGTACTTTTCTTCCCTAGGGAAGGAAAGGAACAATGTAGCTATATTACTTATAAGTGTAAATCTGAGTGGCGTTAATGTAGAAGTTGTATTTCAATATAACCATAACCAAGAAAAGAAATAATTCATTGTTTTCATGTGTACGAAAATTATATTTTCTGTTTTTGATATGAAGATTGTCTTGGAAAGTGCAGCAGAGTTACGAGAGAGATGTATTATATAAATTGTCCTGCTATCTCATCTCTAACAGCATCTGATTGACTGCCACCTCTTTCCTACATTTTTCAATAATCATTATTACAGTTTATAATCAGGGTGGTTTGGATTACAGCGTAATATTTTTAAAATTTAATATTTAGTTTCGTAAAATTTACAAAAAAATGTATTTTTTACGGCATAATATATATTTTTTCTAATACAATAATGTATTATTATAAGTTTTAAAATATAGGATAGTAGGAGTATCTATATTTTATTATGAGGCAAACTCAAATTAATAGTAGTTTTCTAAAAATGGTTTTAACCGTTAATAGTTTATTAGTAAACAATTACAAAACAGTATAAGAGGACTTCAAAATAAGTTGAAATAAGCTACATAATATTATTTAGGAAAAATAGTAAAATGTGTTTCATATTTAACAATGTGTTTTTTTTTATTTTTAAACGAAGCATGGTGACTTATGTTTACTATATGTTTTTGCACGCCTCTTAAAAATATTTAGTTGTCCTATATAGAACTAAAAATTATAGTTAAAGGTAATATTTGTTTTGTTATGTTTGCAATATTTTTCTTTCCGTGTAAATAAATATTTAAAAGTTAACGGTTTACACTATATTCTAAAGTTTATTTATATATGTTTTTCTTTTATCTAACATTTATTCTATAGAAATACAAAAACTACTTCTGAAAATTTTAATTTAATTTTCTGGAATCATTATCGCCTCCAAATTGTCTGTTGGCAACAATCTTTGATCTCCCGCATATCCTTGAATTCCAAAGATAAGATTAAAATAGACATTTGATATTTGACCTTGCTTAAAAAATAACAAAAATAGAAAAACAATTTGATGTGCGTAATTTGTTTTTCAAAAAAAAATTAATTATTATAACAAGCTTACGTACGGGTAATAAACAAAAAAAAGACGATATAATAAACACGTTTAAATTGCACTTATTAGTTAAATGGTTAATTAGCTAATTTAGAAATTACCAAATATTAAAAAAATTGTTTTTCTTAAGAATTAATAACGGTAATGTATTTACGATAACTAGGTACTTGATGAGAAAGTAAATTGCTTTGTCTTTTTAACTACATATTTCTAATTCCGTTCTTTCTTTCCGTATTCATGCATTCTGATTTGTCGTAATACGATAACAACATAATATGTTGTTATGATATATGATATTATCAGCAGTAATAGATTTTTTAATATTTATTAAAAAGAGTTACGTTATGTTTTCCTAATCCCGGAATTTTCGAGATTGCTGGCATAATCCCAACCAGGGTTGAGAAAAATTATGATTTTTTTTAAATCTGATAACGCTGATTTAATTTAAATAATCTTGATTTGTTGATTTTTTTTAAATAGCCTTTAAATTGTTTTTGTTAATAATGTTTTCTCTTATGAAAAAAATAAAATAAAATACTATTAGGAATTCGGTTTAAAATGTGATAAGAAAAGACCAGAAAGCCCTCTTGCTACCTTGTGAAAACTCGCAGAAACTTGCAACACCGAACATTAACAAGACAAGAAGAAGCACAGTCCGTCGGAACTTTTATGTTGGCCTTACAATAACGCGCCGACGAATCCGAGAAATTCATGCAGCGGTGCAGGTACCCTTGCTTTTACGAGGTTAATGCAAACCGCTAGCAGTTAAAACGAATAAACGTTCACTTACCGGGTTGATTTAAAAAAGAGTTTAAAATTACCTAGCTATAATTGTTATAGTGACCATTTTGCTTTGTATGTATTAAAAGAAAAAAGGGAAAAACGTCAAGTTGTTCAATTGATAGATCTTAATATAATTATAAAAAGTACTGTTTGTAAAAATTAACGAACAAAGGAAATCAATTGTTGTTTAAATTGTGCAGAAAAATTAAATGTGATATAGAGATAAACTGGCACGAATTTAATATAAATTTATTTTTAATTATGCCCAAAAATCAAGTGTGGCATAGGTAGAAACTAGTAAAATATTGGTAGGAATCCAATATGATGGCACCCAATAAAAATGTTTAAAAGATAGTAATGACTATGTTATACTGAACTAAATTGGGCCACTTTCACTATTCCTAATGAAAGAAAAGATATTTTTATATCCTTCGATCATATCAGGAGTTACATTAAGCAAAACTTTATTAATATATTGGATACAATTTGCTCCTGCAACCTCATTAAAATATTTTGAGTAAATAATTTCTTGAATGCCTTTCAAGATTGTATTGGAAAAAATAATTACCTGATTAAGGTTTCTTAGTAAAAGAAAGGAATAATTTTTGCATTTTAAAACTTAGAGTTAATCGTAATTTTCCAGCCATTTACCAAACACAAATCAATAAGTAAATTGGTAAATGCTTATTCTGCTCACGACGCGCGCCGGCAAATATAAAGACAAGTGGTATATATTATAGAGATGGGACATGTAACTCATTTTAATGATGCGTTTCACTGACTCACTTTACTGAGTCAGCTCACTGAGTCTGCTCAATTGAGCTGGGAAACGAAGGAGCGAAATACACTCCTAACTTAGTTTGACAAGGCTCCTAACTCATGAATTGACTCCCGAACCACGGTTCTGTCGTCCTGGTGGTTCGGAGTTGTAAAGGACAGAGGATGGGCTATCGTGCTCGGCTAGTACGGCGAAGAATCACCGCGGCGAATTGGTCAAGTTTAGTGCTTTAATTTTTAACGTTATACCGTCTGACTATGCAGAATTTCTGTTGGAGATTTATCAAATAAATTAGGCTCTTATTTATTTCGTTTAAGATAGGTATTAAAACGTATACATATTTGTATAATTAATATTAAAAATGACTTCACTATATTGCCGAAAAAAAAGTCATCTTATTTTCTTTTCCATAACGTTAGAATAAATAATATTTAAGTTTATTGCATTTTTCACCTATTTTCTTAAAAAGTAAATCTAATATCTATATTTGTATTTATTTTACATCTAAAGAGCCGAAATAAAAAGATAAAACCTAAAGAGTTAAGACCGCTAAGTTGCGCCGCATTGAAAACCCCTCTCAAATCTGCATGTGTTCACGCTGCAGAAAAAGACAGTGCCCTGAAATCACAAATTGAACTCTACTCAAGTTCCCTCTTCAATCGAACAGCCGATTCCGTTGCGTTATGGCCATTCACACCCCATTATAGGCAGTTTTTCTCATCTCAGCATAATGATCAAATGCAAGAGGTTAAGAGAAATAACCAAGGAGCAAACATTAGACACTTCCAAATAACTCAGAAACTTGAAATCTCATATCCTCCAGTCTAAAGTCAATAAATATCTATTCCCACCTTGGAATACACCCCCAATCCTTATAGATTATACTATGTCAAAATACAAGAAAGAACATTTCTGCAACACTCCTTACAATTTTTTTTTTCTGATCTGCTTAACACAAAATACTCAGATTACAGCATAAACTTCACTGATGGATCTAAAATAAATGACAGATTTGGCGTTGCATGATACTGTGCACCTCTAGAAAATAGGTTTACTCTCCATAAAACTACAAGTGTTCTCTCCTCCGAACTCTTTGCCATTTTGAAAGCAATTGATCTTGCCTTAACACTAAAATATAAGAAATGGGTTATTACAACAGACTGGCTCAGTTCCATCGAAGCCGTCAAATCATATGCACACCCTCACCAATTTATACATGACATCCATAATAAATTGAAGACAGCATACCTAATCAAAAAAATTGTACGTTTCATATGAATCCCAGGACGCGAGGGCATCCTCTATAATGAAAAGGTTGATAAACTAGCCAAAACTGAAGATACAAATAGCCTCAAAGTTGATTATATATTCTGCAATAAAGGTCTCCAAAAAAACTGAATAGAGATATCAAAAAATCTTACACACCTAGAATGGGATCTACTGATGGACAATAAATAAATTACGGGAAATCAAAACAACCTTTTTTGAAAATGACAATATTGCAAACTTATCAAGACGAACATCTACAGACTTCGAATTGGGCGTACAAAGCTAACTCATAAACATCTAATAGACAAGATAGACCTAGATGTCTGGAATGTAACACAATCCTGACAGTAAAACATATCTTTATAATAAAATATAATAAATCTACATAGAAAACATTATAAAAATAAGTCGCTAAAACACTACAAAAGTAAGACACTAAAAAATCCCATGGGTTGACGTGCAAAAAATTAATATCTCTCTCTCTACCATATCTCGTATTTGTTGTATCATGTACCTAAAATACATGGTCAACGGAGGAATGCATGCCTTTGAATTCGGATAGGTTCACTCGTATGTTGGTACTTCAAAGAGAAAATTCGTTGGACGCTGAGAATTGTGTACATACACGGAAAGAAAAATATTGCAAACATAACAAAAAAATATTATCTTTAACTATAATTTTTAGTTCTATATAGGACAACTAAATATTTTTAAAAGGTGTGCAAAAAAATATAATAAACTAAAGTCACAATGCTTCGTTTAAAAATAAAAAACACATTTTTAAATATGAAACACATTTTACAATTTTTCCTAAATAATATTATGTAGCTTATTTCAACTTATTTTTAAATCCTATTATACTGTTTTGTAATGGTTTACTAATAAACTATTAACGGTTAAAACCATTTTTAGAAACCTTTACTATTAATTTAGGTTTGCCTCAAAATGAAATATATGGATACCCTACTATCCTATATTTTAAAACTTATAATACATTATTTTATTAGAAAAAATATCTATTGTGCCGTTAAAAATACAATTTTTTGTAAATTTTACTAAACTAAATATTAAATTTTAAAAATATTACGCTGTAATCCAAACTGATTATAAACTGTAATAATAATTATTGAAAAATGTAGGAAAGAGGTGGCAGTCAATCAGATGCTGTTAGAGATGAGAGAGCAAGACAATTTATATAATGCATCTCTCTCGTAACTCTACTGCACTTTCCAAGATAATCTTCATATCAAAAACAGAAAATATGATTTTCGTATACATGAAAACGATGAATTATTTCTTTTCTTGGTTAGGATTATATTGAAATACAAATTTGACATTAATGCCACTCAGCTATACACTTATAAGTAATATATCTATATTGTTCCTTTCCCTCCCTAGGGAAGAAAAGTACGGGTCGTTCGGAAAGGGCAACTTTCGATCTGCTACTTTGTGGTCAAAAAGTGAACTTTCTGTGCCAGTGTGACGAAAAACATATCTATCCCCCTTTTTAGGTGATTTTGCTCCCGTTAAATCAAAATTATTGGCCTTGAATAACCGTATAAAATTTAAAGTTATCGGGGAACAGAAAAGGTGTATTCTTTTTCCATCTTCTAGAACTTCTTAAGGCTTTAGTGACAACAAATTTAGGTTAGTTTAGGTTAGTGAACTTATTGAAAAGTACTTTTTTTCTATACAAAATTTGGAGATAAAATTAAGCATATTCTGTCTTCTTTTAGCACCATTGTTATCCCCAGATTATTTCTCTGTATTTTTTTATAATAACTCGATAACTAACGAATCCTGGCTAAATACCCAGAAAATTAAAATTTAAAATATAATTTAAATTAATAACATAACCTTAATATAATGTTAATTTGCCTAATTTTCCCACCAAAATTACATAAAATGGTATTATTGATAAGATACAAAAAGCTCACCTTCACATACAGTTAGTAAACCAGCTAAACCCCCATTTGCTTAATATGTCAGCTAAATTTCCTTCTACCGCATGATTATATTTTTTAGATAACTATCCAAAAATAACCAGAACCTTATTAATATACATAATATATAGACAAAGAATAGTGTTAATCACATCATATCACCAAGCAAACAACGAAATACAGTTTTCATCAAAGAAAACAAGGAAATCAACAGAAAAAACTCAAAACGCGGGTGCTCTCTACCGTTGCACTGTGGGAAATGATTTCAAATATCGCCAATTTCGAACTTCAAATATGTACAATAATATTTTAGAAAAAAAGATTTTTTACAATAATTATATTGTAGATTGCATTATAATATTAGACATTCTTCCAAGCATGATTTGCCATATTTTTTTATTAATCGCACAAAATTAGTACTTTTCTTTTTACCAAACATTTTAGTAAACCAGTATAGTTACCTTTAATAATTAATTTTAGCAAACATTTTTTAAGATTAGTTGAATGTACCATGTATTTATTGAAATCTAATATTTAATTTAGGTAAATTTACAAAAAAAATTTGAATATTTTACAAAATTATATAATAAGTGGCATTTTCTAAATTATGTTTTAACCGTTAACATATATTTTTTAAGAACCTAGTTTATAAATATGTTAATAATAATTTTTCATAACAAGTTTTTACTAAAAATAATCGGTAATAGGAAGCAGTGTTTTATATTTAGTGCCACATTTTATTGAAAAAATACATATAAAATATTTACTAGATTATTTCGATTACAATATACTATATAATTTTTTTCCGTGTATTTATGTACTCTATATGCATTCGGTCACTGTAGAGATGTCAAAGCGAATATTAAAACAAACGTACGCATATTTAACTGTATGCGTGCTATGAGTTCGCGGCTTTACAATTTAGGTATCGGTGAGTACAGACAGACGGAGACATATACGTCAACTCTGTCCATCGCAGCTCATTCGGGAACTTAATCTGGGAAAGTAGTTACATTTTGATGCCATCTAGACCCAAAAAAACGCATCGACTTTAATGGGACAATGCACAATACCTATTTCCTCTTGGTGAGCAGACGCATAAAAAACTAATATTATATGATAATTGCATAAATGTTTAATTCAAGAGGAAAAAAAGTAATTTTATATTTAATTATGCAAAATATGCATATTTTATTTGAAAGAACAGTTTATTATCGGAACAATGTATCATCGTTTGTTTTTTGACTCCGTTGTTTCTGTGCACTTTCATATAAAACGAGTTCTGTTTGTTTTGTTCATTCAAGGTTTGTCATCAATTCGAATATTTATTTACAATGGACGAGAGAAAAATTAATTAATTATTTTGTGTAGGATTTTGTTTTCAAATCTCAATTTTCAGACAAGACAGGTCTTTTTTTAACTCTGATTCATTTTTTAACTCTTTTATCTAGATATTTACCAGATATGGCACATTAAAAACTTTTCTTATTTTTTTATAATACTTATCTGCAAACAATTACAACAGACGTTTTCAGTTATTTACTAAATCAACGTACAGGGGGCCCCATGAAAGATGATATGCTAATTCAGAACCTGTAAAAGTTATACAGAAATGTTTGATACAAAACTTACAAATTGTGTTACCATCATTTGTTCAGGGTGTTTATCTTGCCCTGACCAGGTACCAACTATCTTATTTTAAATGGGTAACTCTGTATATTAATAGAGTTTTAATTATTTTATAAAGACGATATCTAATACAAGATGATAGTATGGGTCTGCCATAGTACGGTTCTGATATATTGGCATTTATCTTCAGGAATTCACCTATATTTAAAGTTATGTGAGATATAACTAAGACATTTAAACGATTATGAAAAATGTCCTTTAAACACTGACTTCACCACTAATGTTTTGGTTTTGTTATTCTTTAAGTAATTTTTATTAATTTTGATGTGTTGGTTCTATCTATCTACCTTGAGTGATGTTTAGTAGGGAAGCGGGAACCTTTTATTCATTTAGATAATATATCTAATTGGTAAGCCACTGGTAGTTAGTTATAGTCGTCAATAAGTCAGAAACGTTGTCTCGTTAACCCATGATGTTATATATCGTTGAATTTACCTTGTTGCGTTCTCTTTAAATTTTTGAGATAATAATATATATATATATATATATATATATATATATATATATATATACAGATATATATTTAATTTTTCTTCAAAATTTGTCAATTCATTAAGATTTTTTTACGTTGATTTCGTAATATCATATTTGGCCACCATTTGTTTCGCCATCTTGAATTCGTACCACAATTTTTCCATTTCATATCTATGTCGCACTTAATGCTTGCACAAAATTTCAAATTAATCTAATTAGTAGTTTGTTCAAGCTAGTTTTTTAAACATTTTATTAGGCCGCCATTTTGCTTTGCTATGTTGGATTCGTACCAAAATTTTACCAGTCTTTTCTATGTAAAACTTGATTTTTGTGCAAAATTTGAGGTAAATTGGGTGATTAGTTTTTTAGTAATAATTTTTTCAACATTTCATAGTCGCCATTTTGTTCCGCCATATTGGATTTTTACCAAAAAAATATCATTCCCGTACAAACCTTAATTTTAAAGCAAAATTTGAATTCAACCGGATAAGTCGTTTTTTTAGTTACGCCCAGAACTAACAGGCAGACATTCCGACGGGATTGAGTAAAACATATTTTTGGCATCTAGGGGCGCTAAAACGTGAATATATGTAAAACCTGGGAGGGTGATTTTTTTCCCGTTACAAAAATTTCATTTGGCCGCCATTTCAATTCGTACCACACTTTTACCACTTTATCTCTATATTAAGCAGTTTTTCAAGCTGAATTTTAAAATGTTATTAAGCCGCCATCTTGAACTCTTACAGTTGATTCATACGTAATATTTGATTTTTATGCAAAATTTGAAGAAAACTTAGTAAACAGCTTTTTGATAATAGTAATTTTTCATTGGACCACGTTTTGTTACGCCATATTGGATCTTTATGTTTGAGAAAGTCTCTTAAAATTTTCATTTCGCGCTTCGGCTGCTTCCTCTTTAAGTTGCCCAATTGGGACGCAAGCAGACTTAATTATACCACTTCCATGGAGTGGTATTTTGGGTATATAAATCAAATTTCTGAGTGTCTATAGCTTTTCCGCACGATAAAACTTGTAAAATGATCGAAAACCCTACTAATAAGTTTCATGTCAACCTTTATCACTTCTGCTACTATTTCTCTATTTCTAAAAGTGCAGCCATCATTAGAATTTTCACTACCCTGTCAAGGCACATCAGCAATCATCACTAGTCTTTGCTTAAGTTTATTTTAAATAATTTTTTTATTTGTTTTTACTGATTCTTTTTCAGCATCTGACCTCCATTTTTTAAATTCCAGTCTATAAGAAATATACGTACTAGAGCATGCAAACTAGAGATATCATATTTATAAGATTCCGTGTCATCCTTTTTTTGTACGAAGTTTTGGCAAATTATTCATTTCTTTTGGTTTGGCTTTGCATAATGGACAACATGCAGCCGAACTTTTCCGTCTAACATCGTGAAAGCTAAATTATGTGAAATTTTAACGTGTTGATTTTTTGTGTTTACCTCGGTCTCCAATAAATTTTTAATTTCATTTTTTTGTATCTAAAAATTCAAAATATATTAGCCTGCAATAATTAGTTGACGATGAATGCGGATTTTGCCTAGCTGCTATATTATTTCTAGAAACAAGTTGCAAAGGAACTAGAGATGCCATAAAAATAGAGCCATCAAAAATACTTGTATCGTTAAAATTTTGTTTATAATTGTTATTTCCCGAAGAACCATCAGAACAAATGCAATAAAAAAATTTCTGAACAATTTCCTATGGCATTTTCTATTACCCTAGGAATTTTCAGTAACCATCTTGTAGTATAATTGTCGAATTGGAATAGAAGCGCCTTTCGCATTAACTTCTACAGATATAGGATAACATTCCACTTTTGCCTTGAATATTTGTTCATAGCTAGGGAATATATCAACATTTTTAACTGCACACTACTCACGTACATAGTTGTATTCATGTCTTAATAGTTTTGCATCTGTAATTAGTGCTTAGCCTTCATCTCTTGAAACTATTTTAATATTATTCTGAAAAAGACGATATTTAAACTCATTGGCTCCAAAAGTTAGTACTTCCCGAATAATGGCTGCCTTCTCTCTTTTTCCTTCTTCCCTTAAATTTTGCACCAAAAGGCCTTGTAATTCTGAGAGTGTCATATCATATATTTTTTTCTAATTTAGATAACTTTTTTCTTTTAGTCCTTTCCGAGCTTTCTTCAAGATTCTTAATTGGTCTTCTATCAGTATTTGGCACTTTTAAAACATTTCCAATTTCTTTAAATATCAACTCGCCTTCTAATCAATTTTTCATTTTTTTATAAAATTGATCTCTCACTCTGTTAACTTGTTTACATTTATGCCTAAATTGACAGAACAATTCTTTCTGTATGGTATGCTTTACAATATCTGCAATGTCAGTTGGAGATATCTTCAATTCTTCATCTAAAACAGAAAAACAATCTTGTTCATTACAACTACTAATAAAACTGTCGGAAAGATATTTTCGACTAATTGTAAACATATTTTTAAAACAAAAGCATGCACGCCGATACTAATTTGACAATATCTACAACAATATGCCGCGCCTTGTCATGATTTTTTTTAATGTGAGGCGGACAGTCTACTCACTACAATAGCTAAAAATAGCTATTGTAGTGAATAGGCAATTTTCGGCAGCCACAATAGTTTTTGTACGAATGAGAATAACAGAATGGTTGTTATTGACCTTAATGTAAAACTTCGCCTGGATAGTAATTTTTTTTGTTATTGAATTTAAAAAAACTAAAGATTAGTCTATAAACTAATGTCGTAATATTTAACAGTGTTTTAAATAAAAAAGAAAATGCTTTGTTTTTTATGTTATCTCTTACAAAGTGCAAAGGTTAACTTTACATGAAATTATAAAAAAAATATTGTGTGAAAATTTTAAACCTTATTAAGATTCAAAACTTGGCAACACTGTAAAATTTCCTTTGATTAGAAAAATTAAATAAGTGAAATCAAATAATACTTTAGATAATTCTTCGGTACAAACAGATTTTTAAAAATCGTTTAAATGTCGTAGTCACATCACTTTAAATATAGGTAAATTCGATTCTATTATATTATATTGTTGGACTTTTAGTAAAATCTCTGGCAATATACAGGGTGTTCTATTTTACAAAACCAGAGTAGGGTGCGGGTTTGCACAAATATGTCCGACTATTAAAATAACTTCTTGATATTGACAAAAAAGGTGATCTGAAGACTAAATTAGTCTGTTCAGATCTCGTTCAGTAAAGATTCCTGAAGATGTCTCGCGCAATTGAGGGGCGAAACGTCGAAGATTAATTTCAATTTACATCAAACTTCTAGAACCTCGAAGTGCACCCAGAAAAATTTTGATCTTAATGCAAACTTTAAAAATCTCTTATTTGTACGGAGTGGTAGATTGATGTGTCTTATTTTTTTCTCAGTTTTCATAGTTGCGATATTTGTCACACGAATCAATGAGGTAAATGTAAAAACGGACTTTAGAGATTTAAATTTCTTTATTATAGCTTGTGGGACATTACAATTTTATTGAAAAATAAGACCTTATCACGCTACATTCTCTGCTGTTAGAGAAGAGAATCGGTAATTTTTCATTTTTTTAAGAACAAGAATAAATGTCGTCAATATTGTAACTAACTAAAAACCCCAAAATCAAGCAAACAAATTTATTAATTTTTTAGTAACAAAAAGGCGTAAATATTGTTTTTGGCTTTGTTTACTTTTTTCGTAAAATGCTAGTTCGGTATTACATCAATATTATAAAAGTAGTATCAACTGTTTTCTGATATTATCAGCAAGGTTTAAATTTTAATTATTAGATGGCCTACTACTCGTACTCCTTGACGTATGCGCATTTACACCGCCTTCCTATTATTTTTCTTTTAAGAAAATTCTTATTACGTATATGTTGATTAATTGTTTCTTTAAAAAATAATGTACAGCAACTGTTTAAAACTTTCAGGACCTTTTCCTCTCGGAATACCTGTTGGCTAGTAAATCTGCTTAAATACTATTCTTAAATTAAGGTCTAATTTCAATATGTTCCAGTCGTGTTTATTGTAATTACTCATCTAACCAGAGTTTAATTGCGAAACTTTAAAACATTGCGTCGAAATCAATCCACGATATACGAGGGTGGTCTGAAAAGTTTCCGACCTAACAAACATACAATTCAATTTTGGAATTTTTTCATACAATTTATATTTATTTTTCTACATAGTCTCCTTGTAACTCTACTTACTTCTCCCAGTGGTACCTCCATCTCTTTAAAATAGTTGTTCACGAAGGTGATTGCCTCCTCATTTGACGAAAATCTCTGTCCTCCGAGTCGCTTGGGGCTAGATCTGGTGAGAAAGGCGGATGGTCAAGTAGTTCAAGCCGTAACTCGTGGATTTTCGCCATGGCAACCGCTGAGGTCTAAGAGGTCTCGTTGTCATGGTGCAACAGAATTTTCTTTTTCTACAAATGTGACCGTTTTTCCCTTTTGAAGATAATCGATTAAGATAACTCCATGACTATCCCAAAAAACACTTTCCCAGCCGAAAAAACACTCTTTGCTTTTTTTGGAGCCGGTTCCCCCTTTGCAGTCCACTGTTTTGACTGTATTTTTGTTTCGGGCGTATAATGGAGAATCCAAGTTTCATCTACAGGAATTAATCTGCACCAAAACTCGGATTTATTGCGCTTAAACTGCGCCAACGGAGCCAACGCGCGGATAGCTTTCTCATGCCTAAATGTTAGCGTTTGCTATCTCTCACACTTTAATTCGACGGTCGTCTAGCACCATTTGAACTTTAGCGATGTTATCATCAATAGTTGCAGTTTTTGGACGCCCCGAACGTTCATCGTCTCCCAAGCTTTTACGGCCTCGTTTAAATTCAGCCGCCCAAAATTTGCAGAGTCCCCGTACACAGAGCCCAACTCATCTTTGATTTGCGTAGGCGTATTGACTTTCAAAAACAAATAATTAATGACAGCTCGATACTTGATTTTTTCCATTTCCACTCAAACCACTTTCAAATAACAACTGCGAGTCAAAAAGGCTGAAACTTTGGTGAGTACCTGTCAAGAGATGTACAACTACATTCTCTAGCTTTTATTGAGAGTGCTGCCATCTTGACGTTGAGATCGGAAACTTTTCAGAGCAGCCTCGTACATTTAGGATTGAAATTCCAAGGACAATCCGGTTTTTCAACTGACTTGGACAGAGTTGATGGGGATGCAATATTCGTTTTTGGGATTTAGACGCGAATCGAACTGAAGTGGCATTTGACAGATGACACGAGAGAAATGAGGGACGAAGAAAAGATAATATAAAATAACACACAACAAAATAATTAATCGAGAAGTAAAGTTAGGTAAGCATTTATTCTTTGTTCGATTTTATAGAATCAAAAAAGGATCGAGTTCAATCAAATCCAAATTCTAACGATATTCACGAAAGTGACTTGAATTGACTTGCATACACGTACCTAGTCATTGTCTTTTAATTTTATTTGCCGTAATTGTAAGGTTATGGAAGTGCTTTTGAAATTTACTTATTTTCAACGTGTTTTTATCTAATTGTTATTATGGGCCATTTTATTTTATAATTTCCACGTATTTCTAATTCTGTTTTTCTAACCTTAATCACATTTATTTATTTATTAGACGTTTCTATGTAAATATATTCCACATGTTCAAAAGACAACCGTTCAATCCATTAATTACGGAGTTTTTTAAAGATCTTTTTTCTATTCATGTTCCATTAACTGGTACAAACTGGTTATCAAGTTTCTACACTGTAATTTTTACATAATTTTAAATAGCTCTCCTGCAATTCAACCCTGTTATTTTCACATTATTTAAAAGTCAATAATATTGTGAAAGGTTGCACAACAGTTCTAAAGGCAAAACAAACTTAATATTCACAAATCATTGCTTAAACGTTTGAATAAGTAAGTGTTTATGTCTCTTAGGCTGTACAAATGAGTAATTAAATGTATTTATTGTAAATCATATATTTACAAAACTTATAAAGTTTAAAATCCTACTAACCTGTGGACAAAATGATATTGTTACAGATTAAAGAACCTTTCAACTATTTTTGTTAGGTGCACATATGACGAATGCTGTGGCGTAGCCAGAAAAATTGTCTGGTAGTACCAGATGTTTAAATTAAATTGTTCATTGAGTGTAAATGCAGTATAGGTATTTAGGACCTTTTCCAGAATATTTCTCCTCATTGAAGTTCCTTGTAAAAACTAGCGACCAAAAAATTGAAAAATAAAAAAGCAACTTATTACGCCATGGAGCTCCTAATACCACATTTCGGCATATTTGCTGATGGGTTCATTGTTGGTCAAACACTATAAACCGCCTTGGATAAATAATAATCCAAATTAAAATTAATACTATTTTAAAATGTAAAATGTGTAAAATGTTTTGTTAAATTTATAGCACATGGCAATGTTTGAAAGACATAACAGAAACACTTTTAAAAAATGCTTATCTAATATAAGTTAATCTAACTTTTTCAGCAACCCGCATTTATCCACACTGCTTGTGCCTCGTGTATGTCAAAAACTTACCTCTTCAGGTTCTTTAATATAACTCTATACACCTGAGAAAAAAAACCGAACGTAAGGGATTTGGCAAACATCATCATCTGTCCACACCAGTGCTTAAAAAGTTCAAAAATTAGGCAAATCAACAACCTGTCAAATTACTATTCAGTATATCGCAGCATCCAAAGTTATTACATTAGATATCACAAATATATTATAATCTTTGTGAAGAATCGACCTTGAATGCAGCAGTTTGTATATATATATATATATATATATATATATATGGTCAGAAGTCTGGAGAATAAAATTCATAATTTTTGAACGAGTATTTTTTTTAAAACGCTAAAACACGGTAATTGATCTTGACTTTTTGTCGATTTTTCGGTTATATAATATTTAATTTTTCTTCAACTCCCTAACCTCCAGCCACTCCAACTTTTCGTTTTTCAAATTGAAACATATGTATATATATATATATATATATATATATATAATATATATATATATATAAAATAATCCAGGGGCGTCAAGTCGAAAGATTTTAGCGGCCATTCACCTGTAAACCGTACCAATCCAATATTAATACAAATATATATGAGGGAAAATATAAGCTAGAGAAGTTATCAGGTCAAATGTTTGTTCTTAAAAAAAAATGGCCCAAGATTCTGTTGTTGATGATACCTGAAACTTCCTAAGGGTGCTGCGTATGCGCTTTGTTTATTCAGTGTGGACTGGGACCAAAAGCGATAACTATGCTTATTAAACTCATATATATATTATACCTATATATTTTTTTCAAAACGCTATAATATATATATATATATATTGATCTGTGGATTTTCCGCACTTTCTAATCACACTTTTGTTCGATATTTGTCCACATAATTTATTTTACAAAAAATAAAAAGCACATTATATATATATATATATATATATATATATATATATATATATATATATATATATATATATATATATATATATATATATATATATATATATATATATATATATATATATATATATATATATATATATATATATATATATATATATATATATATATATATATATATATATATATATATATATATATATATATCTGTATAATGTAAAAAATCTTTAAACCTAAATGAGAACTTATTAATACTCTAGGAGTATAATCATTTTATAAAGTATTATATAAACTTTGACTGTTTTCTGACCCAGTCTGTAAATATTATAATTGATAATGAAATCACGCCACCTCTTTGTCGCTGTTGCTTTATTTTATTTAAATTTGATATAATAATATTGTGACTTTTGACTCAGGTTAGAAGAAAACAAACAAATCTATCGTCTATCGGAATATGATAATTGAATTCCTAATACATATATAAGGAGAGGGACGTTGACGATTTAGGGTTAGTCGTTATACTGTAATGAGTATTTAATACATTTAATAGAAGTGTATTTTAGAGAACCCGTAACAATTGGAGTCGGAAGTTATATAATATTAGTGAGAACATTACATTATATATACCGTTACAACAACTACTACCCATTCTTAGCAGCAACTGTCTTCACCAGACGATCCGTCCGTAATCGGACCAACGCTGTCAAGTGCAAGAATAAAAATAAAAGTATAGCTGTTTATGTGCGTCTCATGAACTTTATAAACCCAAACTTTTTAGATTTTTTAAAATTTTAAACGATACCATATGCTTATATATATGAAAATATATATATATATATATATATATATATATATATATTTTTTTTATGGCTTCAGTGATAAGTTTCTAACCTGGTTCTACCCAACGGGACGGATCCACCTAACACTATAGGTTCTGTGTAAAAGACTAAAAATATATACATATATATAAGTGGGTGGTATACCGAATAATTTTCCAATCGCTTGTAATTTTTAAAAGATGACCGTTCAGTAAAACAGAAAGAAAATATTTGAGTTATTTATGTTTCCTGTAACTTTTACAAAAATATAACATTTATTATCAATTAATATTAGTAACACGGTAATTGATCTTGACTTTTTGTCGATTTTTCGGTTATATAATATTTAATTTTTCTTCAACTCCCTAACCTCCAGCCACTCCAACTTTTCGTTTTTCAAATTGAAACATATGTCTTGTAGGGGCTTATTGAAAAACTGAATCCAGCCAAGGCGATAGTCAAAGCCGTTCACGGCATTCCGATTGCCTTGAACTGGTAAATTATGCCCCCCCCCCCCCCCCGGCTAATTTTGTTCTTTAAATACTGAATATTATCCGGTCTACCATGGTAAACTTTTTCTTTTAAATATCCCTAAAGAAAATAATCCAGGGGCGTCAAGTCGAAAGATTTTAGCGGCCATTCACCTGTAAACCGTCTACCAATCCAATGTTCGAACGTTAATACCGAAATGTGGGGAGCGCCATCTTCTTGGAACTAAATTCTTTAATTTGGTATATCTGGGTCTATTACATGAGGGAAAATATAAGCTAGAGAAGTTATCAGGTCAAATGTTAGGAAATCTAGGTAGCGTTCGGCCGTAAGGTGTTCTTAAAAAAAAAATGGCCCAAGATTCTGTTGTTGATGATACCTGCTCGTGCCCATACATTAACTTCCTAAGGGTGCTGCGTATGCGCTTTGTTTATTCAGTGTGGACTGGGACCAAAAGCGATAACTATGCTTATTAAACTCAAACACTCCATTTAAATAGAATGTAGCCTCAACCGACAAAATTATCGCCTATCATAATTGTTTTTCAAAAGCTCTTGGACAAGAGAATCCTTATTTTGTTGATATTTCTTTCTTTTTAACCTACGGGTAGTTCCAGAAGCATCCTGATTGCGGGCCAATGAAACAGTTGAAATGTAAGGATTTTCCGCACTTTCTAATCACACTTCATACTGACTTCTTATTTTGTTTATCCAAGTAAAGGAAAACACTTGTTTATTTGTCCACATAATTTATTTTACAAAAAATAAAAAGCACATGACAATTGTTTTGCCAATATATATATATATATATATATATATATATATATATATATATATATATATATATATATATATATATATATATATATATATATATATATATATATATATATATATATATATATATATATATATATATATATATATATATATATATATATATATATATATATATATATATATATATATATATATATATATATATATATATATATATATATATATATATATATATATATATATATATATATATATATATATATATATATATATATATATATATATATATATATATATATATATATATATATATATATATATATATATATATATATATATATATATATATATATATATATATATATATATATATATATATATATATATATATATATATGTATATATGTAAAAAATCTGTTAAACTTCCTAAATGAGAACTTATTAATACTTTATAAATAAACTAGGAGTATAATCATTTTATAAAGTATTATATAAACTTTGACTGTTTTCTGAGATAAAAAGATGTAACCAGTCTGTAAATATTATAATTGATAATGAAATCACGCCACCTCTTTGTCGCTGTTGCTTTATTTTATTTAAATTTGATATAATAATATTGTGACGGTCGTGCCAAAACATCCATATGACTCAGGTTAGAAGAAAACAAACACGTCATCTATCGAGGTCATTCTGGAATATGATAATGAATTCCTAATACATATATAAGGAGAGGGACGTTGACGATTTAGGGTTAGTCGTTATACTGTAATGAGTATTTAATACATTTAATAGTATTGTAAAGAAGTGTATTTTAGAGAACCCGTAACAATTGGAGTCGGAAGTAAGATATTGACTGAATATTAGTGAGAACATTACATTATATATACCGTTACAACAACTACTACCCATTCTTAGCAGCAACTGTCTTCACCAGACGATCCGTCCGTAATCGGACCAACGCTGTCAAGTGCTTTGAGGGAAATGGGATAAAAATAAAAGTATAGCTGTTTATGTGCGTCTCATGAACTTTATAAACCCAAACTTTTTAGATTTTTTAAAATTTTAAACGATACCATATGCTTATAAAGTAGATTAAAAGTGAAAATTTCTTGGAAAAGTTACTTTTATTAAAAAAAAAAGAAAATCGGACAACCTCACGATTTTCACTACTTTTGAGTGCAAAACCTCTCTATTATGATGTTTTTGGAATACAGAAACAATATTATTGCTGCGTTACCAAACTTATTTTATTTTCCTTTGAATTTTACAACATATTTTTTACTTTTTTTTATGGCTTCAGTGATAAGTTTCTAACCTGGTTCTACCCAACGGGACGGATCCACCTAACACTATAGGTTCTGTGTAAAAGACTAAAAATATATACATATATATAAGTGGGTGGTATACCGAATAATTTTCAGGGCAATCGCTTGTAATTTTTAAAAGATGACTGGAAGTCGTTCAGTAAAACAGAAAGAAAATATTTGAGTTATTTATGTTTCCTGTAACTTTTACAAAAATATAACATTTATTATCAATTAATATTAGTGAGAACTTCCTATTTTAGTTTTAGCAAAAGCATACAAGCGTAAAACTTCTACAAACAACGATAAAAAACGTACCTGAAGAGTCAGAATAAAACGAGTTTTTAATGACGTTTTATTAAAAAAAAAAGATCTTCCACGGTTAGTTATGTTTAAAAGTGTCCTTTTTACAATAATCCTCCAAAAGACTATCAAAAAAGTATGAAAATTCTGGGTTTATAATGTTCAGCTTCACTAAAAAAACATATATCCTACAAATATATTCAGTTTAAATAGTTAACTAAAACAGTAATGCAATTTAATGAAACATTTTGTATAAAAATACGATATTTAACATAATGCCATATTACTCTTATTATTATAAAATATAGTAATGTAATACTATGAAAAAAATCTTTAAATTTTAAAGATTAAATCGTGTCAGTTTGTGAGGCACCTTATTCACTCTCATTGGTAGTATATTTTATAACATTGGGTAATAGCCAATGGAGCGGTTGTTGTAATTTGGTCCTCTATTCCACGTTTTTCTTATAGATGATAAAAATTGGATCAGTGGTTATAGAAAGAGCAGTCATTAAACTTCATTTGAATTAATGCTATATGTGTTTCTGATATAATATAGAACTTCTATATGACGTCGCTCTAGAACATCTTCAGCTAATTGTTAGTATTAAAATTTTTGTAATATTTCTACTTGAATTAATAATTTATGGTGCAACTAGACTAGTTAATACAATTATACAACTTTAAGTATATTTTTCTATCTAGAATCCGAATTAAAATCTAGAAGTTTACTACAGTTCTTAAAATAAATTACCAGTTACAAGTTATTATATTTTTTATCAACATTGCTAAAAAAACCGTCTTGTAGTATAGCCGTCGTTCGTGGATCTGTAACCGGGTTTTGGCTGGCCAACGATTAATCCTAGTTTGCTTTTAAATTCGGTCTAAATGTTTTTCACTTTCTTCAAATACTTACTGCTTTTTGGGAGGTATTTTTATATTCCAACCACCAATAAAATGACGCCAAGTCAAATCCTTTGTTTTGCTAGGTTATTTTGTTTTCGGAAACTGTGCTGCTTTTTGGCTTATTGAGTAGCAAATGTTCGTCCCTTTTATTCAAATCACCTTGTTTTTCAATTTCTATGGCTTCTCTGATTATTCTGGACTTATAATGTTCTATATGGGCAATCTCCCTACACCCATTGAAATTGGTTTTGTGATCGCTTTCCTGATGTAGGAATAGAGCTGAGGTTGTTGGTTTCTTTCTGATGCTGAGCTTATGGTCTTTCACTCTTGCTGATATTCGCCTGTTAATTTGCACCACGTACATATTTTCACCGTACTGGTACGGAATGCTGTATACTCCGTGGTTTTCCAGTTTAATTTTTATCTTTTGGGTTTCCAAGTAGTTTACCTATAGTTGTTTGTGATTTGTGTATGATTTGTATGTTGTATTTCCTAAGAATTCTTCCGATTCTGTCAGTTGTGTCTTTTACATATGGTAACTACTTGTTGCTTTCCCGGTTCATAACTTTTGTTATTCGTTGTTCGGGAACCCTCTGCATTAATATCTTTCTCTATGGTGCGATTTGTGCAGCAATTTTTCTTTTAAGCACTAAATATTATTATTAAGTTCGTTTTGTCTCGTCTGTGTTTCAGTTAATCGCACAGATCCGAATATTAGGGTATTGCCCATAGCTTGAATTTGTGCTGGGTGATGATTTGATCTTGCATTTAAATATTTGTCTGTATGTGTTAGTATGTCATCCACATCACGGATCCATAATTTAGGTTTTAAACTTGCTTTCTCAAGAGCTAAGTATATCAAAAATAAATTTGCGACTACTGGTGATAGCGAGGACCCCATTGGAGCACCATCTATTTATTTATACATTTGCCAGTTGTATGAAAAATAAGTATTTTTAAGGGAATGCTCCGAGAGTTGAATTATATGTGTCTGAAAATCCTTGTTTATAGCAATACTGTCCAATGCTTCGTCGATGGGAATACTGGGATATAACGGTTTGACATCTAGGCTTGTCATAATATCATCTTTTTGAAGAACGATGGCTCGTATAATTCGAGTGGAATGCTCCGATTTTTTTACAAATGAATCAGCTTTTTAGACAGCTGGTTGCATAATTTCAGCAAAATATTTTTCCTGTTTTTGTTGCGGCAAATTAACATCAATAACTATGGGTTTGTGTATTTTAGGTAAAAGTTTTACGAGGACTATATTGATGCAAAGTATGGATCCTATACACATTTTCCTTTCTTATAACCACGTGCCTAAACTTTCGTACCATCTTTCGACTTTCTTTCAGATAATTTACTAAAAAGCCAAGTTTGAATCAAATCGCTATTTTTAGGACTATATTCATCCTTATAGTCCTAAAAAGTAATAAAAAACTCAAGATCAATTATATACTATAATTTTGAAGATATAATGGACTTATTATTTACCAGTAAATACAAAATGGGCATTTGGGGGGCATTTTGAGACAACCCTTATTAAAGTTGAAAATAATTAAATTTAAAATAACATATTGGCTATACGCTAACGTAGAATAATTTTACCTTATTCTCAGAAATTTTATTACTGAAAATATGTAGTTGCGATAAATATATAATAGTTGAATATAGCTATTTCCTGCAGAGAAAAAACTCGGGAAAATAATTTACAAGGAACCGTTACTATTTACTAAACTTAGTTCAGATTTTCGCGTAGCTTTCGAAGCTAATTAAAATCCGTAAAAGGAAAACAATCATTATGTCTTTTTATTCTACGGTGGATAGAATGGAAAATGCCAATTAGCCTAAGGGGTACAATTTTAATTTGTTAATTAAACCGTGTTATATGTATTTTCAAGCACCGTTTTATGAGAATATGCTTCTATATAGCTATTTTCGTTTCTATCGTTAATAATCATATTTTTAGATTTCAGAATGTTTGGTGTAACTCTGAAACGAAAATCATATTTGTTTCAGATTAAAATTCAAAAAATTGAATGGTTTCTATTTTAAGCACAATTCAAGGGCGATAAACACGTTAATATCAAAATGCTATCAATAATGTTCGTTTTTAATAAAGTTGTACTTTTGATTTAAATATATATATATATATATATATATATATATATATATATATATATATATATATATATATATATATATATTAGGAGCACTCGTGTTTCTCGACTAACTTTTTATAGTAAAATAATGGTATTATTAACTTTTTCAATAGGGAAAACAATCTATTTTGATAACTGTTAAAGTATACTCTGCTGTCCCCTCCTCCCCCTTCTCAAAACCAGGAAAAATCATTCCAAATCCTCAGCGTATTTGATAAAAGCGAGAATGCTGCTATAACTGCTTAACGAAATAACTAAAATAATACACGAAGCAGATAAAAAATTATAATAGAAAGTACAAAAGACAGAAGAAGACGCGGAAGAGTTTAAATGTATAATAGAACAGAACAAAAGACTTTAGTTTTTAAGAATAAGAAGAAACTCACCAGGAAGGAAACATATAGAGAAAATTAAGAACTGGCATGGAAATGTGATAACGAACAGGGAAGGTATCTTGAAAACAATAGAGCTAATAATCAGGAAGATTCCAAAAAAAAACAGTGAGAAATTATGTTGGACCTTTAAAATAGGACAAATAAAAAGGCTTCTGATATCGGAAATCAACTTGTCATAGAATGGGCAGGAAATCATGGAGAGACCCTTGAGTACTGTTTTCTATGCTAGGCAAACATCGCAATGTCTAAACAAGTACACATTATTAGAAGAAACTAAGAACCCGGCTGCTTAGAACTAGTATATTATTATAGGGGAAGAAACCATAAAACATATCTTATATAGATATCCGGTACCCCGTATAAAGCATAAATGAAAAATAAAGTAGAAAGCAGAAAGTTACGTTTATTTGGTAAATAAATTTAAAATTCAGCAAGAAATATATTTCAGAAGCTTGGTCAGAACTTTATAAAAGTTGGACAGGATCCGTAAAATGTATTCTTCTTTTTGACCTATATCCACTTTTACTCCTAAAAGCAATCGAGAAGATATTTGCAAAGAAAAAAAAATGTCTTGTAGCGGTACATTTACATTTTTTAATAAAATATGGAGCTATTGAACTGCACATACACGTTCCTTCTGTGTATTTACTTCTTTCGCTCAACCGTTTAGAATTTAGATGATCTAGTTGATACAGGGCTGAAGTGAAATAATTACTTATATTTGGGACAACCTTAGCAATTATATTATTACATTTAATTTTATTAATAAGTTTGGAATTTTCGAAGTTAGCCATTGTCTGAGCTCTCTTGTTTTCTATTTTTTCGTAAAACTAAAGATGCCGTTAGCATAGGCCTTTTAGTTGTTAAGATATTTTATGAAATTAAATGCATAATTTAATAGTAGGCCATGAATAACAATAATAAATAATTGAAAGTTACATATTCCTAACGAAGAATTGGATACCTTGCATATTGGTATCTTCTTATATAAAATACCTATAGAGTATTTTAACAGTAAGTTTGTCATAACAGTTTTATAGCATAAACTAACATATAACAAACACAAAAAAATACATTATTAAAAAAAAGAAAAAAACAAATTTTTAGGTGCTATTTAAATTGTCGACCATTTTCTCTAATGCAAAATTGGCACATTTTTTTAATTCTTTGAATAGTGTTAAAAAGAACCATTGGCATCATTCGCAGATTTCGAAAGGCTAGATGAATTGCCTCTCGACGTTCTGCTATGCCGTCATATCGTGTTTTATATTTCATTTTGTATATAGCCCCATAAATAATCTAAAATTGAGAGATCTGGAGATCGTGGAGGCCATCTAACAGGTCCGTTGGTACCTATCCATCTTTGAGAAAAGTTATTATCAAGAAATTCCCTTAAGAGCCTCGAGTTGTGACTTGGAGCACTATCTTGCTGTAGGTAAACAGCATTATATTGGGATAATGGACTATTTTCGAGCAGTTCTGGAATAACTTCCTCAAGGATTCCTAGGTATTTACGTGCTGTAAGACCTCCTTTAAAAATCCCATAAACTATATGTCTGCCCAAAATAAAACATGACACCCCAACTCCAAAGCATCCTTTCAAACATGAAATGCTGATTTTCACTATGCCAGTTTCTGGTATTGTGACGATTAAAAATTCCCGAACTTGAAAAAAAGCATTCGCCTGACCAGATAACAAGTCTGCCAAATAAATCGTTAGCATCGATTTGTTGCAAATACCACTGGCAAAACCAGGATGCAAATGTTGCACTATATTAAATTTGTTTGGATGATACGTATATCTTTTCAAGATCCTCTGACCGTCAGTTTTTGGCACATCAATTTTCTTCTCAATTTTTCTACATCAGGATGAAGGTGTTGCCTCTATATATCCCAAAATATCTATCTCTTTTCTCTCCCTGTTCTATTTTTGTATGTTTTAGGACGCGTATGAACAAATGATCGGTGCTTAACTAAATTTGCTTTTAAACGAGCAAATATCTCAAAAAACGGTTGCCTTCTTTCTGGATATCTAACCAGCAACACTTATAATGATAATACAGATTTTCATAGCCATCATAGCTTACTTACCTTTGGAAATATAATTCCGAGGCTTCTTCATAATTTTCATACGCTGCCATTATTTGAAGAAATTGATAAATATCAATTAAATAAAAATCCCAAAAGAACGTTTATAAACTGCTTTATAAACCAAAAGTCGATCTAAAAACCGATGAGATAGACAAATATTTGACATTTATTTTTGTTTAGCCTATTATTAAATTAAATGCATTTTCATTTATTTGCGTGTTTCTGAGAAAAAGTGCGTACTATTATATATTTTTGAGAAGGTAAAAAAAGACAAATTTTATAGTCTATAAATATACAGGGTGTTCCATTTAAAAAAATAAAGTAGGGTCCGATAACTTGAATACTAATTCCGGAATTGAGTTCTAGAGGAAAAGTTGTATCAGAAATAGTTTTCACATTTTCGATAAGTTATCTGATAGTTGAGATACGAGGGATGCCTGAAAATGCAACATTTTCATTTAGCCCTCTATCTTAAAAACTAAAAGGGCTATGATATTTTTGTTAACGGCATGTTCAGTTTTACGAAAAAGTAGCACACTGTCGCAAAAATCGAAACTTTCTATCTATAAAAATAATGGAGATACCCCGCAAAAGTACCCAAAATGGGACACCCTTTACATCATCACTGTATCGAGTTTGATTCATTGATATTTGTTTTCATAAGCCACTGAACTATAATCGCACAAAATATGATAATTTTAAGAAAGCTAAGTATGAAGCGATAATCGGGAGTCTCATTGTTTTCGAGTAATTCTTTAAATAGCTGTTTAAATACGAAAAAAAGAATGTATTTGCAGGAAAATGTGCCAACTTACTTTAAAAATAAATAATTTCCCTCGTTTTACTCTCATGCAACAATAAACATTTTTAAAGGAAAAAATAGAGTGCATGGGAGATGTCACAAATTCCAAAATATGAATGACTATAATTTATTTTGAATATTAAGAGCGCACTGTAAAATTTGGATCAATAATGATTATAATAGATATAAGATCAGTTAAAAATGATTTAGTTACTAACCCGATAGGATTCTGGAATTATGCGTCTGTAAATAAACAATATGTTAATACCTGGCGAGATGCATTGGGGTGAAAAACTCGTTAAAGGTGGCTCCGATATCACTGATTTGTTTGGGGATTATTTCCTCGATTTTAACATTTATGATAATTTTGATATAAGTATTGTGTTAGCTAGGAAAAGGTTTTAAAGGCCTTTTGTGAGCTGGATCCTAACAAAGGAGCTGGACCTGACAAATTGTCTTGTCTGCATAAAGCGTTGCGCTAATTCGCTTTGTACACCATTAACATTTCTGTTTAATTGTTCCCTAAGTTTGGGTGAATTTCTCGAACGATGGAAATCTGCCAATTTTTAAAGCCGTGTAAAAGAACGATGTAACATACAAAAAATCGGCAAAATTTCTTAAAAAAACTCAAGAGCCACACGGTTTTTTTTCGAGGCCGCTGTTTAAAATCAAATGAATATATTTTCTCTGAATTTCTGCGAAGTCACATGGACAGATGCAGGCACAATATATGAGATGGATGGAGTAATTTACAACATTTATAAATCATACGCATTTTTTTACTATTATTTGTTTGGTAATATAGTTTTTTTGTTATCATTTTTGACAATTTCATGTAAGACACTTATTCACTGATGATTAATTTTACACAAAAATGATTGATGTATCAGAAAACATTTTTAAATTAATGGCAACCATAATTATTACCAATGTCAAAAATAATACTCAATGGGTAATTAATTAAGCGTTGTTACTTTTTTTTTGATATTCCAATGCACTTTTTAATACTTTTGCTAAGATTAAAATGTATTGCTTGAGTTTTAAATAGATTTCAATAGTATTCTGAATTATTTAAAATTTAAATAGTCTGATATGATTGGATTTATCAGTTTCAACTAAGAGTACCTTTTTTTTTGTAAAATTATTCTTATAATACACGGTGGACCAAAAAAAAGTCCATATTTCTTATTTTTGAATAATTTTTTTATGTTTATTAAAATTTAAGGTACATATTCTTAGATATATAGATTATAGAAAAAAGTATAGAAAATTAATGGGGTTGAAGTCTTTTTTACAGGTTGACCGGAAAATGTTCGTACTACTTTTCTAGCTATATATATATATATATATATATATATATATATATATATATATATATATATATATATATATATATATATATATATATATATATATATATATATATAGAGGATATTTTCCTTCCCAAAAGGCTCTTATCAAAACTTTCGTTTTTGCCCAGAAATTATAATATCTCAAACTTTGCCTACCTACCTAAAATATTTAAAAAAGTAAAATAGCTGTGTTGTTGCTAAGATATAAGAGTTTAAGATGTTACTTATGCTTACCCTCAAAATATTAAAAATGTTTTTTTGTGAGCGTTTTAAACAAAACTCATCTTTTTACATCGCCCTGTACAATAAAAAAATTGAATCTCAAAAATTTTGAATATGTCGTTATATAATTAATATATCTGTGAATATATCTCAAAAGTTTTATTAATAATAATTAATAAAATAGTTACTGAAATTTTAAAAATGTGGACTTTTTTTGGTCTACGGTGTAAAGCCAGACATCAAAATGACAAAAATGCCAATACCAAAAAAGTTTTACCGAATACTGTTACAAACGCAAAAATCTTACTTGTTTGTAGGCTACTGGTCGGTAATATTGACAAGAATGTCATTTATTATATTATTTTAGTACATGTTAAAACAAATTTAAAATATCATAAAAATATTTTATGTCATTAAGCGATGACTCATGTTTCTTAAAACACCCTGTATATCGTAATTGTATCTTTCAGCATTGAATATCGACGTTCACGTATCCTACTGTTTGTACTTAAATAATAAGTAGAAATACTTGAAATTTGAATTGGCCTAGCAATAGTCGTCGTTCACGTGAAAAAAAACAACCCAGACAAATAACAGAGATAAGAGATAGATAACACTTATTGCAGGGTATCAAAACAAAATCGTTAGTAAAATAAAAAATTTATGCAGAGATGTATTCTGTTTAGATTACGTGTAACAAACGACAATCACAAGTTCATTTCTTTAACATAAAATAAATGTAAAAAATATTTTTTTAAAAGAGCTTTTATTTATAAACTATTAATCTGAAAAGTAAAAATAATTAAACTTTACGCACCCTGGATAAGACATTCACAACTGGACACCCCAATATTGTATTTTCATCGGGTTTATGTACGTATACCAAATCTCAGTCAATTCCGATAACGAGAATGGTTTTGTATTTTTTAGCATTATTTTTTGCGTACCCTGTATAAGATATTCACAATTGGACACCATAACATTGTATTTTCATCAAATGTATGTATACCAAATCTCAGTCAATTTGGAAAACGGGAACTGTTTCGTACTTTTTAGCATTATTTTTTACGCTCCCTGTATAAGACATTCACGATTGGATACCATAATTGCCATCGGGTTTATATATGTATACCAAATTTCAGTCGATTCCGATAACGGAAACTGGTTCAAAAGTGACTTGCAAGATTTGACCCAAACATACAGGTAAAGTTAGATAAAGTGCGGGACACGAAAGAAAACCGGGCGGAGTCAATCGGTTTAGGAAGGTCGGCCAAGAAATCTCTTTAAACCAGTGGTGTCTTGTCGTTCTTTAAATAATATGGCACTCCTTTTTAACTATACGCACTTCAGATAATTAAAAAATGTAACTATGCTTAATGAACCTTTATCTATATTTGTCTGTTTTCTTTCGTGTACCGCACTTCTATATCTCTTTTGTGTTGCAAAAACGGCGAACTTTCGAATTTTAAAATGATTTAATTTTGATTTTTCTTGATCGATTTACCTATAAATATATTTTTTCTTGAGTTCTGTCATTAACGGTTCCCGGGCTACTGCCTACTTCTACTATTATTAGACCACCCAGTGTAGTGATACGCGATTTACAAGTCCAGATTTTACAAGAGCAGCCAGCATCAGATCCAGTGAACGAGATTTATCAAAATTTTAATTTATGCAGTTCGACTTTGGGCTACTCGGGTATGCCAAAAGTGGCCGTCTGTCTCCGTTTGTCATATTACTTTCTTCAGGGGCCGTCATTGTGAAGTACTATACAGGGCGTTTCCTAATTGCATGCTGATGTTAAAGGGGGTGTTTTTATGTCCTAAAAGTCTTAACTTTTGAGATACAGGATGGTAAAGTTTAAAAAGAAAACATTTTTTTTTTCATCCCAATTCTGATGCTATTGTAGATAACTTCATGAAATTTGATACACGTTTTCTATGCATTAAGGAGCATACGGATTTACCCAGGTTAATTATATATGCACGCCACTGGTAGAAATTTAAAAAATTGATTGTTAATAAAAAATGCCGTTTTATGCATAAAAGACACACAGTTTTTTATCTATAATAGATCAGATTTTAAAAAAATGTTTTTTTAAAACCCTGTATCTCCAAAGTTAAGACTTTTAGGTTCATATTAAACTTTTTTCTTAAAAAGGTCAAAGAATCACCTCCCTTTAACATAGCACGCAATTAGGAAACTCCCTGTATAGTACTTAACAATGACGCCCCCTGTACAAAGTAATATGACAGACGGAGACAAACGGTCACATTTGGCATACCCGAATAGCCCAAAGTCTAACTGCATAAGTTAAAATTTTAATAAATCTTGTTCACTGGAATCAGTGCTAGCTCTCCCACTATAACTACATTGATGTGTTAATTTTGGAAAATTATGAATTCTGTAGTTTTTCAAATATTAATTGCAATATTAGATATTTTTTGACACCCGGTATTGAACAGAAAATTAATTATTTTAGCAAGTAGTTTATTGACAGCTACTTTATTCACGTTTCAATTTTGCCGTCTACTTCCTAGTATTTATCTTCAATAGAACGAACATGTTTAACATACGATTTCCAATTTTCAGCCGATATTGAGTCAATCGCTTCTAATGTTATTTTATTTAAATCTTTAATTGAAAGTTCACCGGTGTTGCGCTCTCGAATATATTTTTTTACTCCTGCCCATGCAAGTTCAATAGGGTCGCACATGTCTTCTTTCTTTCTCAAAATGGAGTCGGCTGCCACTTTTTTGCTTTCAGCGCCATTCTCCAGCCCAATAGGTAGGATGTCCGGATGGCGAGCTCTTAGCTCCCGAACACCCCGAATTTATCAAGTAACTCTTGATTTTTTCCTCTTTTAAATTCTGAAATGCATCTTGGCTTCCACTAGTTGCCCCTTGAGAGTACTACTGATATCACGAGATGACCCTTTCTTTCAAGCTATCCCCTTACCCCTCCCACTCCCGCCACGTAGCGGCCGTTACGCTAATATTCTATGTAGAACTGCGGCAGACGAACGGGATAGAATACAGGAACAACTAGGCCTCACACGTTCACAGCGTCTGCTCCCTTTCTAGCGGGGTCGTTAGTTTCCACACTGAGCGGTTGAGTCTCCCGTTTCCCCCCCGAAATAAAGCAGCAAAACCGAACACGTGGCACCACTTATGTTAACAACACAGAGGACTGCATTCGACGAGACGAACCGGAAGACTCGGGTCGCACATGTATGGAGGCAGCCTTAAAGGTGTATGACCGAGGTTACGTAAAAGACCGTCAATTTTATGCTTTTTTTCTCTAGGCTTGTTGGCTGATATTTCTTCATATAATTGATATTTTTTTAAATATTAATTTTTTTTGTCCATGTTGGATCACATACAAGATTGTTCGATTTAAGCCACGATACCATATGAGCTTTTGTAGAGTATTTAGTTAGCACTTTTTTGTACGTGAGAATGATAAGACGCATTATCCATTACCACGACTGATTTGGGAGGAATGTTAGGTAGAAGCTTCTCGAGCAACCACTTTTCAAAATTATCTCTATTCATCTGTCCATGATAGTCTCCAGTTGTTAGTCCCGAGCGAAAAACTAAAGCAGCACCTGGAACAAATTGCTAATAATTTTTTAAAAGATAATATTTCCAAAAGTAATACCATACTTTCACTAGAATCGGCATCATATATGAGCAGCCTGCAGCTACAGATACCACTTCCAACGGCACCATAAGTTTTGCTGTGTTTGATTAATATACCGTCCTGCTCAAAACGTTTGTTTGAATTAACTTCAACCTTAAATATACAACATATCACTTTAATGTACTTTTAATATAAATAATTATTATAAGTAGCATTTTGATTAAAATAGTTAAGAATCGTAGTTTTCATAACATTATTTATTATAAATACTGTTAAATAAATTTTTAATTTTGCCTTTAGTACGCTTGTAGAAAAAAAAATAGTTCCCAACTAAATTTTATTTTTGGTAAAAATCAGTACATTATGAAAAAATAGTTTTGAAAGTGTTATACCTTAAGTCAGATATACAAGGGTGTTAAAAAAAAAACAAAAATCCGACATATGACCAGGTAAAAGTGGGGTTAGATGATAAAATATCGAAAAAAAATATCTGAAAAAATTTTATTTAAAATTTCTAAAAGGTGAATATTCATCGTTTTTCTGTAGAATAATTTTAAATGTTTTAGAGTTTATTAAGATTTATCGTTTCGCACACCAAGCTCTGCTGTTGCAATACCCTGTATCTTAAACCCTTGAGATGTTTCAATAATTTTATTCTGATATGTGGGTTTCAGAAAAAATATTGATAATAATCATAAATAAAAATCATTCCCTAAATTATTAAAACAAAATCATTAGGATGAAAATAAATTGTATTACAAAAATGCATTTTCAAACTAATAATACAAAAATATTTCATCCTCATGAATGTATGTATTTAAATATTTTAGTGAAGCATTAAAAAAACTATCAATATTGTGCAAACGCTACCGCGCATTAATGCGTGGAATATATTGCCGATTGGCACTCGCCAACTGGAAAAGCGACAAAAACTGGTCACTCACTGTATCGAAAGGGTATACGGATCTGGTATAGGTGTAATCTGTGGTCGTTCGGTAGTGGCTAATTTTATTGGATATTTTATAAGTGTTAGAAGTAGAGTGTAGAGAATTGTGGTGCCAGATTTGACTTTTTTTAAAATTTGTTGTTTTGTTACTTCAGTTTATTTTGTGTATATTTTCGTTTAATGTTAAGTTGCATTGATAAGAATATTGCGAAAAGAATGCCCTTTGCATTTACTTTAACAAATAACTGTTTAATTCAGCACTTATCAACTTTGTCTGATGATAAGTGAACTTTACTTACACAGCTCATTAATCTCTAATAATAAATAATAAAGGATACTAAATCGATGCATTGCAATTACGAGATAAGGGGGATATCTAGTCCGGCTCTGCGTAGAAGATAAGGAGTCATTGACTGCACATTTAATGAGTCCGACCCAAATAAACCGAACATGGCGTATACTAAGATAAAAACACTGGCTAATTGTTAATAATAATTTCCAAGGACGCTTCTAGTTGCTAAGAGGCTGATCTATTGTAGTTTGCAGTCTGTAGTGTATCGAAGTTTATCAAATAATTTTTGCTGTTGAATTATTCGATATGCCGGAAAAAATGGAATAATTATCTAACTTTTCATTGATATCTGCCGCGTTTCATGGTATTTCACATATCCACACATTATTTTAATGTCATATAAATGATTTCTCAAAACGATATTGCATTTTGGCTTCGTAATGCACAATAAAAATTTTTAATAAATCATAGTTCTTGGCACTAGACCGTGTCAAATTGGAATTACTATCCTACGTTTCGCCTTCAACTTCACGTGTCATCTTTAGGGATCTTTACTCTACGAAATTTGAATATTAAATGAGCTCGGAGAAATTCAAGCGGGTTTTTATACCTGAATAAACTTGCTTACTGAATTGTGCCCCGTCCTAAGATCGGTTTTCACGTGTGATGTGGAACTTAGCCCTTATCTCTGTTGACCACCCACCCTAATAGACCTATTCAAAGATTGTCTTAGATCTGCTTATTTTTATTTCTCAAGGGACTTTTTATGAGTAGTTATGGGAATTCCTCTGTTACCTGTGATAACGAATATCTTTATGGAGGCATTTGCATCCGCTCCACTGAACCTAAAGCATTAGTTCAGATATGTAAATAGTACTTTCCTTGTTTGGCCTCATGGACACAAAAATCTCAAATTTCTGGACCACCTTAATCAACAACACCAAAATATTAAATTCACGATGGAAATTTGATCGAATGAAAAGATTTCCTTTCTAGATTTATTTGTTTAAAAAAAGGGAAACGGTACACGACGGCATTCTGTATATAGAAAACTGACACATACGAATAGATACTTAAATGCAAATTCCCATCACCACCCAGCACAAAAGCAATTCGTTATTATCTCACTAGTATTTAGAGCGCCTTTCCGATTTTCGATCAAGATTCTTTAAGATCGGAAACAGAGAAACTGCCCAAGCTCTGAGAGGGAATGTCTATTACCCTGAAGACATTACGCGATCAATTAGAAGATACCTATAATAATACAACTCCACGAGAGGGGAGTCAAGTTACCGTTAAGTAATGTTGTTTTTCATTTCCTTTTCTTTACATTGCACAACATTGATCACAAAGGCCTAAGTACTATCTTTCTTCTTTGGAATTGGACGGTAAAGGAATGCATGTAGGTCGATGCACGTGTCTCCGTGGCAAGAATGACTAAGAAGGTATTATGGATGAAAATTCATCGGAACAAAATCCGTGGAAGTATCAGTAAAACAAGAGACCGATTGCTCGCAATTCGACGATGTTCTAGTGACGCCAGCTTCATTGTGATGTTTGTGTCACCAAACAGGCGAATAGCCGTTCTTTGAACAGGGTTAAGGATATTAAGGATTGAAGGAGGGGCTGATTTGCGATGTGTAAAGTAGTAGGATATAGGTACTGTTGTTGTAGTGATTTTATACTTTGCTTGAATTTATATGTTCTTGTTCTTGTGTATTTTGTATGAGAGCTCTTAGTGTTTTTACATTTTTATTCTAGTTTTTTAGATTTAAATTACTTCAATTAGCTTTGTCAACGGAATATGTTTTCTATGACAACATTTGAATTCAATTGAATTAAATATTCCATTGGCAGAAGAAAAGTATTTTCGAACTCGGATTGGGTTATACTTCACTATTCCTAATAAAAAGAAAAAAATCATAACTAGGGAGGTTCCGGGTAAAGGAAATTTACCGATTTTTTAAAATAAAAAATGGCTGAATACTTGGCCTATAAGAAAACATTAAGGTAATAATCTGCAAAGTAAAAAATTATAGGAGAAATAAGAGATATACGGAATGTTATGATGGGATTGGGTAGTTGGGGCTGTAGAAAGAATTTTTACGTATTCAATTTTCAATCAAAATAAACATACAATAGAACATTGTTCTGAACGACATTGGAAAAATTCTGTTGATTGTAGCAAATTTCCATTTAATATATTTTTTACATCTACGAACATGTTTCCACGAAATGTATATTAAATCAAATTGACTTGACAGGAAATGCATGCTAAAATGCTAAAGCAAAAAGTATAAAGTGGAGTGCGAAACTTAGCAACACCTATACACAGTTGCTTTCTCACTTTTACTGTTTTAATATAATTTCGGAACTTTTTAAAAACTATGTAGATTTTTTAATTCCCTCATAAGTTGCTTCATCTCCGCCAGTTTCTCTGTACGCGGCATAGCTAGGGATGAGCGATGTATCGATATATCGGGAGTTATATATCAAATAACAATAGGTAAATTAAAAAATATCGATAAGTCCCCTAGGTGCAATAATGTCGATAGGTTTCCGATAATATCGATAGGTAACTGATATTTTCGATAGGTAGCCGTGAACATCGATAGTTACGTATAAACGAATTACATATTTATCATGTTTCCAAGCAAAGTATGCGCCCATATGGAAGGTGAGAACTTTTTTGTTCGTCAATCATTTTATCGGTAGGTCGATAATTATCAATTTGCGATGTGTATACCTATCGATAGGTAAATTCGAATATCGCCCATCCCTAGGCATAGCTCGATTGATTTTAAATTTAGGTTCACATAAGGATTTAATGAAAAAATTTGGCCAAAAATCCTATATGGCGGAACAAAATGGCGCCCTCACAAAATATTTAAAAAAATGTTAAGAAATTGCCTCAAGTTTTGCACAAAAATCAAGTGTGATAGAGGGCTAAACTGGTAACTGGTAGTGCCAATCTTATATGACAAAACAAACTTGCGGCCTAATAAAATGTTTAAATATTCGGAAAATTTGATCTTCTTGTATAAAACTCTCTTGTGATGGAGGAAAATAATGATATAATCTATTTTTTATAGGCTTTGTAAATAAATTTATAAAAAAGAAATAAAATAAAAATGAATTAAAAAGAAATAAAAAAAATCGGTAAAATGCCTTTAGCCATAACTTCTCTGTTTCAGAATTCTGTACTACAGAGAAATAACACATTTTATGAAACTATATAGTTGTTTGGTATTAACTTAAAAAATAGAAATAAATTACCGTGTATAGGGTTTCTATAAAAATCAAATTACCAGATAATTATATGCTTGTATAAACTGTGCTACTTGTACGTAGTGGAACTCTGTACGGGAGAAGTTGTGGGTAAAGGCGAGTTTACCGATTTTTTACTTTTTACGTAATACTATTGCTTCTACTTGTCTGTAGTCTGGAAGTGAAATACCAACTAGTTATGTACCACTTTTTGTAACCGAATATACCTGAACCCAGTAAAACATAACTGGGAGCAGAAATAAGCACCAATTAACGAGTTGAATTTTTTATGTATTTAAATCGGGTAATAAAAACCTACGCACCTATACAGGCAAGAGCTTTTCTTAGCTCACACTGTTGCCGTGCTGAATATATAAGAATTTGTTTGTGCAGCAGTGTTAGCCATCAATCAATTAAATTTTTGATTAATTTTAATTGTTTTTAAAATTAGTTGAAATTCAAATTTCTTGCAAAATTAAAATGAGTTGTAATTAAAATTAATTGCAGTTAAACTTGTTCCGAATGAGATGTTATCTGCAATTAAAAATACTAACGGAAATAAACTAATATTTGTAATTGACGATAAATATTGAATTTTTAGAAAATACATTGATTGTTAAAGAACGATACTTAACGTTACACTCTTTGTTGCGTTGTACTGTATAAGCACAAGAGGAGGCTAAAAATATTGTTAATTCCCTTCGAAAGAGGGAAGTATTGTAAAAATCAAGTATAGCGTAACAAATGTCGACCTAATGAATTGTTAAAAAAATTATCACTGAAAAACTTTCTATCGAATTTACCTCAAATTTTGTACAAAAATCAAGAATTATGTAGAAATGAACTAGTAAAATTTTGGTACGATTCCAAGATAGGAAAACAAAAAGACGGGTTAATAAAATATTTATTTAAAAAAATCAGCCTGCAAAAACCACTTATTAGATTACTTTCAAATTTTGTATAAGAATTAAGTGTGATATAAAGATGAACTGGCAAAATTGTAGAATGCATTCAAAATGGCAGAACAAAATGGCGACCAAATAAAATATGTGTAATCGTGAAAAGTGACTCTTCCAGGATTTTATAGATTTTCAAGTTTTAGGATCCCTAAATGCCACAAAAAACAGGTTTTTCTTAACTCCGTCGGTATGTCTGTCGGTCTGTCTGTTCGAGGCAAAGCTAAAACACTACTTACCCGATTGACTTTAAATTTATAATTAACTGAAAATTAGGGATTATATGGAGATAACATGGTATTTGTGGTGAAAATTCAATATGGCGGAACAAAATGGCGGCTTATTGAAATGTTTAAAAAATATTACTAAAAAACTAATTACCTAATTGTCCTCAAATTTTGCGCAAAAATCGTGGTGGAACAAAATTACGCCCGATAGAAATAGTTGAAGAAAAGACAATTTATATATGTGTTACTTAATGATTATGTGAGGAACTAAATTGGGTCACATCAAGTGTAGTATAGGAAGAAACTGGTAAAATATTAGTATAAATTCAATATGATGTAACAAAATGGCGACGAATAATGTTTTAAAAGTCAGTAGGTATATAGTGTTACTAAATGACTATGCACTGAACTAAATTGTGTTACACTTCACCATTCCTACTAAAAGGAAAGATGCATAGCGAGGGAAGGAAATTTACCGATTTTTTGTACATGTTTTTGCACATTTTTCATATTATTAAATACTGTACAGGGCATAAAAATTATATTAATAGGTGAATAAAACATCACAGATTTATACGATATAGATACGTTGCTTATGGCATATATTTCTACTGGATGAATTGTTCTTAAGTTTTGTTTTTTTAAATACATGTTCGACCTTTGATGTAGCATACTAATGGTTCTTTAAATGAATCTAACAAATAGTAATGTATTTTTAATCCGTTTTACAACGCTTTTATTATCTTCACTTATCTGTGTTTGCTTGTAATGGATTTTTCATCTACTTCCACTTGTCAATTAACTTCAACTTTGGGATCCGTATATACAGAGTTCGTGTGGCAAGACAATTTGGCACTTCCGTGTATAAAAAATTCACGATGGACGCTCCAACATGGCGAACTAATTTTGAAATTGGTGCAGATTGGACTGAAAATCGGTTGAAGGTATTTAAGAGTGCAAATTATGAATTTTAGATAAAATTTAAAAATTCAGGATTTGTCATTTTTGTAGCCTAGACTAAAAATCGATGTCTGGAAGTCTTAAATTGTGTGTAAATTATGAATTTTTAGGCGTTTTCTAAAAGTATGAAATTAATTTTTTATATATTTTGTAAAATTGTTCATAAAGTAGCTGTCAATAAACTGCCTCAAAATAATTAATTTTCTGTTCAATACCGGGTGTCAAAAAATATCTAATATTGCAATTAATATTTGAAAAACTACAGAACTCATATTTTTCCAAAAGTAACACGTCAATGTAGTTATACTAGGGGAGCCAGTACTGATTCCAGTGAATAAGATTTATCAAAATTTTACCTTATGCAGTTTGACTTTGGGCTATTCGGTCATATTACTTTGTACAGGGGGCGTCATTGTGAAGTACTATACAGGGTGTTTCCTAATTGCGTGCTAATGTTAAAGGGGGGTGATTCGTGGACCTTTTTAAGAAAAAAGTTTAATATGAACCTAAAAGTTTTAACTTTGGAGATACAGGGTTTTAAAAAAAACATTTTTTTAAATCCTAATTCTGATGCTATTATAGATAAATAACTGTATGAAATTTGATACACGTCTTTTATGCATAAAAGGGCATTTTTTATTGACAATCAATTTTTGGAAATTTCTACCAGTGGCGTGCATATGTAATTAACCTGGGTAAATCCGTATGCTCCTTAATGAAGACGTGTATCAAATTTCATGCAGTTATTTACAATAGCATCAGAATTGGGATGAAAAAAAATGTTTTCTTTTTAAACTTTACCATCCTGTATCTCAAAAGTTAAGACTTTTAGGACATAAAATCACCCCCTTTAACATCAGCACGCAATTAGGAAACGCCCTGTATAGTACTTTGACGGCCCCTGTATAAAGTAATATGACAAACGGAGACAGACGGCCACGTTTGGCATACCCGAGTAGCCCAAAGTCGAACTGCATAAATTAAAATTTTGATAAATCTCGTTCACTGGATCTGATGTTGGCTGCCCTTGTAAAATCTGGACTTGCAAATCGTGTATCACTATACTGGGTGGTCCAATAATAGTGGACGTAGGCAGTAGCCCGGGAACCGTTAATGACAGAACTCAAGAAAAAATATATTTATAGGTAAATCGATCAAGAAAAATCAAAATTAAATCATTTTATAATTCGAAAGTTCGCCGTTTTTGCAACATAAAAGAGATATAGAAATGCGATACACAAAAGGAAACAGACAAACATAGATAAAGGTTCATTAAGCATACTTACATTTTTTAATTATCTGAAGGGCGTATATTCAAAAAGGAGTGCCATATTATTTAAAGAACGACGGGACACCACTGGTTTAAAGAGATTTCTTGGCCGACCTTTTGTTCGGTCACCTTGAATTAGTACCAGAATTTTACTAGTTGATCCCTATACCACAACTACTTATGACACACAATTTGAAATCAAACCATTAAGTAGTTTCTCAGACTGAATTTTTAAATATTTTATTCAGCCGCCATTTTGTTCCGCCATGTTGGATTCGTACCAAAATATTACCAGTTGATTCCAATATAATATGTACTTGATGTTGATGACATATTTTTTGGCATCTAGCGACGCCATCTTGGATTCGTACCAAAATTTTACCACTTGATTATAACATAATACTTGATGGTTTTGCAAAGTTCGAGATAAATTGGATGAGTAGTTTTTTTAATAATAATTTTTTTAACATTTCACTAGGCCGCAATTTTGTTCCGCCATATTGCGTTTTTACCAAATTGTTACCATATGAACCAAGATTTGAAGTCAATCAGATAAGTAGTTTTTTAGCTACGCCGCGAACGGATAGACAGACAGACCGACGGAATTGAGAAAACATGTTTTTCGTCATCCAGGGACCCTGAAACGTAGAGTGATTTTTTCACGATTACAATACTTCCCTTTTACGAAAAAAGTAACAATCCAAAAAACAAGAAAAAAACTTTGTATTACGCGCCTGTTTATTTCCATCGATCGGTTTCTACGGAAAGCTACGGCTTCAGGCCCAAAGTGTGGATAGTCAGCTAGGACGTTAGTGGTGCGATAACAGAACTGAAAGTTGACTGAAGAAATCTATTAGACAAAAACCAAACGGGAATAGAAGCAATAGGGATACTAACATGTAACGTAGTTCGTTATGTGCATGTTATATAATACCAACAGTTGACCTATAAATACATATAATCTGAATTGACAGTAATCTGGACTAGGTCCAAAACAGCGTGGGAGGCCTGTGATTAATTCATAAGAGTAAAATTTGATCACTGATCTATAGATGCCTCCAATTTAGATCTACATTATTGATTATTAATATTATTTTGTTAGATATCAAAATTTAGTTTTTTTGGTCGTTGGTAACAATTGAAGACAAATTAGGATATTAAGCAACGCTGTTACACGCTAAAGTAAACCCAATCTAAACAACCGTTTAATAAAACAAATAAAAAAATTAACAATTAAATTGTTGCTATTTTGGCGAATAAGTGATAGTAAATGAAAAGAAAAATTTATTTTATATCTTGCTGAATCAATTAAAGAAAAAAAATTGATCTAGAAAGAGGATGCTCTGTTTATTTTCATACTCGATGGTGAACTGTATATTTGGGTTGTATGTGTTGAACATTTCAAGGGCAATATCAATCCTTTCATTAGGGAGAGCTAGTGGGAGATCGCCCACGCCAAATGGCACGTGAAACGCTAGGTAATGTATACAATCACTCACTAAATCATCCAGTACATAGTTAACTAAAATTGGTGAAGTTTCAGAGCCCATAGGGGTGCCAAAAATTTGTCTATGATATTTATTATCGAAAAAAATTAGATTCAAAAATAAATGTTAGAACACCCTCAAAAGTAACAAAATCCAAAGAACAATGGTCAGATATTTCTTTCCAATGGTTTCTTCTCAGGCTTTGAATAGTTAGTTCTAAAGGTAGATTTGTAAATTAATACTTTTTTTATTTATTTTTAAATTCCAAGTTAAACGATTGTTTTTTTATAACAATAAAAAAAATAGAAGCTAGTATTCGATATTTACAATAACGCACCAAAAGTTATAAAAAAATTAACATTAAAGCCTGTGTTATAGATTGAAAAAGTTTGCGTCTTGCGTTGTCGGTTTGAGCTAATTATTTATACTGGTTCTTAGCCCTGGTCGTAGATTGAAAACGCTTGCGCTTTGCGTCGCTTGTGGAACTAACCTTACTTTAATGATTATATTTACCGCCTTTTTGTGTAATGCAAAGTTGTCTTGCTTGTTTTTCAGCTTATGTGCGTTTTTTTTTTCAGATTGCTGAGCACGGATAATCAAAATTATAGTAATGATGCCAAAATTATCACTGAAAAACTTTTTATCGAATTTACCTCAAATTTTGTACAAAAATCAAGAATTATGTAGAAATGAACTAGTAAAATTTTGGTACGATTCCAAGATGGCGAAACAAAAAGACGGCTTAATAAAATATTTATTTAAAAAAATCAGCCTGCAAAAACTACTTATTAGATTACTTTCAAATTTTGTATAAGAATTAAGTGTGATATAAAGATGAACTGGCAAAATTGTAGAATAAATTCAAAATGGCGACCAAATAAAATATGTGTAATCGTGAAAAGTGACTCTTCCAGGATTTTATAGATTTTCACGTTTTAGGATCCCTAAATGCCACAAAAAACAGGTTTTTTTTAACTCCGTCGGTATGTCTGTCGGTCTGTCTGTTCGAGGCAAAGCTAAAACTCTACTTACCCGATTGACTTTAAATTTATAATTAACTGAAAATTAGGGATTATATGGAGATAACATGGTATTTGTAGTGAAAATTCAATATGGCGGAACAAAATGGCTGCTTATTGAAATGTTTAAAAAATATTACTAAAAAACTAATTACCTAATTGTCCTCAAATTTAGCGCAAAAATCGAATATTATATACGAACGATTTGGTAACATTTTGGTACGAATCCAGCGTGGTGGAACAAAATTACGCCCGATAGAAATAGTTGAAGAAAAGACAATTTATATATGTGTTACTTAATGATTATGTGAGGAACTAAATTGGGTCACATCAAGTGTGGTATAGGAAGAAACTGGTAAAATATTAGTATCAATTCAATATGATCTAAGAAAATGGCGACGAATAATTTTTAAAAGTCAGTAGGTATATAGTGTTACTAAATGACTATGCACTGAACTAAATTGTGTCACACTTCACCATTCCTAATAAAAGGAAAGATGCATAACGAGAGAAGGAAATTTACCGATTTTTTGTACATGTTTGGATAATATTTATTTTCATATTATTAAATACTGTACAGGACATAAAAATTATATTAATAGGTGAATAAAACATCACAGATTTATACGATATAGATGCGTTGCTTATGGCATATATTTCTACTGGATGAATTGTTCTTTTAAATACATGTTCGACCTTTGATGTAGCATACTAATGCTTCTTTAAATGAATCTAACAAATAGTAATGTATTTTTAATCCGTTTTACAACGCTTTTATTATCTTCACTTATCTGTGTTTGCTTGTAATGGATTTTTCATCTACTTCCACTTGTCAATTAACTTCAACTTTGGGATCCGTATATACAGAGTTCGTGTGGCAAGACAATTTGGCACTTCCGTGTATAAAAAATTCACGATGGAGGCTCCAACATGGCGAACTAATTTTGAAATTGGTGCAGATTGGACTGAAAATCGGTTGAAGGTATTTAAGAGTGCAAATTATGAATTTTAGATAAAATTTAAAAATTCAGGATTTGTCATTTTTGTAGCCTAGACTAAAAATCGGTGTCTGGAAGTCTTAAATTGTGTGTAAATTATGAATTTTTAGGCATTTTCTAAAAGTATGAAATTAATTTTTTATATATTTTGTAAAATTGTTCATAAAGTAGCTGTCAATAAACTGCCTCAAAATAATTAATTTTCTGTTCAATACCGGGTGTCAAAAAATATCTAATATTGCAATTAATATTTGAAAAACTACAGAACTCATATTTTTCCAAAAGTAACACGTCAATGTAGTTATACTAGGGGAGCCAGTACTGTTTCCAGTGAATAAGATTTATCAAAATTTTACCTTATGCAGTTTGACTTTGGGCTATTCGGTCATATTACTTTGTACAGGGGGCGTCATTGTGAAGTACTATACAGGGTGTTTCCTAATTGCGTGCTAATGTTAAAGGGGGGTGATTCGTGGACCTTTTTAAGAAAAAAGTTTAATATGAACCTAAAAGTTTTAACTTTGGAGATACAGGGTTTTAAAAAAAACATTTTTTTAAATCCTAATTCTGATGCTATTATAGATAAATAACTGTATGAAATTTGATACACGTCTTTTATGCATAAAAGGGCATTTTTTATTAACAATCAATTTTTGAAATTTCTACCAGTGGCGTGCATATGTAATTAACCTGGGTAAATCCGTATGCTCCTTAATGAAGACGTGTATCAAATTTCATGCAGTTATTTACAATAGCATCAGAATTGGGATGAAAAAAATGTTTTCTTTTTAAACTTTACCATCCTGTATCTCAAAAGTTAAAACTTTTAGGACATAAAATCACCCCCTTTAACATCAGCACGCAATTAGGAAACGCCCTGTATAGTACTTTGACGGCCCCTGTATAACGTAATATGACAAACGGAGACAGACGGCCACGTTTGGCATACCCGAGTAGCCCAAAGTCGAACTGCATAAATTAAAATTTTGATAAATCTCGTTCACTGGATCTGATGTTGGCTGCCCTTGTAAAATCTGGACTTGCAAATCGTGTATCACTATACTGGGTGGTCCAATAATAGTGGACGTAGGCAGTAGCCCGGGAACCGTAAATCGATCAAGAAAAATCGAAATTAAATAATTTTATAATTCGAAAGTTCGCCGTTTTTGCAACATAAAAGAGATATAGAAATGCGATACACAAAAGGAAACAGACAAAAATAGATAAAGGGTTCATTAAGCATACTTACATTTTTTAATTTTCTGAAGGGCGTATATTCAAAAAGGAGTGCCATATTATTTAAAGAACGACGGGACACCAATGGTTTAAAGAGATTTCTTGGCCGACCTTTTGTTCGGTCACCTTGAATTAGTACCAGAATTTTACTAGTTGATCCCTATACCACAACTACTTATGACACACAATTTGAAATCAAACCATTAAGTAGTTTCTCAGACTGAATTTTTAAATATTTTATTCAGCCGCCATTTTGTTCTGCCATGTTGGATTCGTACCAAAATATTACCAGTTGATTCCAATATAATATGTACTTGATGTTGATGACATATTTTTTGGCATCTACCGACGCCATCTTGGATTCGTACCAAAATTTTACCACTTGATAATAACATAATACTTGATGGTTTTGCAAAGTTCGAGATAAATTGGATGAGTAGTTTTTTTAATAATAATTTTTTTAACATTTCACTAGGCCGCAATTTTGTTCCGCCATATTGGGTTTTTACCAAATTGTTACCATATGAACCAAGATTTGAAGTCAATCGGATAAGTAGTTTTTTAGCTACGCCGCGAACGGATAGACAGACAGACCGACGGAATTGAGAAAACATGTTTTTCGTCATCCAGAGACCCTGAAACGTAGAGTGATTTTTTCACGATTACAATACTTCCCTTTTACGAAAAAAGTAACAATCCAAAAAACAAGAAAAAAACTTTGTATTACGCGCCTGTTTATTTCCATCGATCGGTTTCTACGGAAAGCTACGGCTTCAGGCCCAAAGTGTGGATAGTCAGCTAGGACGTTAGTGGTGCGATAACAGAACTGAAAGTTGACTGAAGAAATCTATTAGACAAAAACCAAACGGGAATAGAAGCAATAGGGATACTAACATGTAACGAAATTTATTATGTGCATGTTATATAATACCAAACAGTTGACCTATAAATACATATAATCTGAATTGACAGAAATCTGGACTAGGTCAAAAACAGCGTGGGAGGCCTGTGATTAATTAACAAGAGTAAAATTTGATCACTGATCTATAGATGCCTCCAATTTAGATCTATATTTTTGATTATTAATATTATTTTGTTAGATATCAAAATTTAGTTTTTTTGGTCGTTGGTAACAATTGAAGACAAATTAGGATATTAAGCAACGCTGTTACACGCTAAAGTAAACCCAATCTAAAAAACCGTTTAATAAAACAAATAAAAAATTAACAATTAAATTGTTGCTATTTTGACGAATAAGTGATAGTAAATGAAAAGAAAAATTTATTTTATATCTTGCTGAATCAATTAAAGAAAAAAAATTGATCTAGAAAGAGGATGCTCTGTTTATTTTCATACTAGATGGTGAACTGTATATGTGGGTTGTATGTGTTGAACATTTCAAGGGCAATATCAATCCTTTCATTAGGGAGAGCTAGTGGGAGATCGCCCACGCCAAATGGCACGTGAAACGCTAGGTAATGTATACAATCACTCACTAAATCATCCAGTACATAGTTAACTAAAATTGGTGAAGTTTCAGAGCCCATAGGGGTGCCAAAAATTTGCCTATGATATTTATTATCGAAAAAAATTAGATTCAAAAATAAATGTTAGAACACCCTCAAAAGTAACAAAATCCAAGGAACAATGGTCAGATATTTCTTTCCAATGGTTTCTCAGGCTTTGAATAATTAGTTCTAAAGGTAGATTTGTAAATTTATACTTTTTTTATTTATTTTTAATGTCCAAGTTAAACGATTGTTTTTTTATAATAATAAAAAAAAATAGAAGCTATTATTCGATATTTACAATAACGCACCAAAAGTTATAAAAAAATTAACATTAAAGCCTGTGTTATAGATTGAAAAAGTTTGCGTCTTGCGTTGTCGGTTTGAGCTAATTATTTATACTGGTTCTTAGCCCGCGTCGTAGATTGAAAACGCTTGCGCTTTGCGTCGCTTGTGGAACTAACCTTACTTTAATGATTATATTTACCGCCTTTTTGTGTAATGCAAATTTGTCTTGCTTGTTTTTCAGCTTATGTGCGTTTTTTTTCAGATTGCTGAGCACGGATAATCAAAATTATAGTAATGATGCCAAAATTATCACTGAAAAACTTTTTATCGAATTTACCTCAAATTTTGTACAAAAATCAAGAATTATGTAGAAATGAACTAGTAAAATTTTGGTACGATTCCAAGATGGCGAAACAAAAAGACGGCTTAATAAAATATTTATTTAAAAAAATCAGCCTGCAAAAACTACTTATTAGATTACTTCCAAATTTTGTATAAGAATTAAGTGTGATATAAAGATGAACTGGCAAAATTGTAGAATAAATTCAAAATGGCGACCAAATAAAATATGTGTAATCGTGAAAAGTGACTCTTCCAGGATTTTATAGATTTTCACGTTTTAGGATCCCTAAATGCCACAAAAAACAGGTTTTTTTTAACTCCGTCGGTATGTCTGTCGGTCTGTCTGTTCGAGGCAAAGCTAAAACTCTACTTACCCGATTGACTTTAAATTTATAATTAACTGAAAATCAGGGATTATATGGAGATAACATGGTATTTGTGGTGAAAATTCAATATGGCGGAACAAAATGGCTGCTTATTGAAATGTTTAAAAAATATTACTAAAAAACTAATTACCTAATTGTCCTCAAATTTAGCGCAAAAATCGAATATTATATACGAACGATTTGGTAACATTTTGGTACGAATCCAGCGTGGTGGTACAAAATTACGCCCGATAGAAATAGTTGAAGAAAAGACAATTTATATATGTGTTACTTAATGATTATGTGAGGAACTAAATTGGGTCACATCAAGTGTGGTATAGGAAGAAACTGGTAAAATATTAGTATGAATTCAATATGATCTAAGAAAATGGCGACGAATAATTTTTAAAAGTCAGTAGGTATATAATGTTACTAAATGACTATGCACTGAACTAAATTGTGTCACACTTCACCAATCCTAATAAAAGGAAAGATGCATAACGAGAGAAGGAAATTTACCGATTTTTTGTACATGTTTGGATAATATTTATTTTCATATTATTAAATACTGTACAGGACATAAAAATTATATTAATAGGTGAATAAAACATCACAGATTTATACGATATAGATGCGTTGCTTATGGCATATATTTCTACTGGATGAATTGTTCTTAAGTTTTGTTTTTTTAAATACATATTCGACCTTTGATGTAGCATACTAATGCTTCTTTAAATGAATCTAACAAATAAATAGTTATATATATTATCACTTATCTGTGTTTGCTTGTAATGGATTTTTCATCTACTTCCACTTGTCAATTAACTTCAACTTTGGGATCCGTATATACAGAGTTCGTGTGGCAAGACAATTTGGCACTTCCGTGTATAAAAAATTCACGATGGAGGCTCCAACATGGCGAACTAATTTTGAAATTGGTGCAGATTGGACTGAAAATCGGTTGAAGGTATTTAAGAGTGCAAATTATGAATTTTAGATAAAATTTAATAATTCAGGATTTGTCATTTTTGTAGCTTAGACTAAAAATCGGTGTCTGGAAGTCTTAAATTGTGTGTAAATTATGAATTTTTAGGCGTTTTTTAAAAGTATGAAATTAAGAACGCAGAAAACGGATTATAAAATTTCGAGTTCTAAAATGTATAAAAGAAATAATTTATAAAAATCATTTAAATCAAGGCTTTTATAAAGTGTATTAAAAACTAAAAATAATATTTGAGCACTGGTATAAAAATGTGTGACGTATTTTTTACTTTTAAGTTCACTTTGTAAATATAATTTTCACATTTTTTAATCGTAAGTAATTGAAGTGAATACACGGTGTAATTCCACTAATTTTCTTCATGTACAAATAAATATACTTTTTAAGTTCCTTCGTGAAAAAATATCCTCCTAGATGTTTGCAGAACTTCGCGTTTTGGGGTCATATTTAGAATGAGGATACAATATTCTTGAATTAATTTTATTTGTATGATAATAAGGACCACATCTCGATTAAAAAACCGCTAACATCTTGTGCCCAGATTGTCTGTACACAAGTGTGATTGGGCCGTATTGAAAAAAAATGAACCTATTGTTTCAATAGTTTCTCTATATAAGTTTACTATAAATTATTAAACCGTCATAGCACTACATTTAGATCAAGACTTTTAACCGATTGATCCTCAAGAAAGTGTTGAATTATTGTCGAGTGTAATAATTGTAAAACAAATAGTACTGGCTAGTTGGTATAATATTGCTATAAATGCCAATGGCCACATTTTATTTATACCCGATTCAGGTTAATTTTATTAAATAACAATTTTATTTAAATTGTATGTTTTCATTATATTGCTACCAACTTGAAAAGGAAATCGATTAAAATACGAAAATCAGAATTATGTTAGAAGTTTCTGTTTTGAATAAAGTAGTAACCATCTATTTCATTTAAAAAAACATGTTTTATCTTAGACAACTTTGTCATGGATTCTGTAGATAATTTGTCTAATTATGTATTTCTTTATAAATGATGGATCTAAATTAATGTTTGTCTTCGAAATGTTATCCTATTTCCCAACTTAACCAATCGATAAACCCTCATGGATATTGGAGCCAGATAATTAAAAACAAAAAAATGAAATTCTTGCTTCTCGTTTGGGTAAACTTGGCAACGGTGTTGTTACAAAATCGTAAACAACTTAACAGCATTTTGAAATAATTAGGAACTCAAGAATATTATAAGGTTTATTGCTATTTTCATCGTTTGATATTTAAAACAATTATGGTCGAAGAAATATGGTTTTGCTTTATTCAGTTTTTAGTTGTTGTGTAGGCTTTGTTGTTTACTCTATGTTTCTGCTATAATACATAAGACGTTAGTTATTGTTATTCTTTCTTGATAAATTGCTGCAGCACGAACAACAATTTATAGAAGGAGTGCTATAGATAAACATTTTTTTTGGTCGTGTCAAGATTAATTTTAAAGAGAAAGTATAAGTAAAAGAGAAGTATTGTAATCGTGAAAAAATCACCCTCGGAGATTTTTTCAGATCTTTACGTTTTAGGGTCCCTAGATGCCGAAAAACATATTTTCTCAATTCCGTCGGTCTGTCTTTTCCTGGCATAGCTAGAAAAGTACTTACCCGATTGACTTCAAATTTGGTAAAAATCCAAGAAGGCGAAACAAAATGGCAGCCTAGTGTTAAAAACATTATTACTAAAAAACTACTTATCCAGTTTGTCTCAAATTTTGTACAAAAATCAAGTATTATGTATGAATCAACTGGACTGATTTCAAATTGCGTGCCTTAACTAATTGTGGTATACAAATGAACTAGTAAAATCGCGGTGCTAATTCAAGATGGCGGAACAAAATGGCGTCCAAATAAAATCTTTGTAATCGTGAAGAAAATCCCCTTCGAGGGTTTACTTATCTTCAAGTTTTAGCGTTCGTTGATGCAAAAAGATATGTTTCATCGATTCCGTCTGTCGGTTTATCTGTCAGTCGCGGCATAGCTTAAGAACTACCAAAGATCCATGATAGCTAGCTATATTGATCTATTGAACTGCTTATCAGATTGTCTTCAAATTTTAGTCAAAAATTATGAGTCATATGGGGATAACCTGGTAATATTTTGGTAAAAATCCAGAAATATCCAATTTACCTCAAATTTTGCACAAAAATCAAATTTACATAGAAATGAACTGGTAACATTTTGGTGTGCATAAGATAGCAAAAAAAAATGGCGACCTAATAAAATATTTAAAAAGCTAGCCTGAAAAAACTATTTATTAGATTAATTTCAAATTTTGTGCAAGCGTTAAGTTGATACAGAGATAAAATGGTAAAGTTGTGGTACAAATTCAAGATGGCGGAACAAAATACCCGCAAAATATTTTTTTAAAACAATGAACGTAAAAAAAGCAATTTTTTTGTGATGGTACATTAACGATGTTACCATTGAATGAATTTTGATAAAAACTTATGAAAATATACTTGTAGTGATTACTGATATAGCAAATTTTCAGTCTTTGTATATAACACACATTGCAATTGAATTTGAAAATTGAATGTTTTATTTTTGTAAATATAGGGTTTTTGCGCTCTTTGAAATTGCATTAAAAATTATATACTCAATTAGAAATCCTATTAAATTTCTTAATTAAAAAAAAAGCGTTTTTTTTGTCTTAAGTATTAATTCTTATAATTAAATAGAGAAAAAAGCGATTATACTCAAAAGGAAAACCAAAACTTATTTTTAAACATAAAAAAATTATAATTAGTAATATTTTATTTTCAATAAAATAAATTTATTTTATTTTTAATTAATACATTTTCTTTAAAAAGGATTATTATTATTAGTTGTTTAAGTGTGAAACAAAACTTATTTTATGTAAAAATAAAATATTAATATGTGTGTAAAAATTAATATTTCATAATTGTTTGGCTTTTCTTTTAAATGGAGTCGTTTCTTCGTCGACAATTTAGTACCTATAAAAAAAAATATATGAAACAAATTTTGAGTTTTTTAAATTAAGAAAATAAATAGAAAATATTATTTAATACACTATTTTTAGTCACTCTTAAAGATAATAAAATAACGTACATTAAAAGAAAATCAATTTAGCCGGTGCGAATAAAAACTACAGTTTTTAAAATGTAGTAGGCATATTAGTGACTACTAGAAGTATATTTTCCGAAGTTTTTATCAAAATTCATTAAACATAAGGAAAATTGTAAAGAATATGTATGTGTAAAAAATTTCCATAAGAGGTGTACAGGGTAATTCATATTTTGACATTAAACGGTTTAGAAAAAACTTTTATATCCAAGGATTGTAGGGTTTTTTGCCTATTATCTTTTGGATGTATTTTTTCAAATAGAATACCCTGTATATAGTATTAGTCCGAATGAAAGGTATTTTCATCCTGATTTCAAAAATGTATAGTTTGTTGATATTTGGTTCAGCAGTTTTCGATCTATTTCAGTTTAAACATTATCGTTTCGATAAACCAGACTTTAGCCATATTCTCGGTGATATGGTCAAGCCTGCCTTGGTCATCATTATGTTGCAAAACTGCGATAGGTGGCAAATCCTGAATATTCCATACTTGAAGCTTAAAACATTTCCGGCAAAATTTATCGAACGCTGAAACGTCACAAATTCCATCTATAAATTCCGTCCAGTGCAAGAACTGAATGATGAAAATATGAGTCAAAGGCTGGAATTTTGTAATGGAATGTATCAAAAAATTCAGGACAATAACAATTTTTTGAACAATATTCACCGATGAGTCGTCTTTCATAACAGCCGGTGTATATAACAGAAAAAATAAACATTTGTGATCTACGGAAAAACCCCACAAGAACGACAGTCGCGTATGTGTAGTGTGGTATGGTTAAAAATAAGGTGATAGGAGCGATTATATGTCAGGGATCCCTGACTGGCCAAAGGTATTTACATTTCATTGAAACAGAAATAGATCAATTGCTAGGATATATTCCAGTCAGGCAGTATTTTGAGCTAATATGGCATCAAGACAGTGCACCTCCACACAATATGCAGTTAGTTATCCAATTAGTCACCGATCACCTGAATGGTAAATATCCGCTTTGGATAGGCAGATACGGGACTCTCAAATGGCCAGCGCACAGCCCGGATTTGAACCCATTGGACAATTTTGTGGAGATACTTGAAGAACAAGATTTATTATCATAGACCTTAAACTTTACAAGCCGTAAAATAGAAAATTGTTGGGAAATATTCGCAGATGTATTGAAAATAAGGGAGGTTTTGTAGAAAATATGTAGTTTTTTCAAATTTCGTTTAAAAAAGTTTCATTAGAATTTCATTGCTAGAAATGTTTTCTATTCTTCTGGTCTTTCGTTGTATGGAATTTTGTTATTCGAATCGATTAATTATATTCTTATTATTATTATTCGTATTTATTGAAGGAATTCTTCTTGTCGGGCATATTCGCCGATATTCTAACTTTTATTACTTCTCGTTTTTCTTCCTCAGAATAACTCATTTGAATTATTTTCATTAAACATCCATAAATGAAAGAAAAGTGGAGAATTATGTATTTGGTTGCCATAACTATAGTAGTTGAAACAATTGCCATCCAGCGCATTTTTTCATCATAGTGATGGAATTAATGTTTAAACTGAAGTACCTCGAAAACGACTGAATCAAATATCAACAAACTATACATTTTTTAAATCAGGATGACAATACATATCATAAATTTTTTCTTTCGAAAGTTATTTTTTGAAATCTGAAATATCCGAAAGATAATACAAAAAATCCCTACAATTTTTGTATTTAAAGTTTTTTTCAAACCATAAAATTACGGCTGTAGTGGATGTCAAAATATAATGGATTACCCTGTACAATTTTTTCAGAATTACAGCGATAATTCTATTAAACATCAATAATTACAGCGATTCAACTAGATTGACGTTTATTTATTTTAATGTCAAACAAACATATTTTACTAATATATTTTAACAGAACATGTTTTCTTCATACTTATATGTCTGAATTTTTTATCTTTTGACTATTACAGCTGAACTTACAAAACATTCTCTGTTTTTCTGATTTATGTTACAAAAATCAATCCATAAAATTATACATATTTTCAAAAGAATGTCAATAACCCATTAAAAGGCAAATTTAGATAATGTTATAAATTATCAAAATAGTACAATAAGTGATGTCCAAATGATTATCGTTTGGTTGTTTTATTGTAATTGTCATTTCTTGACAAATTAAGTTGAGTGGAAATATTTACTATAATAATTGTAATTTTGTTATTAACAATAATAATTACTGTATTAAAAATTAATAAAACATGTCATTATCTTTTATTTACATCTCAACATGTTACCAGCAACACCACTCCACCACGTAACACGTTTCGAACTAAATAAAAGTATTACTTGGTAATCCTGAAACATCTTGTGGTATTACATTCGATAATTCAACTAGATTGACATTTATTTATTTGAATGTCAAACAAACATATTTTACTAATATATTTTAATAACAGAGCATGTTTTCTTCATATTTATATGTCTATAAATTTTTTATCTTTTGACTATTACAGCTGAACTTACAAAACATTCTCTGTTTTTCTGATTTATGTTACAAAAATCAATCCATAAAATTATATATATTTTCAAAAGAAACCCATTAGAAGGCTAATTTAGATAATGTTATAAATTATCAAAATATAATTGTACTTTATTGTAATACTTTTTTAATGTTTAACCTTATGTGATTTTTTAAGTAAAAAAACATTTATTTTTGTAAGAATACTTTTATTATTCAGGAACTATTCTACCGAATACTACTCGTGCTTTCGAATTAACTGGATAATTCAAAAAAGGGCGTTGTTGCCCAAAGGAAACCGCATTCGTTTGTTTTCGTTGTTTTTCGAAAGAAGAGCCCTCCTTCGGAATCGCGCTCTTTTAACTTTCGAAAAACAAACTCGTGCAGTTTTCTGGCAATATCGTTTTTTTCCGAATTATGTCCGTTGTAGAGAAAATTCAGTTTATTTAACCTAAGAAATTTTAGTGTCACTGAATAAAGCATAAGTTGTTTCCCCTGTGTACGGCAAAGAATAAACCGGGAAAACACATCTCTGAAACGCCAATCTGCTCATCTAACATTAACGATAAACGGGCTTAAAATATACCGTACGAAACTTTGTTGCTGGGTTGAAAATAAAGGACCTAGATTAGAACAGCCGAACTTTCTCGTGGAAATCTGGGTTAGGAATTATTAATAGGTGTTGCATTTGGTTCGCTGATTTAGTTAGTATGGCGTCTGAGATGGCTTGAATTCTTATTGATAAAAGTACTTTGCAATTAGGTGTGGCGTGTGTATAGCGCGTTTATAAATGCCCAACTTAATCATAAAACCATTCTTGTAGTGGTTTTGGCACACAGTTTTTTAGGCGCATCAGAGTGAGTTCCTATTTTACTGCCATTTGTTTTATTATCACACGAAATTATTTTACAAGAATTCTAATAATTACTGTGTTACTTAAGCTACTGATTCCGAAAAATATGTTTTAAGTTTACGTTTTTCATCGGCATCACAATAATCCAATTGACCTCAAATTGTATATCTATAACAAATGTCATATAAAAAAGATTTTCACAAATTTCATTAGTTAACAGGGTGTTTTTTAATTGATGAAAAATGAATCGAGTAATTTTTTGCTTCATTTTAGGACTTAAAGTTCAGCCCGCCTTCGTTTTCGAGAGACAGGGTGTCAAAATATTTATTTTTTTTACTTTTTTTTTCATGGACCTCGTATATTCTAGAGGCTTAAATACAATTAAATAAAGTTCATATGAACATGGGTTTGAAAGGATTTAGTTTTTGGGATACAGGGTGTTAAAATAAAACTGAAAAAACTTTAAATTTTAGTACCATGTATCTCAAAAACTAAGGCCAAGGATAAACACATGTTTATCTGAACTTTTCCCTGCATTTTAGCAGTCAAAATAAAAGCAGAAAAAAATAACAAAATTTTAACTCCCTTATTCACTAAAAAAGTTAGACCAGGTCTAGTTGCCATGGTACTTACGTGGTACGCTTATGTCACTGTCATTTTGTAACTGTGACATTTTGAAAAATTATTTGTTCATTTGTTAAAAATGTCATCTTAAACCTACAATGTCAAGTTAGACCTGTCAGTAACGCCGCAGCACAAATTACGGAGTGTGGGGTAAAAGTGGTCGCAACCTAGAAAAAAGTAACATCCAGTAGATTTTTGTAAAATTTACTATAGCCATTTCCTAGACATTGCTTGCAGTAGTATAATGTGTGAGAAATTTGAATAATTTTTCTCTAGAAAAGTATGATGTTCGTCGTCCGAAAAAAATACTAAAATTTTGACACCCTGTACCTTAGAAATGAATGCCTTGTATGTTTATATCAACTTCTGGTCCTAAGATATCTTATCAATCAATTAAAAAACACCCTGTATAGTATGGAAGTTGTCGACAATTTGTTTATAATATGGCTACGCAATATATCGAAACTGGAAAAATTTCAACACATTCTAAAAAATTGTTAAATTGTTTTTAACATTGTTTCTTTTTATTTCAGACTCACACATTATTCGTAGACGCATTCCTGCAAAACAACAGACTGGACCATGTATCCCAGGTCATGGGATATCACCCCTCCTATTTGGAGAAGTTTCTTCAAACTCAAAATTTCATTCTTAGGGGAGATGGTCCTTTACCTTTTGACTATCGGCACTATATCGCCATTATGGTAAGTGTACAAAAATAAGTATTATTTGTCTCTGAGTTTATTTGTTTTTTTAGTATAATTTTTATAAGAAAAACAAAGTTATTTTCGTCCTATTCAAATTATAAAAATTCAGCCGATATTGTTTCTTTTTTTAACTTGGGGATATTAACAACTTAAAGCAGATCCTTAGGTCTTACAAAATATGGGCAACCTTTGCTTAGCTGAAGGCGTATTTTCGGGACTTAATCAGGTCGCGGGCCGAAAGTAAGAAATAAGTAGGTAGTAGTGAATAAAAAAGCGATAAAAATTCACATTTTTTTTTTTATTTATTAATTATAATAGCATAATCAAACATATAAAAAACAAAAACAGATAGAAAAATTAAATGAAAATTAATGAGAGACTTCAGTTTAAAGCTGAGAAACAAGATGATCAATATTGGGGTCAAATCACTAATACATAGGTGCAAAGTGTTTTCTAAATTAACATCTGTAAGCCGAGTTCGATGCTTATTATTATTAATTTTCATGATTGAAAAAAGCTGCTCACATTTATACCTCCTATTGAATGTACAAATAATTTTTCGTGCTAAAACTCTCAGCTTTGGATACTTTTTGTTGGAAAGGTATGTTCTGTAAAATTCGCTTAGTTCCACATCTTCAAACTTAGATTTCAAATATGAGTCTTCTTGAAGGTCAACCAACTTCATTTGTAGGTGAAACAGAGCATCTTCTATATTACACTTACAAGGATTTGCAAAAATATAAGTGCTATCCAAATTCTTGAAATCGGAAAACCGATAAGTGAATTGCTCTGACAGTGGATTCAGTTCTGGAGCATAGCGACCGTGTTCAATGTTTTCGTGACCGCATTACATTAAAAAATGAAAACAGTTTTTACTTCTCATTTGTATTTCCCACAAGCGAATTTTGTTTTGAGAAGCTTTAAAATGACTGTACAGGGTGTCCAAATTTCGATGCTTTTAAGGGGTATCTCGGCTATTTGAAAATGTAGAGACTTGCGGTTTTCGCAACACTGTGCTCGATTTTTGTGAAACTAAAGATGCCGTAAACAAAAATTTCCCAGCCCGCTTCGTTTCTGAGATACAGGGTGATTTTGAAAATACTGCATTTTGGGACCCCTCTCGTAGCTCGCTTACCGTTTGCGATATCAAAAAGGTAAAAACTGCTTATTAAGCAGTTTTTTACGTAGAATCCAGTGGCGTAGATTTTTTTATCACTTATTTACCAATATTATGTTTATCTAAATGGGACACCCTGTATATCGGTTTACAGTTCGATAGGGGTTTTCTTTAGCTTTTCAAATATATAATTTGTGGTATTTATCTGTATTCGTTGGCCTAAAATTTACATTCTTAAATATTTTTTACTAAAATATCCCAGATAGCCATGAAAAACATTTGCTGTATCTATTCCACTACCTAGATCTAATTAGATAGATACCTTAAATTGGAGTTTCAATTAAGATTTTATACTAAATTTTTAAGTAATATAAATATATTACCAAACATCAATAACAATTTTAAGAAAACATCAAAAACAAGTAACAAGTATATAACAATTCGATTCAACATTTCAATCATTTAAATTTAACAATTTCGACATAACATTTCAACAATTTAAATTGAACAATTTTAACATAACAACTCAACAATTTAACAATTCAACATAAACTTTTTAAAATATAGCTTTAATAGCTTTAGAAAAACAAATGGTTTAGTTTACTTAAGGCTGAAAATGATTTCCGTTTTCTCTAACACATAATTCAGTCAGTTTTGAAATTCGATTAAGAGCATTCAATAATATGATTCATCGCTCTTGTAAATCTCGAAATGCCGTTTCGGTAGCTTCGCGCAGTTCTTCCATTGTTCGGTGGCGGGTTTTATAGACCTTATCTTGTATATAGCCCCATACGAAAAAATCCAGCACCGAAAGATCGGGAGACCGCGCTGGCCACCTTATTGGTCCATTAGTGGCTATCCACTTTTGAGGAAATTGATTTTCCAAAAACGGGCGTACTAAATTAGAATTACGTGCAGGTGCGCCATCTTGCTGAAAGAAGATATTATCTAAATGCGCCGGAGGAACGTTATCCAACAACTCCGGTATTACCTCCTGCAATATTTCTATGTAACGAACCCCTGAGAGACCTCCTTTATATATTTGATAAACGAGTTGGTGCCCAAAAGTAGCATGCAATACTAAAGCCAAATCGACCTTGTTGCTCTCGCTCAAATACTAAATGTTTATTTTCCTGATGCTAGTATCTGGTATTTTGTCTATTAAAAATACTATTACTACTAAATAATATTGTCTGTGCTCTAGACTTAACACCGATTCCAGCTTCAATAGCTCTACATGAAACTGAAGGGTGCGCCTCGACAGAGGCCACGACGTTGATTTCATCATTTTCGCGATTTTCTTTATTATATGATTTTGGTCGTGGCTGAATAAACGCTCCATAATCATTCAAATTTTTTTGCAGTCTTGAAAATATTGTGGCAAAAGGCTGTCGTCGCTCAGGGTACCTAAAATTATTTTCACCTTTTAATTGGTCTATTAATAATTATCAGAAAACGATAGTTAGGAAAAAAAACACCCAGAAGTAAAACACCTACCCCTTCGAATAAATATACCTACCACGCTTTATAATAGATTTTACTATTACTAGATACCTACATACCTGTTGTAATAAAGGGCGGTAGCCCCAACATTTGACTGAATGTAACAAACTAACATATCATACTTTTTAAAATTTTCATAACTTCGCCTTTCAGCCATTTTTAGCAATAAAGAAAATATAAATGGGAAATAAATAAATGAGTAAATAAACATTAAAAAATGTAAGATAACGAGGTAAAAACTCAAAAATTAGGTATTACTTATCAAAACTTGACAGGTAATAAACAATTCATATACAATTGTTTATTTATTTGTTTATCGATGGCCACTTTGATTTTAATAAATAAAAATAAATTTCCTTAAAATGTAAAAATTGGGGTTGTTTTTTAAAATAAATACCACAAATTATAAAGTGCGGGATACGAAAGAAAACCGGGCGGTCCTTAAAATAAAGGTTCATAGTCTTAAGCACGATGGCGAGTAAAAGAGGAAAAACAATTCGAAGCGGCGCACGTGAAGTTATTGGGAGCGTTATAGAGGCCTGTACTAGAGAAGCTGAAAATAATAGTTTAGACAAAATCAAAGAGAACATAATGATCGCTCATGTTCTACTTCACCTTTAAAATCTCCTGGTAAAAAAAGACCCCGATTATCATACAAAGATAAAATTGACGATGGTGATTTTCAAGTAATTCGACGAACAATAGAGGATTTTTATATAAACTTAAAGAAGGTTCCGACCTGCAAACCCCTACTTCGTGCTGTAAAGAACAAAATAGATTTTTCGTACAGGTTTAAAACCTTAAATCGGCTTTTACGATCAAATGGTTTTGTTTGGCGCAAGAGACCAAATATTTTCCACTGACGGGTGAAATATCTATCAACTGTAAGGCAATATAGGCAAGAAGGACGCAAGATTGTGTATCTAGACGAAACCTGGGTAGATAATGATATGACAGTGAACAAATGCTGGCAAAGTGAAAGTTTTACAGGTGTTGTTCAGGGAATCCGCTCTCGTAGTCGCTCTATTATAGTTCATGCTGGTTCAGAAGCCGGATTTGTTCCAGGTGCTGCTTTAGTTTTTCGCTCGGGATTAACAACTGGAGACTATCATGGACAGATGAAATGCGATAATTTTGAAAAGTGGTTGCTCGAGAAGCTTCTACCTAACATTCCTTCCAAATCAGTCGTAGTAATGGATAATGCGTCTTATTATTCTCACGTAGAAGATAAAGTGCCAACTAAATACTCTACAAAAGCTCATATGATACCGTGGCTTAAAAGAACAATCTTGTATATGATCAATGTATCAATTATATGAGGTAATATCAGCCAACAAGCCTAGAGAAAAAAAGTATAAAATTAACGGTCTTTTACGTAACCTCGGTCATACACCTTTAAGGCTGCCTCCATACATGTGCGATCTCAACCCTATTGAACTTGCATGGGCAGGAGTAAAAAAATATATTCGAGAGCGCAACACCGGTGAACTTTCAATTAAAGATTTAAATAAAATAACATTAGAGGCGATTGACTCAATATCGGCTGAAAATTGGAAATCGTATGTTAAACATGTTCCTTCTATTGAAAATAAACACTGGGAAGTAGATGGCAAAATTGAAACAGTTATTGATGCTTTAGTTATCACACTGGGATCTTCAAGTAGTGACGACGAAACCTCATCATTTTCAGAGGAAGACAACGATTTAGAAAGAATCGAACCATTAGAATCACAGCCGTCAACCTCAAAAATGGCTTAATTTTTTTCCATATATTTTGTAAAATTGTTCATAAAGTAGCTTAGCTGTTAATAAACTGCTTCAAAATAATTAATTTTCTGTTCAATACCGGGTGTCAAAAAATATCTAATATTGCAATTAATATTTTAAAAACTACATAACTCATATTTTTACAAAAATTAACACATCAATGTAGTTATAGTAGGGGAGCCAGCACTGATTCCAGTGAACAAGATTTATCAAAATTTTAACTTATGCAGTTCGACTGTGGGCTATTCGGGTATGTCAAAAGTGACCGTTTGTCTCCGTCTGTCCTATTACTTTGTACAGGGGGCGTCATTGTGAAGTACTATACAGGGCGTTTCCTAATTGCGTGCTAATGTTAAAGGGGGGTGATTCTTGGACCTTTTTGAGAAAAAAGTTTAATATGAACCTAAAAGTCTTAACTTTGGAGATACAGTGTTGTAAAAAACATTTTTTTTAAATCCTAATTCTGATGCTATTATAGATAAATAACTGTGTGAAATTTGATACACGTCTTATATGCATAAAGGACATTTTTTATTAACAATCAATTTTTGAAATATCTACCAGTGGCGTGCATATGTAATTAACCTGGGTAAATCCGTATGCTCCTTAATGCATAGAAGACGTGTATCAAATTTCATGCAATTATCTACAATAGCATCAGAATTGGGATGAAAAAAAATGTTGTTTTTTTAAACTTTACCATCCTGTATCTCAAAAGGTAAGACTTTTAGGACATAAAAACACCCCCTTTAACATCAGCAGGCAATTAGGAAATGCCCTGTATAGTACTTCACAATGACGACTCATATAAAGTAATATGACAAACGGAGACAGACGGCCACTTATGGCATACCCGAGTAGCCCAAAGTAGAACTTCATAAATTAAAATTTTGATAAATCTCGTTCACTGGATCTGATGCTGGCTGCCCTTGTAAAATCTGGACTTGTAAATCGTGTATCACAATAATGGGTGGTGCAATAATAGTGGACGTAGGCAGTAGCCCGGGAACCGTTAATGACAAAACTTAAGAAAAATATATTTATAGGTAAATCGATTAACAAAAATCAAAATTAAATAATTTTAAAATTCGAAAGTTCGCCGTTTTTGCAACACAAAAGAGATATAGAAGTGCGGTACAAAGAAAACAGACAAATATAGATAAAGGTTCATTAAGCATAGTCACATTTTTTAATTATCTAAAGTTCGTATAGTCAAAAAGGAGTGCCATATTATTTAAAGAACGACGGGACACCACTGGTTTAAGGAAATTTGTTGGCCAACCTTCCTAAACCGATTGACTCCGCCCGGTTTTTTTTCGTGTCCCGCACTTTATATATTTGAAAAGCTAAAAAAACCCTATCGAACTGTAAACCAATATACAGGGTGTCCCATTTAAAAAAACATAATATTAGTAAATAACTCAAAAATGGTAGGTGATAAAAAAAATCTGACTACGCCATTGGATTCTACGTAAAAAACTGCGTAATAAGCAGTTTTTACCTTTTTGATATCTCAAACGGTAAGCGAGCTACGAGGGGGGGTCCCAAAATGCAGTATTTTTAAAATCATCCTGTATCTCAGAAACGAAGCGGGCTGGGAAATTTTTGTTTACGGAATCTTTAGTTTCACAAAAATCGAGCACAGTATTGCGAAAACCGCAAGTCTCCATCTTTTTAAATAGCCGAGATACCCCGTAAAACCATCGAAATATGGACACCCTGTACAGCTGATTTACCAGTTGCCCTTGTTTTTGAAGCCTCAAGTTTAAGTGTCCTGTGATGTCTACCAAGAATGCCAAGTCACAGAGCAAAATTTGCGGCAATGTTTTCTTTTTCATTTCCATAAAATCAGCTATTTATTTTCTAAGCTCATAAAATATTTTTAGCATTTTACCTTTTCTTAGCCACCTTACTTCGCAATAGTATGTCACATCATCGTGTTCTGAAAAGAGTTCATCCAAAAATGCTTTAAACTGACGATGGTTAAGATCACGGGATCTAATAAAATTGATGGTACTTACCGTACCGCATCCATAACGTTTTTTAGTCGAATGGACTTAGAGCACAAGTTTTGTTCTTGCATATTCATAACGGTAGTTCTTTCCTTTAGAATTCCGATAAAATCTTTTCGTGAACCGACTATTGAAGGCGCACCATCTATGCACACTCCAACTAATTTACACCACTGCAAACCATGTTCCTCAAAATTACTTTGCACCTCGGCAAAAATATCTTTTCCAGTAGCGGTCCCTTGTAGTGGCCGGAAAGCCAGTAATTCCTCTGTCACTACAAATTCTTCATCAACACCTCGTATAAAAATAGAACGAAGCTGTATCAGATCAAACACTCTCTAGATTTGATCTTTGTGAATGAAACATTTGTTGCTGTTTCCCTAAATCAGTAATGAGTTTTTTAATTTTATCCTTTCTTAACTGGCCCGTAAATAAATTATATTCTTTTAAAACAGAAATTGTTTAATTGCACAACAAACACATAGGTTTATCACTGTGCATGATAAAAAAGTTATTCATCAGTCCATTTATTTTGGAATTGACGACATTCTGTGTCCATTTTCCGCTTTTTTAAACCAGACATCTTGATAGAATACTCTCGAGTCGAGAGTCTCGATCGTGAATATGCGATGCAAGCACTCGGAGCCGACTGTTTATGATTTAAAGAATACAGTTTTAGGTTGGTTGACAGTAATTACAAATAAACTATGATATATAGAGTAAGAGTGTCTAATATGGATTTTTTTTTCAAATCTGCAAACTTCACACCGTATTCACTAAAACTGTCACAGTCTTAAATAATATTCAAAACCACCGATCAACTAAATATGTCAGTTATTTGATGTTTTGTAGATTCTTTTGACACTGAACGTTGTGTTAATGAACGATCGGGTAATATAGAATACATATTGAAGATTGTACGGAATGCTCTATAATTTTGCAAGTTATAAATAAATCTTATCCATAATTGTGGCAAAAGTCCTTTCAGTCCTTTCCAATATCAGATTACATTACGTATCCAAATAGCTCTTCAAAATGAAGATGTCCAAGATCAGTCATTTTTAACAAGCCTAATCCGTGTTTTTGTCAGACATGTATGGTCTTTATTCTAGTAATATAATTATAGTATTACAGTAATTAAAAGAAATAACATCTATTTATATCTTAAAGGGCGGTAGGACAGATGGCAAAGTTCATATTCCTACGCTGTCTCATCAATGATAAATGGCACAAATTGAATGTCTAATGGATTATCTAAAGTAAAGAATACCAGACAAATAAAAATGACTAAAAATCTAAAAGCTAAGGCGCCTTCCGTTAACTTAGTACAGTAATACTTAAGCAACATAAATATAGTATTGAACATTTTTAACTTACATATGGCTATTTTACATAGCTAAAAAGTATATCCGGAAGATATTTGTTTTACTAAAATGCAATGAAATACGTGTGGAACGTAAAAGTTGACAGTATAAAGAATTTTGTACGAAAAACTCCGTATATTTTAGTAACAAAGATTCATATAAAAATAAACTATTAGAAGTATAAATGTTAAGATGTGTGTCAGGCACGTAGCCAGGGTGGTCTGGATCAAAGGATCCAGAATTTTCAATTAAAAAGTTCCATAGGTGATTTTTGACAATACAAAAGGTAAAAGTGAAGGTATTTCTGTCACATTTTTATGTCTCTTGTTTAATAGTCTAAGATATACTAGATGCCATATCGTGTTTTGTTTTTTCTAAGTTTCGTTTGTTTTCTTAGAAAACATTTCCAGATTTTCAGATGCAGTTTCTATAGAAACCGTTGACATTCGACATATGGTGTGAAATATCAAATTATAGGTTTCAACAAGTTGAAAAAACATGGGTCATTTCATTTAAAATTTCAAGGTCATTTTTCTGGCTAAACCGGAAGTACTACAAAAATATATTTTATGCTAAAATGAGCTTCTTAAATAACTATATAAATGTTCCAATTTTGAAAAAAATATCTCAAACCATATGAAAATAATAGACTGGGAAACGATTTCATTGTTACCCGGTATTGGTGTTTGGGAGAATCCTCATCGCTCCATTTTGATCATAACAATGAACTAGTAGTCTTCCAAGAGAGTACAATAAGTTGTTTTGTAGAGTAGGATTCATAGATGGAAATAAGGGAGCTTAGCTCCTTAAAAAATTACCAAATCAGTGGACGCAATAAAATCAGTTATTTCTTCCTATTCTAACCATATCTATATCTGGCATTAAATATTTGTATTAATTCCTTCCATACCTGAGACGATATAAACTTAATATCCAAAACCTTATAATACGTTTATTTTTCACGTTTATTTCTGTCGTATATATATAAATTAGATTACAAAAATGTCTAGTAATTTTCCTTTATTTGACAAGTAAATATAATGTATTTGTCTATCGGAAATAGCCTAAAATGATAAGAACTTTCGTTTTTAGGACGGGTTTATTTTCTGTTAAAGTCACTTGGTTCTAGCTCGTTTGTTAAAGATGATTAGTTCAGTTGCTTTCGGTGCTCTGTGAACGCGATACTGCACTGTACGTCTCCAAAAGAACTCTTAGCAGCTCACGTAAAAAAGCATAGAGCACACGTCTTACTAGAGAACTTCGATACATCAGTAATATTCTAGAACCCCATGTAGTTTAATGGGTGACAATTTGATGCTAAATACATGATAGCGACAGACCACAGAATGCCAGGATAGTGAAAGATATCTTGAATAAGTGAACATTGTTACAATAGATTGACCAGCTCGCCGCCCATACCTTAGTCCAATAGAGCACGAATGGATATTGAGTATTGAACCAGTTAGGCTGGGTCCAGCACCATCAAGCTTTGTTCAGAAATTTTAATGAACATTGACATAAAATAGAGAAAAATGGAACAACATAGATCAAGAATACGTTCAAATTCTTTTTGAAAGTATACCAAGACAAAAATGGATGTAAGGGCAACACGAGAATATGTAACATAGTAAAAAAATATTGTATCCATTTTTCCTTGAAATGTTGGGTTTTTAATGAAGTCTGGCGCATTCACCATTGTGTACAGAATTAACTCATAATGTATCCATCCTATTTGCAGATTGCTATATCCATTATGTCTTGTCATGAACTTTTAATATTGAATTTTTGGGGTTTCTGATTTTTCTTATCAATTTTGAGTGGCAAGGAATATGGTCCCAATTTTTTAGTTTTGAGATAATCGGGAAGTACCAAAAATGTCCGGGAAATATTTTGCAGATGGTCAGTCAGCGCCAAATCTAAGGGATTTTATCTTACAAATTTTAATTAAAGAAGATGCATATGCGAGGAAGTTTTGTATTTGTCAAAACACATTTTTATAGTAAAAGGCATAACCACAAAACATAGTTAAGTACTTGTAAATTTAAATTAAATAAGGACGTCGGAAAAACATATACATAAACTAACTAAATGTTATCGGCTATTTGAGGTAACATCAACAAATGAGTCATATTTTGACCCCGAATCAAACAAAATTGGCTTTCCACGTGTCTCCTGTGTATCAGTAGAACAGTGCTAATTATTCTTTGTTTATCCAAACAACTTTTTTATGCATCTAAGTTGATGTAAATGGAAACAAACACATATAATGTACCCACGGGGAACTATTCGTACAATTTGCAAATTAGCTCTACATATTTAAATGTTGAACTTTAGGGGACTATAAATTATTCGCACTGGGATAGCCAAGCTCCTTATTAAGATGGAAGAAAATATTTGCGGATTTTTATGGATCATTCATAAATATTATCAGCAAAACAACCGAATATCTAAAAAAAGATATAAAATATTGATTTTCTCGCTTATTTTAAATTGGATGGTATGGTTTTTATAGTATTTTTGAACTCTACGAAAACTTCTAAAACTTTTCTGAACTTATTTTATATAACACTATAACATATCCTATGCTGTATAACATTATAACATATCCTATGCGGTTTTACTGTCATTTGAAATATTTGAATTTAAAATTTATTTATTTGCAAACCAGATACATGCTATTTTTTTAATTTTAGGTATTTAAGTCAAAGGTAATGTTACAGTGGCATATTTAGAATGCCTTCCTGCGGGGTGGGGTGGGAAGCATTTTCACTTGGTAACTAATTTAAATTTCAAATTTATATGATTTTTACTTTTAAACATTTGCTTGGTTAAGAGCTCTGGAGGGCATTTGCAGTTGCCTCCCCCCCAAAATACGCCACTGTAATGTTAAGACTACTTTAGTCAGTTAATAATTTTATTTTTATGCAAAATGAGTAATTAAACAATTAAATTATATTTTTATTACTTATTTTCATAATCAATAACAGATGATCATAACCAATTAGAACATGAAGAGATAAAGTGTTGATATTACCAAATAAATACTAAAAGGAATTTTTGACATGCTTGACCCGTAATTCCTCGCACTTTTCATACATTCTTGGCTGCTTCTGAAGCGTGTTTATAATATTTTCAGCATTATTATTATTATTTCATTTCACACCTTCCTTAGAATTTCTTCAATATTTTGATTCTGATGTTTGTATAAGACATTTTTCAAATGATCGCGCAAAGGAATGTATCTAAAGCTCTCAGGTGTGGGCTATTGCAAGCCGATGTAACGTTCCATGTCTACCAATTCCACACGTGATACTGATGGTTTAAGAAATTGTTAACCTCACGTTTATTACAATGGTCCTTGTATTTTATTGTGACGTGTCATATTCCAAACCAAGCGTTGATTGAATTACGACCTTGAAAAGCAATCTCTTCGACGGAAATAGTTATTGTCCTAACCAGTGCGGAAAGGGATACTTTCCTGCATGTGACTGCAGTCGAGTACGGGAAAGAACTTTCGATTACATCCAAAAAGGAAATTTAGGAACACAATCCTTGATAAGATTATTTAAATGTCAAATCTACTAATCAAATATGACTTTCAATGACATGTCGGTTTCTCTGACATTTTAACAAAGATTTTGGCACTTTTACAACAGTTCCAAACCTGGCGTTGGGAAAAAGCTAATAAAAAAAATAAAAAAATATATACAGAATAAGTACAATTTATGGCGTGCTACAAGTTGATTGAGGTCCACTGGCCCTAACCACAGAATTAGATGTAATTCTAGGTTAGATGAAAAAGGAATTTTCATCTAACCAAACATGAACATTTCGTCTATTAAACTTTCCCGCAGTTGAGAAATTGTATTCGTCTGCCCAAACGGTAGCATGAAATAGATTAGGATCTTGCTGCATTCTTTGGTTAATATTTGTGACAAAAGTAATTCTATACATTTACACCCGTATTCACTAAATTTAGACCAGGTCTAACTTGACCGTTGTAAGTTTAAGATGATATTTTTAACAATTGAGAAAATAATTTGTCTAAATGTCACAATCACAAAATGACAGTAACATAAATGGCGAACTAAGAGTTTTAAGTACCATGGCAACTGTCTAACTCTTAAACCTTTTTAGCGAATACGGGGGAAAATTTTTTATCGTTTAACGTGTCATAATGACATCATTTTGATCGTCATTTTTAGTGTGCCGAATAACACATTTTTTTTGGACAGAGTACTCTAATGGGCAAATATTTACTTACACTTACCGATTTTGATGATTTTTGGTATACCGGTAGATTTGCAAAACGCTATCAGCGAAGTCTGTTTTTTTTTCGGCGACGTTTCATTTCCGAGATATACGCCATCAAAGTTTATAGTCTTATACACACAGTTTTTTACCTTTTCTGTTTCTTTCAGTAATTTTTATGAGAAGACGATTCAATACACAATTAAAACACACATATTTCCAATTTATGTCTTTATATTAGTCCAAAATCAAATCAGTAAAATTGTATCTGTCAATTGCTATTTTTAATAGGGAATATATCTATATATCAAACAAAGAAGAAAATTCAGTAAATATTTGGATTTAAGATTTTGTCAAAGTAGCAGTTTTCAAAACAGTTCATTCTGAATATTTTGTTAATAGGTGGATACCCGGTTAGCAGAGGTCGGCAGATGGACCGATATTCGGTTAGCACTAGATTAGGCGTGGGAGCGCGACAGCGTGGAGGTATCATCTTTATAGCTATATTACTAATGTATTATAGCTTTAACAATGATGCTTTCGCGTTATTATGTTCCTCCCGTAACCTAGTGCTAATCAGGTATCGGTCCACCTAGAGCCTCCGCGCTTCGGCGCCAGACGATCTGCTAATGTGATACTGATCTACTTATGCAACAAAATATTCATACTAAACAAACAATACCAAATACTGTTACACTGATAAAATTTGTCAAATTTTAATTTTGAGTATTTTTCGAATGACAATGGTTGCCAACATAAAGCACAAAATCAAGAAAAATTCTGCTTTAAAAATAGCAGTTGACAGATGTGATTTTTGAGTGAAATAACGTCATACATTGGAAAATATGTGTAATTTTGATATTTTAATTGTGTATTTAATCGTTTTCTTATAAAAATTACTGCAGGAAACAGAAAAGAAGGTGAAAAAGTGTGTATGAGATTGTGAAATTTGATGATCTCGAAAACAAAACATGGCCGAAAAAATGTGACTTCGGATTCGTTATCCGCGTCTGGAAATCTACTAGTGTATGTACCAAAAATCATCAAATTATAACTAGTCCTAAGACCGTAATGGATTCATTATAGCCCATGGGCCCTTTATCGATATGTCGATAGTTATCGATAAGTACCAATAGGTCGGCAATAACGTCAATATATATCCGATGATAGGTCTGTCGATAGATAACTGATGATATCGTTAGGTAGCCGTGAACATCGATAATTACGTATAAACGATAAACATATTTATGAGCAAATTATGCGCTATATGGAAAATGAGGGTTTTTTTTTGCTTAATAATTTTGTCGCAAATATATCGATAGATAAGGACACCTATCGATAGGTCGATAACTATCGATAGGTAAAATATGGTCCATCCCTAGTTCTGAAACAACTAACTCAGCAATGAGAATACGACTGCCTTTCGGGAATATTTCTGAACCAAATTGGCACAATGTTTGACTCAACTGACGCCAGTAGATAAAGTTTCGTATGTTATTTAGATCGAAAACAATCATTATGAGACGGGCCGTGGTATCAGCCTCGGCTGGCGCCTCGTTTGATAATATTCACGGCTAATCTCGTAATGATCGTTATATCGATCGATTTGAACTGTTCCATAAGTCATTTTATTTCTTCTTCAAAATGTTAATTGCTGCACTTAATCGGAAATTGATTTTCTTTTTTTTTTGGATTCACTCGAGTAGGGATGTCAATCCTGAAGAGTTTTTATAATCCCGGGATTAGAATATTTTCCCTCAATTTTCGTTATTTGTTATTGTTCTTTGAATTCCGGTGTGCCCTTCCAAACTCAAAACCCACGAGCCGCCACTGACCATCCAGTTTAAGACTCCAAGTGATGCAGATTTCTTGACTCTACATCTTTGTGTATGGATCCCTTTAATCTGACGGCTATAATAGTCCAAAATGGGGAAAGTGGAATTTAAATGTGACAAGTTGATGATGGTCATTTTCAACGTTTTGAAATTAAAAAATTGTTTAACTTTGTAGCTTTAGCAGTACTTTAGATATACTCATGTTATAAGCGAAGTCTATATTATATTAATTTCTCACCCTGCAGACTTGAGAATCTAGTTTTTTTTTTGATAAACGTATAAGCATAGTTTTCTTTAGATACCAAAATTAGCTAAACCGAGTGAGAAAAATTACTAACAAACTGTGTATCTTCGTCATACTTAAGGCGCAAATAAGACTCGTGTGTGACCTTGATAAGAAAAATAGGTTCCACACGTGTCAGTGTATCAGTAAAATGCATTGTGAACCAGTTTGCGTATTCAGATATCTTAATATGTGTAGGTAGCTATTCATATTTATGTATGGCTGAAAAAAGTAAACATGTAATGTGTGACTCTAATTTGGTTGTTTTATTGTCTGAGACAAAATGTGATAATTGGTTGAACAAATATATATTTAAAAGAAAAGTTCAAAGATTTATCAAACGTGAGATGAACATGATAAATTTTGTATGAATTGATCTATACAGGGTATAACAAACGTCTGAAACCTCCAAATATCTCGAGAATCGCTCATCCAATTTTAATTCAATTTGGACCAGATATGTATGGTAATACGATGAAGCCGCGGGTGACATTTTCAACATTGCCAAGTTTACCGTTTTTTAGCAATTCATAGGAACTTTTATTTTTTAAACTGAATACCCTGTATTGTATTACATTTTCCGATTCTACTAATTATCCTAAAGATGTTTCCTTAGATACATTTAATTCCTTTCCTACGGTTTTTGAGTAAATTATCGTGTTTTTAAAATGATTAATGGTAATTGTTGACCTGAACGGAAACCAATATTTAAATACCAGTTGAGTTTTGTCAACGAAATAATGGATTGATTAAGCGAAATTCTAATGATACTGGGTTATGGGGACTGAACAGGAACGTTCCAGCAAGTTTCTGTCTGCGTATGCAAGCTTTGAGTAGCTTATCTACGGAATAAGGTCGTCTACAAACAGCTAAAAGGGTAGAGGTCCCAGATTGGCATCCTGTGTGACTCCAGAGATTGGAGTGAATGATTCAGACCATAGATTTTGACAAACTGCTGACGTTGCAGAAGAAACGAGCCGAGAAGTCCAATAAGATTATTCGAGAAGCCAATATAATATATAATGATCAATCTGTTCAAATGCTTTACTGAAGTCTGTATATATTACATCGACCTGACTTCTGTTGTTGAATGCATTACAGACACAATCCGTGTTTTTGATCTTGACAAATATAAATCTATATCTGACACTACTATTTTCTTTCAGGCTGCCGGCCGTCACCAGTGCAGTTACTTGATAGCTCTTCAAAAGCAGGAGTTCCTGCTACAAGGAGGCGATCAAAACTGGTTGAGAGGGCTGAAATGTATCCCTCAGAAGTTGAGAAACCTATATGACATTAACAAGATCTTGGCACATAGGCCTTGGTTATTGAAGACTTCTCATATTGAGGTAATGACTTTTATCTACAAGCGTGAGTTAAGAAGCTCTTAACCCACGCATTTTGCGTGAGTTAAGAGCTTTATTACCGCACGTATTTTCACTCATTCATTCTTTTTTAATTTGAAATTTGTAATATAGAAAAAGCGAAGAAGACAAATTATTTTATTAAAAACTATAAAATACAAATTATTTATTATAAATATTAATAGTACAATCTTTGCAATCTTTGAAATAAATTCCTGACGAATACATTGTTTTCGTTATTTAAACTGGTCGTCTGATGGGTTTGTTTCATTTTTTTTTCGGGTCTCGTCCAAAGTTTCTCCCCTTTCACCCAGGATTTTGGATGCTATTTTCTTTTATTTTCTGCAGAATTTTCAATGTAGCTTTCCGCAACCGTGTTGGATCGCCAGCCATCATGACGCCTTACTGTTAGAATGTCAGCTCCTGAATCTTCCTATAGGGACGTAGATGATCTTCGGAAGCAATGCCCCGTATATTCTTCTGGATGTTCAAGTTTGAGATACAAAGCAATTTATTTTGGCAAGGATCCAAAAGAATTAATGCCAACCGGTTGCTTCATACACACACCATTTCGAAATTGGATGAAAAACCTACCGCTCGATGTTACATGGGCGAAGACTAATGTATTTTCGAACTAGTTGAACCATGTCTATCTCTTGAGTATTTTCAGATGTTACATAGAATTCCCTGGCTATTTTCGTTGTCGGTAAAAAAAATTAAAACATCGTCCTTTATCCTTGACATTTTCTAACAACAAATTTGTTAACTACTCTCGCCTGCCAGCTCCTACAAGCCCAATAATCAATGCTACTTTCATAAATAAGTATTTTTTGTCAACCGCTTCTAGAAGGAATTTTGTAATATTAGTTTTAGTTAATACCATTGATTTTCTTGATTGACAACCCTCAGATTTTCTTTTGAGGAGGGCGACTAAATGTCTAAATTTGCTGATATCAACATTGAGTTTAATAGATATCATTGTTCTTATCATAGAATTTTGAATAAAATAGAATAAAATGCCCAGAGAGATGAAGGCTTATCGTTAGTAGATAATTCCCCCGAAGTATACAATAAATACCTTTCATTCCCGTAGTTCTGCACATTCTTCTCTCTGCACCATTTTTGGAACCTATTGAAAATATAATCATATTTTAGCCTGGATTTTTCGGGAAGCAACTTGTCAATTGCCCTGGATGCTTCCTGCTTAATATCCGAAGGAATACTTCTTTCTGAATCACTTATTTTGACCTAAAGAAATTAAAACTGTCAATAAGATGTTGCTTAAATTGGCATCGCCCGGGGTAACGCAGAGTGACAGGATTACAGTGCATGGCTTTAAACTTTTTGAAAAATGTGTTTAATAAAAATATGTGTGTATTTTAACAGTCCTGCGTCAGACATAGATAAAATGTTGTACAATACATGTGAGTTAACCTCATTAAGATACGTGTGTAGAAGTTGCAAACCGAGTGCGTAGAACGAGTTTTGTAACTACACAATGATGCTGTTAACTCACTTGTATCGTAAATATGTATTAATATAATGCAATTTAAAAAAATGTATATTTTATAAATACAAAGAGTATGCTTGGAAGTAGGTTTATTCATGGGTATTATCAAAGACGGACAACATTTTGAGTAGTTGGAGTGCATCCGATCAGCTGGTTTTAGTCGTTTATAGATTTGCATAATTTTTGTATTGTCTTTCTATGCTAGTAGACGCTTCTGGCAACACTGAACCGCATTGTTGCGTGCGTTCTAATTATATCGCGACAGGAAGAGTTGATGGGGTTAATTTATTCGTATTTGATGGACTGTCTATTCGAAGTAAAAATGGTCTTGTATAGCTTCGGGTTATGTTTGTCATTTATTTACCATCACAATAGCTCTACTATTAAGTTACCATTTCGTTATGTCTTTGTTTCTGTTAATGGTTTACGAATTTTCTGTTTTTTTGTGTTTTTGCTATAAATGGAAGGCACACACTAGACAGGAATCAGAGTAGATAACAATTAGCGAATTATAAATAGGGGAGACCAGGGCCAGAAGATCTTTCGGGATCAACCGATCTCTTGCGATTTTAGTGCTGCCACTTACGCCACCTGTATCGTAGAATTTGCAACAACTGTCTTCATATGTGCCATTAAGTGGTGGGAACACATTATATAATAACTTAGATTTGCAAACATGACGTCGGAGTAGATGCTTTCTTCAGTATACGGGCATTTTTTTGTTTATTTTTTTGCTATGATAATATACTAGTTTTAAGAAATCCAGTTTTTTGTTTTGTTTTTTATAATAATTTATACTTGTTTATTTATATGTTTTCAGTTGTTTTTAAACTTATTTGTTCAGTCAATGAACGGTTTTGTAAAATATTTAGGCTTGGTCTAGCTAGAAGACCAGTTGGTCTTTCTATAAACTTAAAATGATAAAAAAATATAATTGAAAATTACCGTTATCCGGGAATTTATTGGCATTTGTAAAAATTAGGAGCGCAAAAAAATGAGAGGGAAAAACAACATAGCCTAAAAAACTTTTTCGAAGTGTCTGCAATTTATATCTGGCTGCAGTTCATGCTCAACTAGAATGTGATCAAATATCAAGTAAAAGCCTAATGTTTCGATCTAGTAACTTATCTGCGGTGTATTTGAGAGTTAATAAAAAAAATAAAAAAATGTGCCGATCAAAATGAACAATTCTAATGTATGCAAATGGCCCATCAAGAACAATTATCGAAATTATCATGAAATTAATCGTCTGCTTACTAATTCAATTGAAGGGCCAGTCTATGACTACAGTGAAAAAATAGTGCCATTTTTTTCGTCGCAAGTAGCTGTATTGTTAGGATCACCTTAGAGAATCAAGAAATAGACTAAATTGTTCTAAAAAAAATCGGTAAATTGCTTTTACCCGGAATTTCCCTCATTATAAATATCTACTTTTATTAGAAATAGTGAATTATGATCCTAAGTAGTTTTGCACTTAGTCATTGATACATAAATTGTGTTTATTTTTGTAGACGAAATGAATGTTTCATGAGGCAATTTCCGGAAAAGTTTCTTTACAGATTGGTTTTACCCAGTTATCCTGAAGTTTCCTTATAAGGAATCATTCCCTTTGTCTAGAAAAGTGAGAGACAGCACAATTTATATATGTTACTACTAAATGATTAAGATTAATAACAAGAAGAGTTCCGAGTAAACGAAATATAGTGATTTTTAATATTGTTCTTCAAATATTTTAATAGACCGGGTTTTTATTCCACCATATTGGATTCGTACCTATATTTTATCAGTTTCCACCTATGTCACACTTCATTTTTGGACAAACATTAGAAATCATTTGAAGATGTAGTTTCTTAGACTCATTTTTCAAAATTTTATTAGCCCGAAATTCTGTTTCTGTCAAGATGAATTTGTACAAATATTTACCAGATCCATATATTACATCTAATTATTGTACAATATGTAAAATTAATTGAATAAGAAGGTTTTTTACGCTGACTTTTTAAACATATTTGGTCGCCATTTTGTTCCACCATCTTGAATTATCAATAACATTTTATTAGACCTCTATTTGGGCTCGACATCTTCGATTCGTACAAAAAACTTACCAGTTCATTGCCATGTTATAGATTTTCTGCCAAATCTGAGGTAAATTGAATTTTCTAATAATATTTTTTTTAATATTTTACTAGTCGGTCATTTTGTTCATCCAGATTTTATACAATGTTTTTATGTTTTGATCGAAATTTGAAGTCAATTAAATAGCTCATCCAGCAACTGCCCATTTTGCTGCCAGAATTTGCGACTTTTGTAAAAGTCAACGATTAATTTGTTAGGACAGATTTTTAGACCAGGACAAGAAATAAATTCGTTACCTTATATTTTTGACCCTAGGAGAGGCCGAGCAAAATTTCTTCCGAGGTAACAGGTTTCAAAGAAAGAATAAATTAATTGAAGATGGGAACAATACTTTCAAGTTTTTAAATTAGTTGGCGATACTATTTTTTTAAAAGCATGGCATTTTTATTGTGTATTCAAAAACAAAATAAATTATGCCTTTTCAGAAATTAACAAAATGTGGCAAAGATTCCTGGTCACTGGCAGAGGTAGTACACGCTATTGTAATTCTGACCCATTTCCATTCTCTCTGCTCGTTCGTCTTCTCTTGCGGGGTTAATCAGGAACTGGACCAAGCAGGAGGCTACGAATATCCAGTAGGGCAGAACCCCGCTAGTGGAAATCCGCCATTAAGAGAAGCCCCCAATGGAAAAGCCCAAGGAAGTAGTAAGGATGCAACGTATGCTGGTAATAGTCAAGGTAAGACAAAACTTACATCTGTCTTTGAAATAGAGACTTCTTTTATGTTAAAATTATGCATTATCATTTGAAAGCCATTCGGCCCTCCAAGATTATGTTAAAACTGTTAGAGATATTTATTAGCTGCAAGGTGACTTTAATAAGGAAATATTTATAGTTGGGGTCTACATTCGTATTTTTATGAAAAAATCAAATCTAGAATGACAAAAATAGAAGTAAATTTGTCCATTTTCACCATTCTGTGAGCACTTTTTGACCCAATACGTAAAAATAATAATAATTACTCAAAAATAAGTAAAATTTAACTTGGTGTATTAACTGTAGTGATTTTTTTTACGCCCCCTCTTAAAATTTTACTTAATAATGTTGCAAATTTAGCCCTAGTTATATATTTGTTGGGTTTTAGATCAATTTGTTTGTTATTTTAATTAATTAGACTTACCTTAGTTTCTGATCCGTGTTACGACAATGTTTACCTCATTAATTCTTCCTAAATGTTCTATTAGGCTTAATTATTTTTACACTGTAGCGTATATGGTGTTCTGAATAAAGCTCACATTCAGACAGTACGTGTTTGGACCGGCCAATCCGGAACAGTACTATTTTTTTAGTTTTATATTATACATTACTTATCAACCATTTGCATCACTACTGGACATTTAACTCCTAAATGTACTTCAGTTTGTTTTCTGAACCTTATTTATTCATTTGACTGCTAATCTTTTCAGATCATCGCTACAGTTGTCTCTTGGTCTGCCTCTATTCCTCTTGTCTGTTTTGAAGCGCGATTCACTCAGCTTTTCTGCTACCTACAATGAGCAATTTCTATAAAGTTTTTTCTTGCTTATCGATATATTTGAAATTTTGTTATGTGGAGTTTATCTACCGAAAATTTTCTTGAAAAAGTGCTCTTTTCCTAAGATTTTTTTTGTATAATCATGTTGGTAGGATCGCAAAGAAAGGGAGTTCTGTGTTTTTGCACTGCACAACGACTGGAAGCCAATTTTTTTTTTAATTTCAGAAAAAAATTTACGTTTTTGACATTTTTTTTTGCAAGGACTTTGTGGTCTATTGGTCCGATCGAAATACAAAAAAAAACTTACAAAACCGCTGGTTTCAAACATCTATATCCAATACATACCCTGCCTCTAACAAAAACCACATGACGAAGTATTTATTCTCATAATTTGGCTTGTGTTCAATGAATTTTGATGAAAACTTGTGAAAAAGTACTGCTAACCGTTAATAATAACCATACTAAATTTTAAATAATTCTATGTAAAAACGGTTAAATGCAGGTTGTTTTTATTATCTTTAAAATGGAACTAAAAAATTATTTTTTGAATTAATTAGGAAATTGTATTTATTAAATAAATATATATACAAATATTGACAAAACTTGCGTTTTAATATTTTAAATATTCATTCTTGTATTTAAATGTAAAGAAAAAAGCAATTTTATTCAAAATAAAAGCCAAGTAATATTAAACACTTATTTTTAAATAATTAAAAAAAGAAATATAATTTTATTTTTAAATGAAAATTTATAATTAAAAATATATTTAAAAATTAAATAACATTATTTTATTTAAAAAAAAAATATCATTAATCTATCGGCAATCCAATACATACCCTACGAAATAACAAAAACCACACGACAAAGAATTTTTGAATTTTGCTAATAAATTTGGTTGTTTTCAATGAATTTTGATAAAAACTTGTGCAAAGGTAGTGCTAGTGATTAATAATAAGAATACTAAATTTTAGAACTTCCTATCTTATAGAAGGGGTTAAATGTAGGTTTTTTTATTATATTCAAAATGACACTAAAATGATTTTTTTTAAATTATAAATTCTATTTAATACAAAAAATATAAAAATATTGACAGAACCTGCTTTTTTTGTTTTAAATATTTATTTTTGTAAATTAATGTAAAGAAAAAAAGCAGTTATACTCAAAATAAAAGCCAAATAATAACAAACGCTTATTTTTAATTAAAAAAAAAGATGAAATAAAATTTATTTTATTTAAAAATAAGCTTTTGTTCATATTTTGGCTTTCCTTTTGAGTATAGTCGCGTTGAGAAAAACTCGAGGTTTAATTATAGAAAATAAATGTTTAAAACATAAAAAACTCAATTTTTGTCAAAATTCTTAATTTTATTTTTAATTAAGAAATTAAAGATAATTTTTAGTGCCAATTTAAGGTGGATTAAAAAAAACCACATTTAAAAAAAATTGAATATTTTATTTGGCTGGTTTGTACAAAAACTGCACATATTTTAATTTTTAATTTGAATTGCAGTTTTTGACCGTTCTATTAGATACAAAAACCTAAAATTTGTTATTCCTATTAGTGACACTGGAAGTATCTTTTCACAAGTTGTTATTAAATTTCATTGAACGCAAGTAAAATTGTGAATACCATTCGAAACTTCTTTACGTCATCTGGTTTTTGTTGTTTTGTAGGTTATGTATTAAACCAAAACCAGCTCAGTTTTGTCGGAAATCTGAAAATGAAAGAAATGTTTTTTTTTATTCTGAGCGGATCAATAAAAATCGTTATGCCATTTTTCTAAAAAAGTCGTTGTGTAATGCAAAAACTCAGGATTGAGTCAATCGGATAACTAGTTTTTGAGCTATGCCGCAAAAAAAAGGTCCTAACTTTCTTATGACGCATAATTTCCTTGTTGATAGGTAATCCGTTTATCCATAACTATCGATGTTCTCGGCTGTCTATCAAAAATATCAGTTATCTATCGATATATCAATAGTTTTTTTTTCATGTATGTATTGTTATTCGATATATCGCTGACCTATCGATGTATCGATAAAAGACCCATCCCTAGTATAGACCGACATACTGATCAAATTGGAGGGAGTACATGTTTTTTGGGGTTCAGGGAGCCAAAAACCGAAAGATCGTGAGGATGATTTTTCTCGTTTACCATACTTCCCTCCTAGAGGAAAGTAAAAAGTCGTGAGGAAGAGCAGTTTCTTTGTATTTTCTGGTAGATTGGCTCCACTACTACTTTTTTTATTTGTTATTCTTAACAGGCAGTAAATATTCGTTATATGGTATAGCAACAGAAGACTGGACGGATACGCTGGGCGCTTGCCCCCCCTCGCCCACGGAACCTGAAGTTGGTATTTCGACGTTGATGCAACGAATGAAGACCCTTTCCGAACAAACTGAGGAATGTACACCTGTTGAGCTGGCTAAGAGATTCGAAAATATCGAGGTAAGTAAAGAGGCCTAGAAAGAGACCCTTTCAAAAAAGTTTAAAGGTTAACGTGTTTTCTTATAAAAATTTACCATTCATTTTTGATTATTAATTTTAGCATCTGGTTTTACACTAGACTATTATACAATGTTTTTTTTTTCAAAAACAACGACAAAGCGCTTTTAAAGTTATATTTTGTATTTGGCTGAACAACTGGTTCGTCTGCTAGACTAATGAGGTTTCGATCGGTTACCCACATCGATTTGCAAAATTTGGAGCTGATTTCAACAGGTCATAATATTTTTATTTCTTGAAGAAAGAAAAAAGGCTCTGATAGGTTAGCTTCTAATTTTTTTAGTTTCAAAATGCTGCAGCGTGTTTTTAGAAGGCGTGCAAAAAGATAATATTATTACAATCGATCTACGGTTTTTAACAACGATTTAAATTTCTGTAACATTTATTTTAAATACCTTACGTATGCTGATATTCCTAGACGTATTTTGAATTTTGTTATCTTTGTTAAAGAATAAGATATACAGAGTTTTCTCAAAACTTGACAATAACGGGTTTATTTTTGTATTATGCTAAGATCGAAACGCAATTTTGTAAATAACCTTCACTTACTCCAAAGCATTTTTTACTCCAAAGGTTTAGAGTATTTATGCAAGTATTGTAAAAAACATAACAATTTTTGTTAGAATTTGCAAGGCTCAGAAATATAAAGTTAATGTACAAAATAATTATAAAGTCTATACAGATAAGGTTTCACGGCGCAAACATTAAACAAATATATACAAGATATATCAGTAAGGTAAGATAAATTATCATAAAAATTGTGACAAAAAAAACTTAATAATTCAACCCCTTTGACTCTGGGCTGCAAAACTCTTTTCTTGTAAAATAATTGACCTATTTATTGTTGTGTATTTGGAGCAAAATCTTGAACAAGATTTTGTATTCATCGATGGTAATGCAAAACCTGGTTAAGCAGCTATATTTAACGGGTGCCATCGAAATATTGGAACAAAGCTAATGGATTTGGAGGAAGCTAAAATACGTAATTATAAAAGGGAAAAATATTCCAAACCAACACCTTAAACTGGTATGCCTAGTCGCTGCCAGCAATGGTGAGAGTTCGGAGTGGATCAAGTAGATAGTAGTTTTTAGTTTTTCCTAGCTTATACATTATTTGTAACCATCGTTTAAGAAATTATTCGGCATTCTTTTTTGCTTCATTTTTTATGGTAACTAATTTTAACTTTTTGATATACCTCGTATATATCTGTTAAATGTTTGCTATATGAATCTTTCTCTGTATAGCTTTATAATCTTTTGTGCCTTAACTTTTTAGCCATTTACAACTTTTAACGAATAATGTTTGTATTATTATTTTACTACTGGTATACATAATTTTGAGCTACAAAAAATAATTACTTACAAATTATAAAAGTGATTTGAAAAATTGCGTTTTAGTCTAGGAATAATAGTAGCCGAAGATACCACCTATCACCTGGCAAAAACCTTTTTTTATTCCATTAAAAAACAAAATAATATGCCCCATTGAATTTAGCTACGCTTATTGAATGTCCATTTATTGACGCACTGTCATAAGTAAAAATAAGTTGGAACTGAATTTAAAAGAAACAATAACAACACTTGACCATTTCAAAAATGCCTTAAAAGCGAGTTTGGAATAGTTGGAACTCACCGCATCTAACATTTTAAGTTATTATTACGCACTAATTTTCATCTCTGATAAATAATGCAAAGAAATGCAATTAAATGTCATTGTTCATTTTACTAAAGTATTTGTTAATTTTAGGTGTAGCCTAGTTTGTATTTTTTTACACATTTCTGGTAATTGCGTAGACCCTTAGTTTGAAAATAATTTGAATATGTGTAGGTCCAGTCAGCTGAACTCGGCGTGGTAGGACCTGAACCTCAAGAAACTCCAGCTGATATAAGCTATTTCGTAGACGATCCCAGTTTTCAGTATCAGGACTTCGCCAAAAGGGTCGAGAGCAATATTCATACCTTTAGAGTTCAAGATTATTCCTGGGACGACCACGGCTATTCTACTGTTAATGGGTAATATATATTGTATGATGAGAAATGCTTTTAATATATACAGGGTCTTCATTTATATTTTACACTTACCTATAGCTTGAACTATAATAATAGAAGTATGATAAAACTTTAAATGCAAAAATTTATCTTTTAGGACAACTTAGGATTAAATTGACAAAAAATCTGTCATAAGGGACAGCGTATTGACCCTGCATTGCCTCTTATAGAAAGTTTTCTCACTTGTCTGTACGCATGAAGGTAGTAACCCTATTAGTAATTTAAAATGTTATTCCATTTTAAAAGTTCTAGGTTTATGTATATATTTCTAATTTTTAGTAAGTAGTTTTTTGACATTTTAAAACCCAATACAAGGGAATTTCTACAAATTGTATTGTTATATAAAGTTTGAGGTCTCCTACAAATAAATCAAAACCCTGTACAAGATATTCAAGTCAGCTGGAAAAACTGGTAATATATCTCAGTTCATTTTAGAGATATGAAAGTAAAGCTAATTTCAAAACCTTTGAGAATATCACAATATTTTAAAATCTATTAAAAAAGAAATGTTTAAAAATATGACAAAAAATTTTCACACATTAAATTCTAAGTAAAATTCTGGACTCTTGTCATATGACACATTTTATGTCAATATTCTTTTATACAAAAGCCCAATTTTTAACTAATTTCGAGATATTACCAGTTGAAATTAACAATTTCAGATTTTGGTCAGAAATTTTAATATTTTAATTTTATAACTTTTTTTCTAAAGGCACTTACATATATTACCAATAGTTTAAAATTTCGATTACACTTCTAAATCAGTTCACCGTTGTTTTTATATTGGTGCGAATTTAGGCGTAGTTATAGAATTTGTAAAGTTTTAAGTTATTTTATTTTGTTATTTTAACTAATTAGATTTATTTTAGTTTTTGATCCGTGTTACGTAGAAAATTGTCAAGAACCCTATCATAAGAGGCAAGGTTTTTCTTTCTAATGACTTTATTTTATGTATGTTCTCTCGGTTTCTAACACATTGTTTCTTATGATACGGTTTTTGTCAAATTTCTCGGACGTCTTTAAAGATAAGCATACCAAACCTGGTATTTTTATAATCAGCAATAAGATGCCCATTTATTGAAATAACGTTATACAGGGTGTCGCATTTAACATAACAAAGTCGATACTCATTATTTACTTTCCAATTATCAGTTGTTTTTTTTTCAGAGAAAACCATATACATTTTGTATACAATATTTTTTGATATCACGTTTAAAATATAACCAGACACCATGTAAATTTATATTACCGATTACTTTTTTTATGATCATTTTAACTTAAAATAAAATAAAGCGAGATATTTTTCAATTATTTTGATAAAATATTAATAAAACCTTTACTGATAAAGGCTGATACTAATTTTTTAAACTTTTTGTTATATTACATTTTAGCAGTTCTTTATCACACTTTATTTTTGTGTAAAATTTAAAGGGGGAGACTACGTCAATTAAAATAGTTTTTTTATACTGATTTTGTTTTAACATTTTAATATTTTATTAATTATTTCGTCTTGGCGCCTCCGTCGTAACAAATAAAACTTTATTAATAAACAACCCAGTGATGCAATGAATTCGTCAGTCATTAGTGACGTTTGTTTTGTTTTAGTCGTCCCTTGTTTTTCCTGAGGTGTTAGGAAATTAGAAAAAAATTAAATTTATGACCAAAATTAGTATGTCACGTGACTATTTTCCGAATAAGCTATCTTTCATACTTAATAAGTTATCAAAAAAAAAATTCATATCATGCGGACTTTTTCAAGGAGTATGAAATCAGTCTAGAAATTTAAGTAGATTTTTTTCCATACTATATTTCAAAAAAAAAAACTTTAAAAATTCTTAAATAAACCTATATCTCATATATCTAAAAGTACCTAAACGAGGTATCAGCACTGTTTACGTTTGGTTGGAACGCCGGGTACAGAAAATGAATGTAAAATTATATACTTATTATAGCAAAACAATATGTGTTATTATTGCTATAACCAGTTAAGAAATATGTTAATACCAATTTGAATTACCTCGAGATTGTTTAACGATCTGCAAAACGTACTTTTACACATTTTTTTGGATAAAGAATGGATGGCTTTATATGAGGAAAATATTAAATACAAAAGTTGTTAATGTCTTCTGACTAATTTTAGTACTGTTTGACGTTTATTGACAGGCTTTGTTTGATTTATATTATTTTATTGTAAATACGGAAATCATTATGTATTCAAATTAACAGAGTTCAATCATCTAAAGTGGCTGTAGTTTATTGCTAAGGATAGCAAGAAATAAAAGGAAAATAAAAAAAATTGAAAATTCAGATTAAAATTTCAAACTCTCGGGATCAAAAATATTTCTGGGACTTCGGGACCTGTTAATGACCCGGACTAATCCTGAAGTAAACAAAATGTGAATACTATTTTAAGTTATTTGTATTATACGTTCTAATAAACACTAATAACTCTTAACTTCAAAAACAAATTGGCCTGGTTCAACAAAGCGTAAACACTTTCATAATGTATAAATTGAAAAAACAAGAAATGCCCTTTTTGAACTAAAATAGCACATCTTCCAGATTTTAGTGGATTTTTGTAACAAAATATTTTGCCATTGAATTTTTTTTTATCCCACGGTGGTGTTTAGTGGTACGTAAATATTCAACTAAAAGGTTCTCCCCGTACCCGAATACCTGTTTTTAAAACGCAACATTGTTTGTTGTTTATTAGTGTCGAACTACTTTAATTTTATCTTTTATTGCATTTGAAACAACGGAACATTAACCCCCGTATTAACTAAAAAGGTTTAAGAGTTAGACCAGATCTAATTGATATGGTAACTAAAACTGTTAGTTTACCAGTTATATGTCATATGTCACTCTCATTTTGTAATTTAGACATTTAGAAAAATTATTTGTTCAATTGTTGTTTATGTCATTTTAAAACTGTCAAGTTAGACCTGATCTAAGTTTAAACCTCTTTAGTGAATACGGGGGTCAGAGTCACAAAAATTATTTTCTTGCTTTGATAAGATGATAAAGTGCGGGACACGAAAGAAAACCGGGCGGTCCTTAAAATAAAGGTCCATAGTCTTAAGCAAGCGGAAAAGTAAAACTTGTGTACGCAATTATTATTTCGAAGTAACGATGGCGAGCAAAAGAGGAAAAACAATTCGAAGCTGTGCACGTGAAGTTATTGCGAGCGTTATAGAGACCTGTACTAGAGAAGCTGAAAATAATAGTTTGACTATTCCAATTCAAAATCGAACAGAACGCTCTGGATTTTACACTGGTATTTCGGAAAGTAGTGTAAGAAAAATTCAAAGAGAACATAATGATCGCTCATGTTCTACTTCACCTTTAAAATCTCCTGGTAAAAAAAGACCCCGAGTATCATACAAAGATAAAATTGACGATGGTGATTTTCAAGTAATTCGACGAACAATAGAGGAATTTTATATAAACTTGAAGAAGGTTCCGACCTGCAAACCCCTACTTCGTGCTGTAAAGAACAAAATAGATTTTCCGTACGGGTATAAAACCTTAATCGGCTTTTACGATCAAATGGTTTTGTTTGGCGCAAGTGCCAAAATAAACGAAAATTGCTCATTGAGAGACCAAATATTTTTCACTGGCGGGTGAAATATCTATCAACTGTAAGGCAATATAAGCAAGAAGGACGCAATATTGTGTATCTAGACGAAACCTGGGTAGATAATGATATGACAGTGAACAAATGCTGGCAAAGTGAAAGTGTTACAGGTGTTGTTCGGGGAATCCGCTCTAGTAGTCGCTTTATTATAGTTCATGCTGGTTCAGAAGCCGGATTTGTTCCAGGTGCTGCTTCAGTTTTTCGCTTGGGACTAACAACTGGAGACTATCATGGACAGATGGATAGAGATAATTTTGAAAAGTGATTGCTCGAGAAGCTTCTCTACCTAACATTCCTCTCAAATAAGTCATGGTAATGGATAATGCGTCTTATCATTCTCACGTAGAAGATAAACTGCAAACTAAATACTCTACAAAAGCTCATATGATATCGTGGCTTAAATAGAACAATCTTGTATGTGATCCAACCTTTAGAAAATATCAATTATATGAAGTAATATCAGCCAACAAGCCTAGAGAAAAAAGTATAAAATTGACGGTCTTTTACGTAACCTCGGTCATACACCTTTAAGGCTGCCTCCATACATGTGCGACCTCAACCCTATTGAACTTGCATGGACAGGAGTAAAAAATATATTCGACAGCGCAACACCGGTGAACTTTCAATGAAAGATTTAAATAAAATAACATTAGAAGCGATTGACTCAATATCGGCTGAAAATTGGAAATGGTAGAAAAAGTAGATGGCAAAATTGAAACGGTTATTGATGATTTAGTTATCACACTGGGATGTGACTGACGACGAAACCTAATCATTTTCAGAAGAAGACAACGATTTAGAAGGAATCGAACCATTAGAATCACAGCCGTCAACCTCAAAAATGGCTTAGTTTTTTTTTTCATATATTTTGTAAAATTGTTCATAAAGTAGCTGTCAATAAACAGCTTCAAAATAATCAGTTTTCTGTTCAATACCGGGTGTCAAAAAATATTTAATATTGCAATTAATATTTGAAAAACTACAGAATTCATATTTTTCCAAAATTAACACATCAATGTAGTTATAGTAGGGGAGCCCGCACTGATTTCAGTGAACAAGATTTATCAAAATTTTAACTTATGCAGTTCGACTTTGGGCTATTCGGGTATGCCAAAAGTGACCGTTTGTCTCCGTCTGTCATATTACTTTGTACAGGGGGCGTCATTGTGAAGTACTATACAGGGCTTTTCCTAATTGTGTGCTAATGTTAAAGGGGGGTGATTCTTGGACCTTTTTAAGAAAAAAGTTTAATATGAACCTAAAAGTCTTAACTTTGGAGATACATTTTTTAATTTTAATTTTTTTTTAAATTCTAATTTTGATGCTATTATAGATAAATAACTGTGTGAAATTTGATACACGTCTTTTATGCATAAAAGGGCATTTTTTATTAACAATCAATTTATGAAATTTTTACCAGTGGCGTAATTAACCTGGGTAAATCCGTATGCTCCTTAATGCAGTTATCTACAATAGCATCAGAATTGGGATGAAAAAAAAATTTTTTCTTTTTAAACTTTACCATCCTGTATCCCAAAAGTTAAGACTTTTAGGACATAAAAAACACCCCTTTTAACATCAGCACGCAATTAGGAAACGCCCTGTATAGTACTTCACAATAACGGCCCCTGTATAAAGTAATACGACAAACGGAGACAGACGGCCACTTTTGGCATACCCGAGTAGCCCAAAGTCGAACTACATAAATTAAAATTTTGATAAATCTCGTTCACTGGATCTGATGCTGGCTGCCCTTGTAAAATCTGGACTTGTAAATCGTGTATCGCTATACTGGGTGATCCAATAATAGTGGACGTAGGCAGTAGCCCGGGAACCGTTAGACAGAAAAATCAAAATTAAATCATTTTAAAATTCGAAAGTTCGCCGTTTTTTGCAACACAAAAGAGATATAGAAGTGCGGTACATGAAAGAAAACGAACAAATATAGATAAAGGTTCATTAAGCATAGTTACATTTTTTAAATTTTATCCTAAGTGCGTATAGTCAAAAAGGAGTGCCATATTATTTAAAGAACGACGGGACATCACTGGTTTAAAGAGATTTCTTGGCCGACCTTCCTAAACCGATTGACTCCGCCCCGTTTTCTTTCGTGTCCCGCACTTTATCGGGTCAATTTATTTTTAATAACATTTTTAAAATCCCATGTTTTGCTGGGTCAGTATATAAAATAACGAATTATAGAAATTATTCAATATTCTATTATACCCTTTTTCATAGCCGTTTTATATAAATGTATCTCTTTCAGGTTATATAATGACGTAGGAACTCTTTTAGACTTCAAGTTTAGGACTGCTTACAATTTGACTTACTACACTATGGGCGGTAGAACTGACGTCGATACTTCAAGATTTAGAAGGGCTATTTGGAATTACATTCAGGTAAATCTATGTTTATCGAAACATAAAAAATATTTTTTTATCATTAGGGATTATATCCGAGGGTTACAGTGTGTAAATTTTTATATCTGATGAAACTGAAAGGTCCAGTACAGTCGAATTAGAACACGAAAAGGATTTGCTCTTCTGAAGTTTGTGGAAAAATGTTTTATTTATCCAACATATTGGAAAAGGATCACTAGCAAAGATAATAATAAAGTAATTTTTTATCACCACTACATTAAAAAACTTTATATACAAAAAAAAAATATTAAGCGGTTGCCGCCACCCTTTAAAAAAGTTTTAAAAATTCAATTTTGTTTTTAGGAAGCTGTTTCACCCTTTAGATTAACCCTATATTGCTGATGTGTGCAACAAATATATTTGACTTTTTTACCATATTTTAAAAAAGCCAAACGTTATGGAAATAAAAAATATTTGTATTTTAAAGGGACCCTTGTATCTCCTCCAAGGGCTGCCCTGAAAGGTAGTTTTTTATACAGAGGTAAAAAAAAATTACATATTTCCATTTTCAGGCGGCTGCTGCGTTCTGTTAGGGCAAGGGTCTTCAACCTTTTTTAGTGCAAGGGCCAAAAATCGATTTCACATTGTCCGTAGGGCCACAATCCTCCACGTCACTTTACCACCATATCAATAAAATAAAAAACATCTAATTTTAAAGTGTAACAATATTTATTGATTAAAAAGTTCAATCAATCAATGCGGTTTTTGGCATTGTTTATTTTTGACAAATGTGTCGATATTTGGTTTTATTTTTGAAGTTGCAACCTGCAAACTTCCTTCCAGATGGGCATTTGTAACTCTCGACCTGGTTTAGACCTCACATTTTTCATACGAAAGAAGAAAACAGTTGTTACACATATGTGCTCCTAAACAGAGACATCATTTTCTGGGCATGTTTTCGGATTTAAGGCAACAAGTTTTGATCGACATATTTTGAATAAAAATCAAGAAGACTCCTGTGAAACTTGTCTTTCCGGGTCCGAATTACACTGCAAATCGATAACTTCCATGTGGCAATTTTCTGGCATGTCTTTAATGGATACACTGAATAGTCGGGCAACGTGATTGATGTAATTTTCATTATGTCTGAAGTCAGAAAACCGTGATTGGAACTCTTTTTTGAGTAAATCTAGTGCTGAGACATATTTAACCACATCTGATTTTTCCCTAAATCAAGTTTAAACTCAAATACCTTCACAGTGTCAAGTAGGTTATTGATGAGATTTTCTTGTAGTTTGGTGTTCAAATCATTGAGGTACAGCGTGATGTCCGTGAGAAATTCAAAGTCGCGCAGCCAGTCGGGGTCACTAAATTGAGGAACTGGTTTCCCTTTGGTTTCCATGGTGGAGACGATTTCGTTCTTGAGTTCAAAAACGCGTTTTAGCATTTTTCCTCTGCTTAGCCAACGAACATTAGAAAAATATATCATATCACCATACTCGGCATTAATTTAGTATAAAAAAATTTGGAATTCTCTGTGGTTGAGGCCGCGGGATTTAACGAAGTTCACAGTTTTTACGACCACTTTCATCACCTCATCAATATTTTTGTGGATTTTGTACAAAAATTTTGTTGATGAACGATACAATCATCAACATCAAAGGAAAATCTCTCTGCTGTTCTTTCATTAAATCCACGAGCCCTTCATTTTTCCTAACCATGGATGGTGCATCGTCTGTTACAACTACAGAAAGGTTTGTGAATTCTAAATCATGTCGTCTACTGTTATCAAACTCTTATAAATAGCACATCCTTTTGTAGCTCCTTTAATCGGAAAAAAGGGCAGCCATAATCACTTATCACACAGGTAGCAACTTCACTGCTAGTTGGCACTCTTCCCTTGTATCGCTTCGTTCGCTCTTGGAAGTAGAACTGGCTGCTGCCGTATGATGCCGGCTTAATATAGGCCTAGTGCGTCAACTTTGAATCTCTCAAAATTTCGAGCAGCTGCGAGAAAGGACTAGTCCCTGTAGTAGTGATAATTTTCAGAATCATTAAAAATATTCAATAGACATGCAACGCCATCTAGTGGCCTTGTGGGTAGTCGTGATCGCAAGAAATTACAAGGGGCCGCGGGTTGAAGACTCTTGTCGTAGGGCTACCCTGTATAGTAGTCAAAAATTGTTTTGTATGCAAATAAAAATTATAAATTTCGTAATAATAATAATAAATATCTGGAAAAATCATATTTCTACGCCAATGACTTTTATAATTTTTTAATGTTCGCACATTTAAATTAATGATTTTTTTTCAATCTGACTGTTATCGGTTTATGTATTCTCAAAATAGAAATTTTTCACGTATTTATACTACTTAAAAATATCGAAAAGTTCTGCTCATGACACCTAAAATCTAATCCTCGCAAGACACCGGCCTAAACTATTTTTTATGCAATTGTGAGATGAATTGGCTTGACCGTTGACCGTTCTCAAATTATCGTTGGCGCAAATTTTGTTTACACACACATTCGTACATTTCTTTTGAATATGTTTTTCGTATGGTAAGGACTTATAGTGTATTAATATTACAATATACTGAATGTTATATGGGGAAGTATCAATATATTCAAATATTTGTTAAGTTTAATTCGTTAGATACGAATTAAAAATTAATTCGTAGATGTGTCTGAACCTAAATACGTAAGAAGTAACAATTCTTTAAAATTTGCAAAAGTCAAGTTTTGTAAGTTTTAATTCTGACATATATTTATGGCCTCAGCCCTCCATGTTGAAATAGTTGATTTTATTGCCCCCGTTTTTTTATATAAATTGCGGTTCATAATATCTTCCAAATAATCAAGCCTTTTTCCTCTTTCAATTTTAAAATGTTTCCCCAATTTTCGCCATTTTAAAAATTTAAAATATATTTGTTTGCTTAAGAAGTAGTAATAATAGACATAAAAAGAGGGAAGTTTTCTATTTTTTTTAGACCACAATATGCACAGATTCTGCAAAATTAGATTTGCTGTTTTTTTTGTTCTTCAAAAGTAATTTATTAAAAATAATGAAAAAAAAAGTTACTGTAAAAAGAATAATGCAAATAAGAAAATCAATCCATTTTTTTATACAAAAGTAGTCTTTGTTTCATATATATTAAATAAAATTAGTAACTAAATTATAACAAAACGTAATCACGGACGTAAAAAATATCAAAAACTGAAAAAATATTAACTTACCTTTGCCAAAATGACATTTTTAAACACACTTATTTTTATTCTGTTTAGGCTCTACTTGGAATCCGCCATGATGATTATGATTATGGGGAAATTAATGCCTTGGTGGAAAAGTCGTTGAAAAGCTTTATGAAGACCGCCTGCTGCTACCCAGAGAGAGTCACCAAAAAGGTCTACGATAGAGTTATGAGAGAGTTTAAGCATAGCGAAAAGGTAGGTTAAGTAGCTCATGTTGAATAAGTTCTGATGTCAGTATAGGTAGATATAAACAGATTAATTATCGTTAAACAGCATAATGATAATGACTGATATTCAATAGTTGGTTACCTAGAAGAATATACTTTCTTCATGGGCAATAAAGTGGCCCAAGACGAACAATATTTATTGTAGTTTCAGAATTAAAATAAATTTATCAAAACTGTTTTATCCTGTTGATATTCAATAGTTGTAGGTTAACAATAAGATTTATTTTTATTTGTGGTTAAAAGTTAGTGATGTTAGGATCTAACATACAGCATATTTACACTCCTGTTCGGATTGTCAAGGTTTAAAAATTAACTTTAATAAATATTTGCCATCAATAGCTACATACATGGTTTTTTTAATTATATTTTGAATCTTATAAGATATACAAAAAAAAATTTAAGTACAATCATTGTGGGATTTTTCTCGTATTAGCTTTTGTATCTATTTTTTCGTATTTTCTACAGTTAAAGCTGTGGATAGGTGTCAAAATATAAGTGAAACCCATGTACGTTACGTGAGTGTACAGGGTGTTCACGTATAATGTCCACCGCCGTTCATTTATTTAATTCGGATACTATATAAAATTAAAATGAATAAAACACAAATTTTAAAAAATTTAGGGTTTTTTCCACAATTTTTACCTATGTGTACTTTATTTGAATATTACACAAAATGACTGACAGAAAATATATGCATGTCACATTCGTACATTTCTTTTGAATATGTTTTTCGTATCGTAAGGACTTATAGTGTATTAATATTACAATATACTGAATGTTATATGGGGAAGTATCAATATATTCAAATATTTGTTAAGTTTAATTCGTTAGATACGAATTAAAAATTAATTCGTAGATGTGTCTGAACCTAAATACGTAAGAAGTAACAATTCTTTAAAATTTGGAAAAGTCAAGTTTTGTAAGTTTTAATTCTGACATATATTTATGGCCTCAGCCCTCCATGTTGAAATAGTTGATTTTATTGCCCCCGTTTTTTTATATAAATTGCGGTTCATAATATCTTCCAAATAATCAAGCAAAATGACTGACAGAAAATATATGCATGTCACGTTATTGACATTTGAGTTGACGAAACTGTGGAAATTGCGTCGGCGCAATATTTCAAATAAAGCACCCCAGGTATTAGAAAACTATATAAAATTAGTAGTAACAGGGTTAGTGTTCGGCTTCCATAGCGCCGAAGCTATAAGAGCGTTTTATACAAATGTTATAGAAATCCTATCATAAACTTGTTTGACATTCTACAGGGCAGTCCAAAAAAGGCTATTAAATAATTTTTAATTTTTTTAAATGTGGCCCCTGCATTTTTTACTCAACTACGAGGGAGCATATTCCAGTTTTTGCCTGCTAAGCAGTTAATTTTTTTCGTAATATTTTAGACATTTTAAGGGGGTACCTCACAAGGCCTGTTAACTCTAATAGGTTACTCTACTCTTCCCCTTACCGAAGTCCCTGCGGAAAACTGGTATACGTCACCAGGCGACCGCGAACACTAGCCCTCTCTCTCGAACCAAATATTAATCGATAGCACTATCTTTTTCGTTAGGTCAACAAAGTAGGCGATCCTAACAAATTTCACTAATTTTTCATTTTCTCCTAATAGTTTTAATAAAATAAAATTAGTTAATGAAATATTAACAATTATTAATTAGTAAAAATGTTTGTGGAGAAAATTTTAATCCCCTATTTATTAGACACCCAACTAGATTCAGTGATGACCAAATGAAAACAAAAACAAATTAAACTATAGATAGGTAGTTAAGTATGCCTACATAATCCTAATAAATAAAACAGATAAATATTTAGACACAAATGAAATTTACAAAGTTATGATGATATATAATAAGTTATGATGAAAGATAACTACATCTCCAAGTAGGTATATTTTTAAAAAAAGTAAACGTCATATTAATTATATTTGTTCTTACAAAAATGTATTAAATATTTCTGACAATTATGAGATCTCTTTTAGAAATAGGTTGAATAGAAATATAATTCCAATTAAAGTTTATGGAGGCTTCATGTTTTATTTGTGTCTATAATATTTGAACTCCACTTTGAGAATAGAATATTTCGCCAAATAGATCTTTATTTAAAAAAAAATATGAATTTTACATATCAAAACAATTAAAATTGAGTAATTATTTTCTTCATCTTTTTATTAATTTTTTTGTCTGTATCTGCGCTTGTTAGTTACTGTTCAATCTTCGCTTGGTCCTTTCTGTTGAAGTTTGGGGTAAAGCTGAATTTTTCTCAGTTACTTTGCTTAACATAAGTGAAGGTGCAGCTGAAATAAAAAAAATATTAAAACAGCCTAAACCTTAAATTTTAACAAAATACAGTACAAAACAACTATTTTGGAAGGTATTTTGGTTGGATGATGATTAATAAAATGCAGTTAGAAAATGTAATGTAATGTAAAACTGATGTTACATTTTTTTTTATATAAAGGGGCAATGTTCAAATACATGAGAACAACATAAACTTGCTTGGAATGTAATGGTGTATACATAGGTCAAACCGGTAGATACTTAAAAACTCAAGTAGCTGAGCATTAAAGGAGTGTGCTACCTGTGAATCTGGAGAATGATAAGAAAAAAACTGCCTGGCAGAACATTTCGAAATTTTATATATCTTCAATTTTGATAAAACCATTATTTTAGCTAAACAACTTTCAAAAACGTCTGCTAAATGAAATGATCGAAATAAAAAAGCACACAACCAATATTAATACAAAACAATATATAGAAGGCTTGTGTGTGGAACATACTATATACTTACCATCAAAATAAAGTTCCCCAAATTTTATATAGTTAAGTTTTACACCGTAAATGGCATTTGTATATTAAGGATGCTAATGCCTCCAGTAATGCCTGCTAGTAAAACTTAATTTTAATCTTAATTTATTTTATCCCTATTTAAGTCATTGTGTTGTCCTAAGTACATTGTGACTTTTGTTTTTTTATATGCGTACGTGTTTTAATATGTATTTTAACTGCAGTAAGATACACTATAGGTGTTTTACTTATTCTCATATATGTTTTTAGAGAACATTGCCCCTTTATATAAAAAAAATTGTAACACTAGTTCTTAAGTTTTGGAGTCCTGAAGATGACCTCTAAGAGGTCGAAACGTCGACTAATTACATTAGACCTTTTAAGAGCGTTTTATTGATAATAATATTACTTACCTGTATTTTTTAAATTTTCTTTTGGGTGGCAGACCAAGAAGTTCAGCTTACAAGTCATGCTCATAATCTTCGGGATTAAAATGCTCCCAACAAACACGACAGTTCTCAAAATTCCATTTACCATTTCTCTTACATCTCTGAATCCATATTTCTTGAATAAGTTTTTCTTTGGGAAATCGATAAAATGAAATCTATTTGCCAGATTTATTAGAATTTATTCTGCTATTATGGCAAACACCAACTGTACCTCGCATTCCAGCAATACTTTTTGCCTAGATGTAGATCTAGGAACAAAACAAAGTATTATATCATTACATTTGCATCTACAAGAAATCTAGCGAGTATATCAATGTTTATAATACCTATAATCTATCATAAAAAAACAAAGATACCTACCTAGTCCTTGGTAAACCAAAATTCAATGAATTTATACTTTATTATTTAATAATTAATTATAAAAATAAAATTTGCTATAAACGGTGTTATCGCCGAGTTGGCCAAAATGGCTAAGCTAACAGAGCACCCTGTATTTTTTACCTGATTTGGGTTTACCTTTCAAATATCTGTAATTTTTTGACTTTTTGCCTTGTTATTGTCTTTATCAGTCTTCTTTAGTTATTTTATTGAGTTGATTTTTCTATAACGTTGATTATTTTTCACAAGGCAAGCGTATTGAATGACTGGTGCTTTAGAAGCATGGGACAACAATGCATAATAAAAATGATTATGAAAAACATGATCGGGTCAAAACAGCCGATCGATAAGAATTGATTGTAATTTTAAGTGTAGTTAAAGGCCCTCACAAAACAAAAGTACTATGTAATCTACTGCATATTGACTAACAAATTCAGAACAATAAACACATACAGGGTGTCTCATTTGAAATATTTTCGACTTTTTCATGTAATACGATCCCTATTCCTGAAACGATGTGCAAAACACCCTGTATATTTTTTCCATATATAAAGCAAAAAAAAGTAATTTTGTTGATAATATCTATTGATCAATAACATAATACTTTTCTTACAATTGTTTGAAGCTCGCAAACAGGTTGAAATAAAAACAATTCCGTAAAGTAAAAAATGCCCAGAATTTTTCACAAAAACATAGGGTGCCCCATTTGAAAAAAGTATACTTATTTTGTTACAGTGTGCGTATATTTCAAGATATATTTTCGAAGTATCATTGAAGCCACCCAACTTTTGTATTTAATGTCTTTTTCCGAAAACCTATTGTTTCTGAGATAAGGAAGTGGGGCGTAATATACCCTGTACAGTAGAGGAGACTGGGGATGGCTTATACACTTTTTTCTAATGCCCAGATAAAATATTTACATTTCTTTTAATAATATTTTGTTTGTATCATAATGTACTCATTATTATTTTTTTGTTTGATAGATCATTTTGTCGCTACATGTAATTTTTTACTAGTATTATATAATAATATTTCGTCAGTTAGCTTCACCTTTACCTGTCCAGAGAACCTACGAATGGATTTTTTTCTCCTGAGTACACCTCCACTTCATGTGACGAAGACTCCAATTTTGATGAAGATTTATCAGAATGGAAAGTCTGATCTTCTGATGTATTCTATAATCTCAATTTTCTGTTTTTTTCTTTATAGCTGTTTTCTTAGGACACCTGTCCTTAAAACTTTTATTTTTTTTTTCATTACATCTTTTTAGCCTTGCTTTTTGTTCCACTTCAATTTTCTGCTTATTGGGAGTATCAGTTAAAATCATCGATTTCCTACTTCTCCTTTTTGTCGTCCTTTTCTTCTGCACTTCACCAATTTGGGATGGCAGCAGTAATTCCTCAAATGTTATAAATGGTTGATTTTTTTGTATCATTTCTGACATTAGTGAGGTTTTGTAGATGCTGCATTCTCGGACTCTGGACTGATAATATGTAGTCTGAGCGGGTTCAGTGATGTTTTCAATTTCAGTTAAAAGTTCGTTTTGGTTTTGGAACAGAGATTTGTTGAAGACCTGAAGGGTCAGCTGTAGCACTGTCTTGTTCATTTAAAGGAAGAGGTTTATATGTCGCTGTGGAACGCAAAAAATCTTCATCAGTGAATATATCCGAATCAAACAAATATATACTAGTTTAACGAAAGAATGGTCATACATTTTCTTGCAGTTTCCCTGCTGAATGCATATGACCAGACCGAGCAATGCTCGTAGTTTCAGGTGGTTTGATGGAAATATCTTTATTACGATTCATGAAACCCTCTAAACCAGACATAGCCCGCGATCTTGTTTGCATTCTATTTCTTAAAATAAATTCCCTCTTTATTTTTGACAGCAAATGTATAAGGAAGTGATAGCCAAGATCTCTAACTTGCTGCTTTTTTGTATATGATGTCACCATAGTTTCTTTTTTGTAATTAATTTTAAATAATTAGACTCATATGACAATGTTTTATTCAGTTCTCGCCTTATTCTTATCAATGTCACGCTTTAAAGTAATTTTGTCGGTACCGTATTTTTCGGCAGTCTTCCTCATTTTCATTTTCATCAGCAACTTCTCTTTCACGGCTTTATTCAATACATCGGGAGGCACTAGAGTTCGCTGCTTTGTTCCAACCTTTGTCTTGTATAAAAGGGCATCTAAAAATAAATAAAATACCTTTCATGGGGGATACTTGCTATACGTATCAAGTATCTCAATATTTACTGTAACAAACATCCCTGAATAACGGTCGCTCATTAATTTCGTAAGTTTCAGTAAGCAGATATTTTGAAGAATACCTAACTTCAATAATTAAAGAAATAATGCTATGAGCGTTTCAACTATATGGCTTCAGATTTATGAAAAAAATCATATGTCAAGTTTGAGCACAAAAACCGCCCAATTTTCTACTTAGTTTTACTGCTCAAACACTGTTTTTTTTTTTCAAAATAAAACATAAAAATGGTTTGGGGATTTGAAGATCAGGCACAACAATTGAATAAACAGATGTTATAGACACGGTATTGCCATATCCAGTGAATTATCTAAACTACAAGAGAAAGTTTATCTGTATCAAGCATCCCAGTGTATCAACCACCCCAGTCTTAATTTCGGGGAATTTTTTTGCCATGTTAAACCTATATAATGAATATACATATTTTAAATCTAGCCTATTTTTCTTTTAGGTTCACGTCAACTTGATGGTTCTGGAATCGCGCATGCAAGCCGAACTGATCTACGCACTGCGTACCGTCAATCGCTACATGACAATGTAATTGTTTTGTTTTCGTTTTTATACATTATATTTTTTGTTTTTTTTTTCTTATGACTCATAAGTAACTACAATTTTTTCCACTGATTATGATTAATAACGACTATTTGTACGATTAAAAAATGCTTCCGGAAAATATTTTGAAAAAGGCGTTTTAGGAGAGAACTGCATAAATTCACATAGTATGTAAGAAGTTTTTGTGACCAGCAGCGACTGAGTCAGCAGTTCTCCAAGCCGTTTATTCAAATATTTCTGCGTTGCAGCATATATATGATTTGTAATTTTCTACTGTTTCGACGTATTTTTTTTATTTAGAAAACTCTTGTTATACACATATTATATATGACCACACTGTATATACTACAAAAAAATATTCATTATATGTAACTAAAACTCTAAAATAAGTGGGGTGCTTGAGAATAAGGTGTCTCAGCTAGCTTTTGGTCATAGAATATCGGTTGTTGTAATCTAAGTTTTAAATATTGAGGATATTTGCCTGTTCGCTCATAAAAAAACTACTCAGTGTAACATCACTGAATAAGGCGTGTTGTAAAGGCTCATTATGTATTGTAAATGACAGGAACCAATTACATTGACAAATGGTTTCAACCAAATTTCCTGAATTTTTCTATATGAATTAAGTCCCCTTATTTCTTTTTCTTAAAAACGCTTGCGAAACAATTTTGAGAGTGTCGAGAAATATTACTAATATCATTAGGTTGCTTTACTATTTACGGTGTTAACACAGTGGCGGCTCGTGAGTATATTGAAGGGTGAGGCTACATGAGGTTAATTTTGTTTAAATGTGAATAAATTTCTACGTCACCCATGAGGTATTATTCTGCGACGCGTTGACCTTTTTTTTTTAATGGAGGTCATCGCCAATAGCCCTACTAAACCATTAAAAACTAAAAAAATAAACTCTAAAAAAAATAAATAAAAACATAATTTAGTTTATTAAAACTTAAAATAAATAGTTGTATGAAATAAGATAAAAAACTACTTTTTGTACATTAAATCTATACGTCTGTCTTTTAAGGTTGCAAATTTATCTATAATTTGGTCGTAAAAGTTTTGGTATTCACTAAGTTCTGACAGTAATTCCTGCTCTATTGACATCATTGCCAAACCCGAAAGCCGTTCTTGTGGCATTGTGTTTCTTAGGTAGGTTTTGATCCGTTTAAGACATGAAAAATTTCGTTCGGCCGATACACTTGTTGCGGGAATAGTTAAAACTAAATTAAAAAGCTTATATGCTTCCGCAAAAATTGCTTTAAAATCTTTAAATAACAAAGCTAGACTTTTTTCGACATCTAAATTTGAAAATTGTTCATCCCTATACAATACAAAAAGCTCATTCTTTAATCTATCTCTGTCAAAAATGTTTGGATAATTTTTTAATAAATTATTTAATAAGTTGTCTGGAAAGCATTTAACATATTCCGAATATTTTGTGCAATCGACTAAAGCAAAGAAATTTAAATTATTTAAATTTTCAAACCGCGTCCCTAATTAAGAAGAATTATACAATCTATTATTTCGAAATATAATATTTAGTAAAAATATCAAAGTCGCTAGAACATTGCCCTCGACGTGTGTTAGTTGGCAGAATAGTGGCTTTTTTAGCAATATTGAAAAGTTCTTTGAAATGGTCCTCGTTTCTAAATTCAATAATTCGTTGCTTGGCAAGGTTTATTTGCGAAATGCAGTAATTTATATCTAAATGCTTTAACTGTAATATTTGAAACAGTACATCAGTGCAACTAAAAATTTGTTTATAAATATGCGTTAAAAGGCAAAATTCGAAATCATTAAAATGCTTTAGAAATCCTTTTGCACCATTAATAGATTCTGTTCCAGAACTTAAGTCATTAATAATAGTTTCAAATACTATAATTAAATTGTCCCATTCATTAGCCACTAAGTTTAAAATTTTAGACCGAGTATACCATCGCGTTTCTTCAGCTCGCGGAATTCTTTTACCTACTATCTGATTAAGCACAAAAGACCGTTTTGGTGATTGGTGGAAATAATTTGGTATTCCTAATAAAGTGGCAAAAAATATACGACTTTGGGTAATCAGTTTTGTTCCCTGTTGTAAAACTAGATTTAATCTGTGGGCGCAACAATGAGTAAACATAGCTAAAGGAGCAATAGATCTAACTTTTGTTTGAAGCCCATTTATTTCACCTGCCATAACACTAGCCCCATCGTAACACTGCGCGACCAATTTATTTTTAAAGTCATAAGGCTCTAAGCTGTTTTGTATTAAATGAAAAAGGCTCTCTGCTGTTCTATTATCGCTAACGTCAAAAAATCCTAAAAATCTTTCTTTTAAAGATCCGTTGGTCACATACCTAACTGTTATCGAACACTGTGATTTTTCTGTTATATCAGTACTATCATCCGCAATTACGCGAAAAAAACAACAATCGGTGTCATTAATTTCTTTTTTTATATATTCTTGAATATAGTCATGTATGCAACCAATTAGTTCATTTTGTATAGTCTTAGATTGTCCCGTAAAAATATTACTAAATTTAGCACAATGATCAGTAAGTTCGGCATTTCTTTTTATTAAGCATGCAAATATTTCCTTAAAATTGCCACGGTTAAAAGAATCTGTTGTTTCATTATGACCTCGAAATGCCAAGTCCTGTTTACCCAAAGTAATAGTAACATCAATTAAATAATTTAATAATAAACGGTTTTTTCGAACATTTTCATTATAAACAATTTTATTAAGACTTGCATTTTCTTGTAGTGCATCCGCAATAGTCGCCCTATTTTGCTCCAGTCTTGTAAGTGCTACCGAATTTTTAATATGCTCTCTTGAACTTTCATGCGATTTTACTGCTCGTGAAAAATTTTTTAAATCCGAATATCCGCCCCCTGAATTCTAATTATTTTTGAAGCAACCTAATAAAATACAAAGCCAACAATATAAGCTTTCTTTATAAATACTTCCGCATAGCCACCTATAAGTTTCGTACCAAGATATTTGAAAAGTTCTTGAATATTTTTTACCTTGCCTCTTATCGTTAAATATTGCTAAAATTTTCGGCGTCGGACGGCTACCTAATATCTGTTTCTTTTCAGTTTCGCTTCTTCTTAAAAAAGGCGTTTCAATTAATGAAGTAATAATGTCGTGAATAGGATTCATTTCAAAAGCAAAAAACAAATACAAAAAATGGAACGGTTTAACTTACCAAATCAAAACAAAACAAAAACTTACTCACGCGTATTTATTCACCTTAAAGGACAGAACGCCCTCAATCAGCGATTATCTATTTCCTATTTCTTTCTCAGCCGCACGCACCACGTAAAAAGAAGCCGTTGGAATATTTCGCTAGTCATGTGATTTAAATAACCAATAAAAGCATATCCAAGCTACAGATTTATCGCCTCAAGAATGCAATAGAAAACGCGTGCATCGGCAATCGCCATCCCGCTCTGTCGTAATCAGGTGACACGCCGGCATCGGCACCGGCCGTTGATAAATAGGTCAGAAGTCGAAACTTTCCAAGCTAAAATTATTTCGCCTCATTCGAGAGCACTTTCTTTAGGAATGGGTTTGCACGGATTGCACGGTCGGTTTTTTGATGTGGTCAGAATTTATTTTCTAAAATATTTATTATGGGATTATATTTTGTTTTTTTTTTTATGTTATTATGTTGTAAAACTGTTAAAAAGTATATTTCTAATTGGTAATAGATAAAAAGTTATATAAAAAAATTCTCTTTTCCTTTATTTTGGGGGTGAGGCGCGGCCTCAGAGGCCTACCCTGACGAGCCGCCACTGTGTTAACATACTGTGTAAAATATTCATTTCTAAATAATAAAATTAAATCTGTGTGTGTCTAGTATTATGCACTTTTTAATTTTACAGAGTGCTGAATTTTTTAGGTGTTGTTTTTGACGTTGTGTCACAAATTATGTGGATTTATTGATTTACTTTCCTCTCGTTTCATTACTGAACCATAACAATGACCGTCAATGTCCACAATATATTATTTGTTAAGGCCACCGTAATATAATTGCTAAGTCGTAATTAGTAATTATATATTATACTAGTACCTCCCGTCCCGCTTTGTCCGAGAGACACGTGTTTAATTATTTTCCCCATTCAAATATTTTACACCCTAAGCCCTTGAATTCCCTAAAATCCTTTCTTATTGCTTGCTTAGGTCACAAAAGGGATCTACTGTCCAAATTTCGTGGTTCTGGCTTCAGTACTTACAACTTTGCGTTCATGACTCAGTCAATTAGTCATTACTTACCTCTTTATAATATTAGTATAGATTTAATTGTGTAGTGTAAGAAAAGATAATTTATACTATTGGACAACACCAAAGTTTTAAATTGATATTATTTCAAAAACGGCACATTAAAAAACAAAAAAACAAATTTAACGAAGATTCTAATGGCGATAAGAGATTTTTTTTGAAATTAGTTAAGGCTGATGCCGATTTCTACGCCACTGTTTAACATTTAAAAGTAACAAATGCATGAAAACATGCACCATTATGCTTAATTATCACCTACAAAATTTTATTTTTATATTTTCTATTTATAAGAAATTATATATTTAAAAAAATATTTTCAACACCTTTTTTCTCCAAAATCAATGTTATTTTCATGAGAGTAATTTTCTCCAGCGATTGGCGACATCACTGGATTATGTCTTTGTATCTAATTCTGTTATTGTTTTGGCGGATTAACTACAATATAGTTATCATATATTTTTTAAAATTTAAATTCAATCTAGTGACTATTATAAACAAATCCATAATAATGTGTTACACAAGCAGAGGCGGGTCAAGGGTCTAGGAATGTTGAGTTCACAAAATTTAAAGAGGGAGATACATTTTTAAATTACATGAGATATCAGCTTATGTACAATGTTCAAAAATGAAATCCATTCTTCTATTTTTATCTGCTATAAACTTGTCAATAACAGGTTCATTAGAGTTGGCGAAATCTTGATACTGTTTTACTTGTGTAAGCATGGTATCACAAACTTTTTCGGCAGCACATTCGTATTATCAGGAAGCTTTTATTGTTCAAAATTTACTTGGTAAAATTAAGGTACGTAATAACAGTGGCGTATTTAAGGGTGGGGAGTTTGAGGGTTATACCCCCTCCCCCCAGAGCCTCTAATATTTAAGCTTAAATAGTACAAATAATATAAAATAGGGATATGATTGCCGGGCAAAACCCCCCATTGCCAGTGTTAATGTGTTTTAGGTAGAAAAAAATAAAGTAAAAACTTTTTTTTTGGTTCTTGAAATTTCATCGCCTCACCGAAACCGTTTTTCAATGGAATAAGTGCCTAGTCCTGTTGAAACTCAAAGGTTGTTATTAAGTACAATACACATTTCGCAAAACATGCTCTACAGTTGGGAGCATATTTGGAGCATATTTTTTTTATTGAAAGGTATGTAAAATACGAATATGTTTCAAAACTTGAACAACAATGACGGGGTTTATTAATCAGCAAACAGGGGGTAATTATTAGAGCAACAAGGATGCTACGTTAAATTTCTAAATTTTTATATCTTAACCTTGTATTTTCTGAAATTTTTACATTTTGTGGTATTTTCTATCCAGAAAATGACTTCTTTTGCAATTCTAAAGAGGATAATGATAAAAGCTGAGACACTATTATGTATATATCCCCCTGTTATGTTTATTGTATATATAATTTTAAATGCTGCCTCAGTTTTTTGCACACAAATATTTATAAGACAAAGGTGTGCAGGTCGAGGCAGCTGTAGAACACATAGTAAACAAAACTCTTTGTACATGTATTGTCATTGTTAAACACTGATAGACGTCCCGGCGTAATGCTTAACTGTACTGCCTCTTGATGGGAATGAAATTAATTATGCCATAATAAAACTTAAAAGTCTTTGAGGTATTATGGGTTTTTTTCGCCCAGGAGGCCAAAAGGCGCATTGAATTAGTGGAAGTTTTACGGTGTTTTTGTTTTTGTCCAAATGTCAATTTGATTTTTCTTAAGTACGCATATTTTTGACGTTCTCATTTGTTTGTTAACAGAAAGAAATCAAATATATAACATCATCGATATATTTGTTCAATGACAAGCCAGGCCATTAAGTTGGTTTAAATTTTTTTTACATTAAAATTGTGCCCTGAAATGTTGGTAATAATATGTCAGTACATTTTAAAGCGCCGGATGCCTACATTTTTATTAAATACTATATTTATTATTCAATTATAAAAAGTAGGATAATATTTTTTAAATATGCACATTAGTCTCATTTGTAAAGTGGCTTTTGATTTTACCATACATTGGCTGCTTAGTTTTAAGGTCTGATGATGATCGGAAAGTCGAAACACGTAACGTTGTAAATATTTTTTTTTTTTAAGAAAAGTTATCTGAGAACGAGACTAGTGTTTTTTTCTTTTAATTATTTTTAAAATCGGCATACAAAAGTAGCACTTTTTCATCTTGTTATAAAACCCGGCTAAGCATTCGACAATAATTCAAAATGGTAATTCTAATTATTTACGTGCCCTCCATTTTGAAAAAAAATAGGAGGATATTTCTCTTGAGAAGAGTTTTTAAATGGAGTGTCATATAACACGATTTGCCATTTAAAAAAAAATAGGAGTAAATAGACCTCGAATTAGAGAAAAACATTTTTAAGAAATTGTTATACAATTTTAAATTATTCTATCTTTTTAGCAATAAAAGGCTAGAAACCACAGTTTATATTACTGTTAAAGGTATATCGAGTTCGATCACAGTAAACATCAGACCATAAAATCGATGTTGTCTTACCACAAAATATATTACATCACAAACACATCGAGGCATTTACTGATTGAAAACATAGAACAGATCGATTCTTCTACTTAACCTGTTTTTTGAAAATCAATTTAAAATCCAGTTTCATAATTTTATAACCTAAAACCAGCATAAGAACATGATTTTTTTTTATTATGTTCTATAAATTATGCATATAAAGTGAAAATCTCTGCTACATATTTTGATAAATATTTAATCGTTTGTAGAGTTTTTCGTATTTAAAATGTACTTTGACATGAATAACCACAGTAGATGTCATTTTACTTACCACCATAAAAACACTAATAAAACTAAGCTTTGCAGCGAAGCATTACCCTGAGGCTTCTATCACTGTCATTATTTTTTATCATTATTAATCCATTTTAAAATATATTATTACCTTTTGGAGAATGCCTATATTATATAAATGATCTGGAAAAGAAGAAAATATTTTGTGAAAGCCGTTTGGCGACATTCGCAAACAAACAAGGCTGAAACTATGGGAAAAATAATGTTCTATCAGCTTGCAGGGTGTACGAATTAGAAAAGCACAGTATGGGAATAGAATAGCTAGTCGGAAGATCAAACTTATTATTCAGAACGATATGAAATTAGTTCTACAATGACTAAAATTAATATCTTAAAAATATAACATATATTTATGAATTTAGATTCTCTGTGGGCGTATGAAGTTAAAGGTTTAACCTTATACTTGGGTATTTTAGTTGATCTAAAAGATCAAAAAAACAACTGTAAATATTGCTGAAGGAACAACAATTTTAAACTGACCTACCGAAATTTTCTTGGCAATTTTTGAATAGTTTCATCATTTGCCCTCAATATTTTTCCCGTGGAATTTTTAAATTTGGTCGAAAAATTATGTTGGGGTACGAATTTCTCTCAGATAATTGACCATCGTCTTTCACGTTTTGAGCATGATAGCCGGATGAATGAAACAAATTTTCTGGTCATAAATAGATTTAATCTTACAACGTACTCTGATAGTAGTGATTAAGTAATTGCAGGCTTTATCAAAAATTCGATTTTTTACTGTCATTACCACTTTCCCGCTATTCTAGGCCTCATTCGGTCCCTTTTTCACCCTCCTTGGAAAAACCTTCCTCGCATATATCACACTAGCCGTGAACCAAACAAACAAATATAACTCTTATACTGTGTAAAATATTTAATTGGAATAAGTAAAATAAGATTTGAGAACTATTCATAATTTGGAAAAAATATTTTACCCGTTAAATTGATTTATTCGACCCCGGATCATTTGGTAACCAATTTGATCGTTACTTCATCTGTGTAAGAATTATAACGTCACACACTTTTCTAATGCAACACCCGATATATTATTATTTTTTGATTCAGTGAAACATTTTGAACATATTTTTTGTTACATGTCCTATATCTAAATCCAACCGTTTTTGAGAAAATGTCTCAAAATTGGCATTTTGTGCAACTCAGATCCCTCTATGTCATTAAGCTTTGAATAAAATGATTTGCAGTTTCAAACTTACTGACCCCTATATTATAAATCAGCTCCATGCCTTGAAGTTCTGGGGTATTTTTTTCTAAAAGTACATCGGTGCCTCCTGCCAAAAAAATCGACTCTATTTTTTGATTCCAAAATATACCGAAATACCAGAAAATCTAACTTGAAAGAAAAAAATACACAATTTCTTAATTTTTAAGGGATTAAGTCGGTAATAGGGTATGCCTTGAAGATGTCGGCAGGGCTTTACTGTCTATTAGATGACATTAAGGGGGTACACTGCCGGTTTGAACAGAATTGATAATTAATAGATTTTAAAAATTAAGATAGTACAGGACATTTCGCAGTAAGTTTGACCATTTGACAGAAAAAAGCCTCTATCAGAGGTGACTCAAAATTACAATTTTTAGACTCCATTTTCTCTTGAAAACAGTTTAATTTAGGAACATGTAACATAAAATGTGTTTTAAATAATCCAATGACCTCAAAAACTTAATAATAATTAATATACGGAGTGTATTTAAAAAAGATCGTATGATATGGTATAATTTTTACACAGAATACTCTCGTTATAGTTACAGAAATAGTTTTCAATTTATGGAATTTACTGCAGTTAAATATTCTCCCATAATACCCTTGAGGCACTAATCGTCACTTTAAACTTTAAATCGTTGCGTGAACCTGGAACTTCTGCCCTTTCAGCAAATTTTGTTTCCTATTTGATACAAGACTTTTGTGCCGGGATCTTGTATTTTTATATACTAGGTTTATATTCTTATAACAAATTAGCAACTGCCAACTTCATCCAACGAATTTATTTAGATAATCGCCCAGCGTCTTTCATGTTTTTAAGCCTGACCCGAAGCTGCCAAATTTGTCCACTTATTTGTGGTCTCACTGCGTGTGTATTATTTACTCTTGATACTGAACAAAGTGATAGTTCGAGTGCTAAGCAAAAATGTAATTAATATTTAATTTCCAGTTGTATAATCAAATATCCTTCTAAATAAAGAATATGCCCTAAGGTTCGAAACATTTTTTATATGGCCTTCGCTATCTAGTATTTGTGCCCAACTGTGCATTTTTATGTTGTACATATTGTAGACAGGATCAGAGCAATGCCATTTTAAATATATTTGTAGTTTGTTACATGAAAAAAGTACAAAATTTCTCTTTAAGGAGCTTTTAATTATCAAGGTTGAGTTGTATACACATTAGGCAAACTGATATCCATCCATATTTAGGTTGTATTTCTTTTGCTATACAAGTCTCTGTTGTCCGACGTGAAGTCAAAGACAAAGCAATTTTTGCGGTTGGATATAAAACATATATATGTGTAAAATCAAAGTTCTAAGTAAGTAAATAGAGAAAAAAATTGGACCCCATTGCAGTTTGTAATTGGGTTTAAGATACTGACAAGAAGAAAATGTCTCTTTGACAAAAAACGTACGGACATACTGGAGCATGTTATTAAATTGGGGAATTATTTTCATTCGCCGTTCCAAATCACCCGTGTTAGTGTTCATGTCTGTCTCGTTTCAATGGAATTGTACTTTATATATTTAAGTGTTGATCTCATTTTTGTTTTTTTTTTCGATTTTCATTGCGGTCGGGGTTTATTTTTTGGGGATTTGGGCCAGCGTCGTGAGAAATATATTAACTTCCTTTTAATTTTTGAAATTTTATTTTACAAAAGTTGTGGATTAGAAGAATAAGTTCCAAATTTAGTTTGAATTGCTAATATAGTGGTGATAGCATAGTTTTATACATTTACCTTTGCATGGAAAATATCTTCATAACCCACAGCCCCGTTTCTGAAAGGAAAAGGAAAAACCTCAGGAAAATTAGGAAGTAGGCCAATTTTTCTTTTAATTGTATTTCTGAGAGCTCTTTGGAACTATCCAAAGTTCACACTCTCTGCAAGAGAAAAAAAGTTTGCAAAAATCTTTTTTGCCAATATATGCCAAAATATTGCAGACAGAGCTGCAATTATATAAATATAAAAATTGTAGGCTAGGATATGGTCAAGATGATCTTTTTTCTCTCTCTTCTCCCATTTTCTCCCACTTACGTCTCTTGACAATAAAAAAATCTAAAAATTTAAAATGGATAATCAACGGTTAAAATATGTGACAATTGGGTTTTTGGATTTTTTGCATGATATTTTTACTGTTTTACATATTTAATCCTATTGTTATAAACAATTGTTTATTCACTTTGTAGTAAGGCAGCTGGCTGACAATTTTGTCCTTACAATGATTACAGCTGAAAATCACAACAATCAGTAGATTGTTGATGTACAAAATGCCCGCGCATTTCTGGTAGGCTATACACGGAGAGAAAGCTGTCCGGGAATACTCAAAATGCTCATGATCAATCACAAATAAAAAACCCTTGCTTCCTAATTTTCCTAATACGAGCTAAAAAATAGCTCTTCTTACGTAGCTACCACTGTTATATTAACTTTAAATTTAGAAATGGAACGTTTCTGTATTTCATCTAAGACCGTGACAGAATATGTTTTTTTTATTTTAACAAAAAATATTAAATTGTGATTTCAGTATTGTTGTTTGGTTTGTTCCTTAAGTACATACTTTTAAGTTTTCTTAGATATTTTTTATGTATCATATAGCAAAAGAAATACGTTTTTTTTCGTTCACTATTTTTAGGATTGTATCGCATAGTTTGGTTTTGCAGGGCCAGCGGCCCTGTAGGGGGTTGCGTAGTTGAGTTGCATCGTATCGATACCCTTCGTATCTGACTGTGATATGGCGAAATTTGGCATCGTTATTGCCAGTGTACTCGGCTATTATTCGTCTATAGTTGACCTATCGAAAAAAAATCGCATTCTAAATAGTTTTTTCGGGCTCTCCGAATATGCATTAGGAAAACGATTGAATGTCAAATAAAACAAAAAGCAATGCGGAAAACTGATGTTTGATTGAATTATCGTGTATATTATGGAAATAATCGATAGTGCATATTATAAGGATCAATTAATTATATATATATATATATATATATATATATATATATATATATATATATATATATATATATATATATATATATATATATATATATATATATATATATATATATATATATATATATATATATATATATAATATATATATATATATACATATATATATATATATATATATATATATATATATATATATATATATATATATATATATATATATATATATATTTGGTTTTTTTTATCACGTGATTAAAAACAGCACTTAAGTCAGTGATTTGTAAAATACCGAAACCTGGCAATATTGATGGATGGTGGCAGCTGATAGATATATAAATGTAATCCTAACAAAATATTTTTCGAGGATCCTAAACTCACATAAATAATAACATTTGTTAAGGCCCAAACAATTTGCCTAAAATTAGATGCCTATATATCTTTTAAAGTAAACTTTAAAGTATTGTTCCTTGTTATTATAGTATGACGTTCTGTTGCTGGCTTTAATTGAACGTGCTTGAACGCATATGATGTTTTGCTGTTACACCAAAATCATTCGTTAGTGGTAATGAATGATTTTTATTTTGTCCTCGGTGTTGTCATCTTCATTAATACAAATTAATTTTGTCCTTTTCTCCATATTTCCTTAACTACCGATCTTTGTTTTTTTGTACCCAAATCCTCAAGTTTCGGAGATTTTTGCTCGCTATCATCATTAAAATTACATTAAGCACTTGTGACGAATTATAACTTCTATCGCATATAATTTTCGATGACTTGTTTTATCAAAAAAAAAAAATAGTGATAAAAAGTTTTAAATTGGAAGTCTAACAAAGAAATTTCCATCAAAATAATCTTGTACAAATATTGTGCTAATAGAGTAATTATTTTTGTCTTGACTCTTAACCTTAACGTTCTGTGATGGTGCTGCTATTAGGAAATCCAACAAATTGATGATAGTTAAAAAATATTCACTGTTGTGTTTAATAGAAGTCATTCTGTTATTAATAAACGCTTTATAATAAACGTAAATAATAAAAAAATCATTTACGTAACACTAGGGATACAGGTATAAAGTAATTTATAATCGAAAACGCGAAATTGTTCGATTTCTGAAAAATCAGATGTTGTGGGCACATCGTATGGTTTGGTTTCCCTGATTATTTGACGTTAAACGCTTTTATAGGTTATAATCGCCTGGGGATTATAACCTATATTATTTAATGTTTATTAAGTGTTTTTCCAATTGCATATCCGTATAGCCCGAAATAAACTACGTAAGATGTGATTTTGCTTTTTTTCGTTTCGACCAGTCATCAGCAAGTGAATAAACTTTTGACCGGCTTATGTGAAACACTTTGTATACGTCTTATGTGTTTGTTTGTATTGGCAAACATCTTTTAGTCATAGACCTGGTTATTAGACAAAATTTTTCCTCTGACTTATATTACAAATATACTTAAAGTGTTGTGGTTTCTGAAATTATTAGTTTTATTGTTATGATTATTGGTTGCATAAAAATTTAAAACGTTTATTACATGGTGCGAACTATAGAACTGTTTATATATCTCTGATGTCCTGTTTAACTAACCACAATGCTGTAGTATCCTGAGAAAAAATTTCTTAAGTTTTGATTTTTTAACAATTTTTGCTAACAATTACTTTAAAGTTGAAACACTGGCGACAACGTTGTTATATTTCGGAGGCGTCAACCGATCGCTTGGGCAATGAGATGGGAAAACAGCAAGAGGGCGATACTGAAATGGTCGCCCTCCTATTTTGTGATATTTATATTATCAATGTGATCATGTGTATAGTTTTTAGAATTTGTTTTAAATTTTGCAGGTGGAATTGGTCGAGCCGATTTTTAAGGAGTAATTAGTACTTTATGCTGGCTTTGATGGATAGGTTTAATGGTAAAAAGCAACAAAATGGTTTGTGTTGGTGTATAGCGTTGTTTAAAGTGTATGTCTGTATGTCTTTTTTATACCAAACCTAAACTAGTAACTAATATTATGAAATATTGTACTAGATCACTAATTATATGTATAATTAAAAATTGAGCTGCTCTATTTCTTAGTATAAGGTGCTATTATTCTAGTAACTGGTCATAGACTCTTGGTCACTTTGATAATATAGTCAGTAATGTTAACCGGAATTATATTGTTTGTGAAAGACTCCTTATAAATCGTCTCGACTGTTGCTGCGTTTAAGCTGATTGGAATACTTATCTGCGAAAGCGAAAGAAAAAGAGAATTATTATTAATTTTTTGATGTTTTTAACCGTTAGACTGCTAGTGAGAAGTTAATATTATAATAATACACGCTGAGTTAAGTGGAAAAGTGTGAGAAATAAATATAGTTTTCGAAATTTACCTTTGTGTTTAATTTCCAATCTGTGAAAGCATGATTTCAGTCTAGTAGTGTAAAGCGGATATTTATTTTTTTTATATATAAAATAATAAATTTTTCATGCTACTAAAACCGCTTGTTATACCGGACACTTTAAACAGTGTTGAATTCAGGGGTTCACAGAAAGATCCACCACTTTCCCGACCAAAACAAATTTCCCGGGAACACTTTGATATTATAGTATTAATCATTTAAACAAAGTAGATTAAAAACTTTTAGCATGTCACTTGTGTAAGTAAGTTTTGGGCTTGACAAGCTAAAGATCTTGAAATATAGATTTAAATTTAAACACTTATCCCCTTATTCACTAAAAAGGCTTAAGAGTTAGTCCAGGCGCTTATGTTACTGTCATTATTTGTGCAATAGTTGAAAATGTCATTTTAAACTTATAACTGTCAAGTTAGACCTGGTCTAAATTTAAACCTTTTTAGTGAATACAGGTGTAAATATTGACTTAATAATCTCATGCATTTATATTAACCATCTGCAATAGTTTAAAAAAAACCGTTTTTTCTGGATAACTTTTCAAGTTTGCAGTGAAGCATGCCATTATACCATTCCAGGCTAGCTTGACTTACTTCACATATTTGGATTGACTTTAATTTTTGTGTGCGCCATTACCTTATTTCTCAGCGATTTATTAAAAAAGTGCATTTCATATGCTTCTTTTTACAGGCAAATGTCAAAGCAATAGAGGACATAAATATTAAAGGCCAAAAAAATTGTCTTCTGATGGCCATTATAGTTTAAACTTCATCATTTTACTAAAAATTAAATATCCTACTGCTCTAAACAAATAGTTGGTGAAAAACTGTTGACTCTTAAAAATAAACACAATCACAATAAATTGAAACTTACTTTATTTTTGATACTTTGATCAAAATGGAAAAAATTAATAGTCATTTTTCAAAAAAGCAAAAATCAGTCAGGAAAAAAAGTTATTGTTGTTGATGGTTATGACCTGAGTATACAAACGGACAGCATTTAACTGAAAAACAGGTAACATTTAATTGGTTTGCTACTTATAGATGGATGTTAATGTTTTTGAAAGTGTATTTTTGTCTTTAAGTGCTCAATGAGAATAGTTCGGTTAATAACGATTAAGGCAAGCTACTATAAGGTTGAAACATTTTAGAGAAGGCGTCAATCAGCTGAAGACACAAAACTAACATGAACGTTAAATTTGATCACAAAGGAAAAAATACCTGTGAAAAATAAAAGCACTGGCCTGTATCTCCTAATAATAAGGAAAAACAATTTCCCTGTCAGCAAGGACAGGGATATTTTTGGTCTATCCCAAAAAAAATAAGGGATTTATTTACAATTTATGGTGTCAGCCAGTGGCGTAACTACAAATTTTGCCCCTCCTTTCGCGGTTTTCAACAAAGGGCCCTCTATGTGACCTTACCGACATAGAAAATAACTGATGACAAGAATAAGGTCATTCTGATATTTACATAATTCCCTTATAAATAAATTCAACAACGGAGCGAGAAAATAGCTGATTAAAAAAAAAGGTCATCCATAGTTTTCCATTATAAATTATCGTCGGGCCCCCTGCATTGTGGGGGCTGGTGGGAGTGCAACTACGCCATAGGTCTTAGCAGTAATAGTTTTGATCACTATATGCGATTTACTATACAATTTAAAAATTCGTTAAGGTTACACTATAAATAGCCTTTTTAATTTGAAACAAAGATGTACTACACTACTAGCTACACCACCGGTATTAGCAGTCATAGTTTTGATCACTATATGTGATATACTATACATTTTAAAACTTCGTTAACGGTTTCGATAATAAGACCCTAGATCTGCAAGAATTAAAGGGGTGTGATTAGGGGGAATGGTTGCAGATCCATGGTCTTGTTCCGAAATTTGAAACTGCAGTTCCAAAATTTTACGATTTCTGACATCACGTGAAATATGTTGCCGGATTCCTGTGGTGCGGAAAAACATATTGAAATATTAGAAAACCAGCTTAATAAAAATAATACATTTTACGTTGCACTTTCATTTTACAACATAACAAAAAATGGTTTATATCCAGATATAGTAAAATTGACTGAAATTATCACCACATTTTCAGGTGTCTACAACGATTACTTCGATTATTGACCATTTTGAGGAATTATTCAGGGTAGTGCAGAGGCGGTCCTACAGCAAGCATATTAAAATAAAATTAAAAATTCACAGATCTTGCACCTTACGTATTGAAAATACCTGGACACAACTTTTAAATTATAATTTTCCTTTGTTAAAAAAAAAGTTGTTAAACTTTTCAAATGTACACACAACAATGGTAATCACCCTCGCTCAAATATTTGTTTTTATTAAAAATTTTCTATCTATAGGTATACATTGCATGTCTAATTTTTTTCCATTTAAATTTTGGATACAAACGGCATCTTTTTTGTTATAGCCGTGTAAAAAACAACAACACCCGATATATTAAAAGATAAAAATCGATCCATTTCCAATGTTTTAAAATTTTGTTCATCAGAGTTTGTGACATTACTCTCATTATAATATTATTAATAAAGATGGGTTAACTATGACTATTGTAATTATGTCAAAAATGATAGACCTTCCTATATTTTTTCTTAATTTGTTGGCATTCTCCCTATCACAATGTTTTCAAAAAACATTAGAAGCGATTAAATTCTGATTCCATTTATATTTAGATGTTAGATTAATATACATACGTGTGAGCAATTCCTTTGCGTATGGCCTTAAAACTTAATATTTAGATTTATTTATTATTACTCGAGAATTCTTTACTGCTATGCTGTCAGATAAATCCGTACCTATTAATAATTTCTTTAGCATTGGTAAGTTACATAAGGGGTTTTGCTAAGTTAAAATTAAAAAATTAAATAAATAATTTGTTGTAAAAATGGCTGCCTTATTCTTATTCACATACACACAACAGTGGACTATTTTGTTTTTACTAAAATTTGTTCATCTATATATTGGCAATCCGTATTTACCTTATTTTAATATAAGACTCAGAATTTTGTTACACACATACATACACAAAACAATGGACTATTTTATTTCTATATAAAATGTGTTCTATGCATGGGCAATCCGATGACCTCATATTATAATGTAATCTTCTTTATTCATTTAGTGCGTCCGCACTCATAATCTATAGGTATTATTTTACTGAACAAGTCATCCCAGTTTCGATGTCGGGATTTTGCCTTGTCGAGGTTACGACATGCAGTGTTAAAATCTGAATATTTTTCTACTGCTTTAATGTATTGCCTTGAAAACTGGTGTATGAACCGTCTAATTTTGCCGCATCCTAGGACGGAATCTATTTTTTCGACAGGTTATTTTGGTTATTATAAATCTAATGAATGTTATATATCTTAATTTTTGGCACAAAATATTTCTTGTATCAACGAGTGAATTATATGGCGGAAATATAGAAGAAAAAGTGATTTATATGGTTTTCGGAGTCTTTCACGAAATTCAGTTTTACCAATCATTTTAATTTTTGGCAATATGTATGGCTGATTTAAAACTGACCTTTGCAATTCGCTCCCCCACACGAGACAGACACATCCTCCTAGATAGCAAAATATTTTCTGGGAACATTTTTAAAATATTTAAAAATTATACGAATATTCTGTACATACGTCGGGTAACAATAAAACTACTACCCAAGGCACCATTTGAAAACGGCTAGAGATAAAAATATGGAATTTGGTGTGTTATAGGGTTGAATGTTGTGAACATTTGTAACATAAAAACCATTGAATATCGTTTCGGGTTTCCCCGGAAATGACCGTGACTTCGGTATTCTCAATGGAACACCCTGTATATTTTATATTTTTCGAACTCTTTTAACAATTCTAAACAACTTTTAATAACATAAGCTATGTCTAAAATGTATAGTTTTCCAAATAAAGCCACCTAAAAATGTGCCATAATTCCCACTTAATTGTATTTTATGGAAAAAACGGAGTAGGCCAGGATAAAAACAATCACGGTTATTTACTCTTTATTGAAGCTTTCATCCAACAAAATGTCAAAAAAGAAAATGTTCCGAATGTGTTTCGCAAATTGATTTTTCAAGTTTGGATCAGTACCATAACGGACCAACTGACTGTTTTTCGCTTTGGATAAATATTAGCATGATAAAAAGGGTACCTAATTTTCAATTTTGCAGTTGTTTATGAAAGTTAAGTTAATGATAACTTAACCTAGTGAGATAACTACCTATAAACAAAGTTTTGCTAAAATTAAAATAATCATATTAGCCTTGACAGAGGTTGCTATGGTTTTTAAAAACAATTGAATTTTGACTAGTAACTTTTATCACTTGTGGGCTTGGCAGATTGTTGCACTTTTTGTAAATTCTCGTGCTGTATTTCGTGTCTCTATTGGTGTAGACTAAAAGTTCTTTGTAATCTCTTTAAAATAGCAAGTTTTACAAGGGCGGACCAAATAGATATGCTTCTCGTTTATGACGAGTGCTTGCAAAATAAAAGGCAGGCTGAAACACTCTACGCAGAGCAATACCCCAGAAACCAACCCTGCTATGCCTATTTTCCGTGCCTTGAACAACATTTGAAAACAGTTCCCCAAAATAAAAATGAAGGAAGGTTCATGATTAGTGAAGCAGCTGAAATAAACGTTCTGGCATGTGTGAATGCTGATCTAAGTATTTCTACTCGCCAAACTGAAAATGAAGTTGGAGTTAACAGAGAAAGTGCAAGAAACATTTTGAAGAAACATAAGTACAAGCCCTACAAATACCAAATCCACCAACACTTGGGTGTTAATGACTTTGCTCGGCGAGCTGAATATTGCCGATGGTTTACAGAAAATTATAACCATAATAATAACTCTAATAGATTAATATTATTTTCGGATGACTCTCGCTTCACGAATCTGGGAATGTTCAACAGGAGCAACGTAAGATATTGGGCAAATGAAAATCAACATTTATTTGGAGAAGAATCTTACCAAGAACGCTTTGGTGTTAATGTGTGGCCAGCACGTTCGCCTGATTTGACACCTCTAGATTTTTTTTTCTGGGGTCATATAAAAAAAAGTCTATTTAACTCAACCGGAAAGTTTGGACATTTTAAGAAATCGAATTATTAGTACTATTAATAATATAACTCCAAAAGAAAATGTATAACGGAAATGAAAAATGTGAGACCTGTATTGAATCAGGTCGTGTTTTTGAAAATCTTAATTATGATTAAGTACGTTTTTCTATTTCTTTTACTATTAGTCAATATTAATCATCTCTAGCTATAATAAAGTTCATTTGTTTTCACGTCATCATATTCGTTTCTTTTTTAAAATTAAAATGAATTAAAAGAGGATTTCTTTGAACAGTAGATTATTTTGAATCCATGGCCAACTTTGCCGGTGGTATAATTAAATAAGTGCTAGATGAGCATTAACAACGCTTCAGATGAGCATTAACAGAGCAGAATGAAAATAGGGCATCAAATTTTCAAGTTTGCAGCGGTCTATGGAAGTTGAATTTGTCATAAGTGGATGAAGGTTAAAAAGTAGGATTGGGTAGTGAAGGTTTTTGGTCCAATCAGTTGACCCGTTATGGTACAGAATCTGATCAAAACTTGAACAATCGATTTGCGAAAAACACAACTCGGAACATTTCCTTTTTTGACATTTTGTTGGATAAAGGTTTGAATAAAGAGTAAATAACCGTGATTGTATCCTGGCCTACTCCGTTTTTCCATAAAATACAAATAAGTGGGAATTATGGCTCATTTTTAAGGGGGTTTATTTGGAAAACTATACATTTTAGACATACGTTATGTTATACAAAAGTTGTTTAGAATTGTTAAGAGAGTTCAAAAAACAAAATATACAGAGTGTTCCCTTTAAAATAACGAAGTCGCGGTCATTTCCGGGGAAACCGAAAACGATATTTAATTCGTTTTATGTTATAAATGTTCACAATATCCAACCCTATCAACACATCAAATTCCATATTTTTCTCTAGCCGTTGTCAAATGGTGCCCTGGGTAGTAGTTTCATTGTCTCCTGGTGTATGGGGAGCTAGGAATAATCAATAATATCCTAGATTATTCTCAGAACATCCAGAGAAATACTATTTACATATTCGGAGAATATTCCAAGCTTCGGTGGAAAGGTGCTGTCGAATATTTACTTTTCCGCATTTTTTAACTTACTAAAGCTTGGTTCATGTAACAAAATTTAGTATTAGCAATAACTCTAGTGATTAAGAGTAAGAATTTCAATTTGTTTATAGAAATCACATGATTTCATTTTAAAAACAACCAATAACAGAGTGAGTTCTTATACTAAAGATAAAATTAAATGTTATTACATGAACACACCTTAAGTCAGGGGCGTGCGGTGAAATTTTAAGAAAGGGAAGCAATTTTAAGAAACTTACCTATTTGTAATGTAATTCGATTCTTCGATCATTTTTTATAAATTCGTCAATGACGTCATCATAAAAACGTCGATGCTCCGACATATTTTGGAGAAGTTTATTTTCAATGGACAACAGCGATGTATGCGAAAGTCTGTAATGCCCCGTTGAATTTCTCACGAAATTTTTTATACGTTTAAGTGTTGAAAAATTGCGTTCTACTGATGAACTTGTTGTTTTAGTTTGTAATATATTAAAAACACTGTCCGAGAATGGAAATATTTCTGAAAATATGTTCAACAAATAATTAAAATCTCGTTTCAAACAGTCCAAAAACCCCCTCGAACTATTTATTGCTTCTGAGTCCCACGTTTCATTATTTTCTATTATATTGTTGCAATATATTACTAGCGGAAATTAAATCATTCTGGATTCGATTCGACGTTCCGAGAAAAACGCTAGACTGCTCTAAATGATTTTTTAAGCAATCTTCATATTTAGCCATTAAACTAAGTAAATCTTGAAAATTTCCTCTATTTCTTCTAAATCTCAATTCGTGCTGAAAACAAACAACATAGGTAAGTCTTCTTAATATTTGCCTATTTTTATCGACTAGTTCATTGTGTTGGCGGTGACTAATTTCCAACTGTTTATTAAGGGCGTGTTCAATTCTGGTTTTGCCGAAGACTTTTTCTTTTATGACGACCTGTAAATGCGCTTTGGACATAATGTGTCTTTTACAGCTTGATGGAAATTGTTTAAATCGGAAAAACCAGTTTTATTCCAGAGACATTTTTCATTTTCAAAAAGTAAACGTGGCCAACAAAATAATTTACTTATATTTTCACAACCTGCTAGCCATTTAAATTGTTCGTATTGTTTTTCCGGATGAAAATGTCTAATACAATTTTTCATTTTTGTGGTTAAATTTTGCATAGGCGGTTTTGCCCGTCCTTTGGAAATTATCAGCGAAGTTTAATGTTGAAAATTCCTTTATTATTGAGACACACACCACACATTCACACACACTCTTCTTACTAAATTCTCCAACATTTTCAACGTTATTACCGACAGCTGAAGTTGACGGTATTTGCATATACACGTCCGTATTATTGTCTGGCTCGATTCACAGGAAATCAAGCATACAAAACTTGGCTGCAGAGAAGCTAGCGGCCCGCATAGGTTCTATTCGATATTCTATTGTGGCTGGGTCGGAGTCAAGGCCGCATTTATTATGAGCTTGATAATTAAGATAATATTTTAGCATTTTTAATATAAACTAAATTAATGGTTTCCTATTTCAAAAATTACATTTTAGAAGATGTTTTGTAACTTTTTTTGTCCCTGCCTTAAGTGGTTTAGTTCACCCTTTGTTAGAGAATTAATGCCTACGATATTCTATATTGAATTGATTTACCAACTAAAGTGTCTGGAAAAAATCGTAATGGATGCATGTGCTCATGATGTTATAAGATTTGATTTTTAGGCACTGTTTTTAGAACAGAATATCCCAGTCGAGAGTATTCTGTGGAGTTTAGTCGGCTCGTACCGGTTCTTATTGTAAATGTCTCTCATAATTTGCCGTCTAATACTGGCTTGAACTAACTTAACCACACATTAACCAACTGCTCTGAATTTAAGGAAGGGCTCCCCTTTGTGACTCCTTTGAGCCTGAGTACATATAGCTGTGGTTCTGTAGGCTACAATTATTTTATTGCACCGCATATAAAATATCTTGATATAATGGCGAATGAAAGCGTTAAATAATATATCTCTCGCCAGCCGCAGACAATCTTTTTCTGTGCTCTCTCGTGTAATAGATTTTTAGTCCAAGTTACTAATACTAATACTAACCTTACCTGGATCTTGTAGAACCATTTCCTTGAGTTAACTTTTTTAGTATTTTCTGTTGAAAACTCATTCGATTTCATATTTAATTTTGTGAATCAAAGCCCATGCCTAATAAACAGAACTAAAAAAATTGAAATTATCTGTAGTTATATGTATATGCGCAAATTTAAACTTTTCAAAACTGAAAGAGGAGAATAACAAGCAAAATTTAGAAAAAGAATAAATTTCCTTCAAATACATAACCACCATACAAAGAAAAAATATCTATTTGTATGATTTAATGACCATGCTTTAAATTAAACACAAAAGTTAATGCTTCACATTGAGAATTTTCAAAACCGTTACCTATATTACAAAACAGCACACAATAATAATTACTTTAAACAGTTATTGAACGTTCTTAGATAAACGAAACTCGAAAGGAAATATGGTTATTTGCACTGTTGGTTATTTCCTTGGTTTATTGTATGTATATAGGGTAGATGGCAGCACATGTATACTTAGAACTTGGACAAAGCTCCCAACTATTATTTTTATGCTTAAATTTTTCTTGCCGTATGTACCTTTATATATCAACAGTAATATTTTTGTTTACTAAAATCGTTGTTTCCTTAAATAATTCTAAAACTTTAGAGGGAGAACACAATATCGAGCGGTTCTTGACAGAACAAAGTAAGCGACAAATTGTTTTATTAGATAATCGAAATTTGGTATACTGCTAGAGTTTAACATACAGAATTTTTGAAAAAATAAAACAGTTTTCAAAAAAGCCTTGAAAAGTAACAAATAACATTTTAAACGACCTCAAAAATGTGAGTTATAAAGTTGGTGCTAAAATTTTATTTGATTACTAGGTATTACGGAAAGCCATGTCATGTATCTATTTAATATTAGGTGCCTTTCCTTAGAATTCACAGGCACTATTTAAAGACATAATATTATGGTCTAATACCTCAAGAGATAGCTCTTTATTAATGTTAATTTGTTTGATTGTGTGAGTAAAATTTTAAGGTCGTTTAAAAGATTATTTTTTACGCTGTAGTGCCTCTCGGTTCCGGTATTCATACTAATCACGACTGGAACCGAGATTTGTATGTCTCATATTTAAGAACACATTAATTTTTTTAAGGCAAATTTAGAATAATGCTGAAAAACTTCCATATACGGAATCTCATATTCGATTTGGTGTATTTTTAGATCAAAAATATCTAATTTTCTGGAAAAACAAAAAAAGCTGTTGGACTTGAAGGTTCTAATGGAGCACTTCGTATCTACAAACTAATTTTTAGCTAAAAATATTATGCTTATTGTTAATTTTCTTTCGATTTTTTCTTGATGCTTCGCTTTATAACTTTTTTTAGCAAAAGTTGGGAAATCAATAAAACTAGATGTTTCTGATATCGAAATCATTTACGGCATTTATAAAATTTAAAATATCTTTGATTCATGAATAGCGCCTAAGTTAAAGCCGTCACACAAGAATCTGCGTAATGGATAGCATAAGGGACGGATATATCCAATATTTTATTCTGTTGGCAAAATCTTATTTTATGTTGGAATTATTATTGGAATATTAGGGTCCAGATTTGGAAAACAAAATACGAATAACGGTTGGTTGAGTTGGCAAATGACGTTTTTTTAGTGGTCTTTATAGTTCTCAGTTAGGATATTTTTAATTACTTCTCCCCCCTCCAATGTTTTCTCTTCGGGTCATCCCTGCGCTTTGCACCTAACATGGCTTCTATTTTGCTCAGAATACTCATGTTTATGGCCGATACAACGCAAGGATGCAGTTTGTTTATTACCTCGGTTATTCCTTTAATAAAACAAATATTATAAGGAATGTCATTAGCTTTCTAACGACTTAAGAAAAAACCCACACAATTATGGCAGGAGGGCCTGACGAGTAATTTGAAAATGTGGGACAGATCCTTTTTTTCTTTAAAAAAGTGGATTTATATATTTTTTAAATAAAACTTATTTAATGCACATTTTGAATGCAAGCTGACAGTAATTACTTAGTAAATAAATAATAAATGATGTTTCCGTTTTTTTTTTTGGAATACGCAGAATATCTGAACTGCTAATTGCACATAATATATTAATTTTATATCACAATCATAATACTTTTTTCCATTTTTCCTGTTGTCTGACACTGTTTTGACAATTCTTTTTTAAACGTATTCGAGCAAATTCTATATAATGTTTGTGTATTTTTATTCCAAAATGATTCCCTTAAAAAGACGCAATTATTTTCCCTGATTGTATTGTAAGCTGATTGTAAGATTTGGCGGAATTTCGACCAAAAAAAACCAAAGTTACTGTTTAAGAAGAATTTGTTTGTTACCGCTTTTAAAATGTTGATGATAGTTCTTGAAAACAGTCCTGAAAATTTATTTTGACCCTATCTATACGAAGCCGCGAACCTAAAAGGTCTTTTTCGAAAATGGCCTTCATTAAAAACGAATACAACAATAGATGAAAGACTAAAATAACTTATCTACACTGTCAATCGAAACGACATGATACGATCCATCTCGTATTATGAAATAATTCATGAGTATGCCTAAGTAACATGCAGAAATGATATTTTAATTTTTTTTTGTGTAAGAATTTTGTGTTCAAAAACGTTTTTACTTCTCTCCTAAAAGTTAAGTATTGTAATCGTAAAAAAATCAGCCTCCGAGATGTTTTCACATCTTTTTTCAGGGTCCCTAGATGCCAAAAAACATGTTTTCTCAATTCCGTCGGTCTGTCTGTCTGTTCGCGGCATAGCTAAAAAACTACATACCCGATTCTTTAAATTTTGGTCAAAAATTAAGGGTCATATGGGGATGAAAAACTACTTAAGGGCTCATTTCAAATTATGTGCCATAAATAATTGTGGTATACAGATGAAGTAGTAAAATCGTAGTACTAATTCAAGATGGCGGAACAAAATGGTCGCTTAATAAAACATTTGTAGTCGTAAATAAGTCGCCCTCTTAGGTTTTACATATCTTTTAAGAGTCTCTAGATGCCAATAAATATCTCTACGTTTTAGGGTCCCTAGATGCCAAAAATATAGGGGAGATCGGGGTAAGATGACGAAGCTAAGGGAAAATGAAAATATAAAGCAAATACATTTATTTGAGGGTTAAATACATATCAGTACAAACATGTTTATGACTTAGTGTCAAATTAATCTTACCAAAAGTATGAAAATATAAATGGGTTTTCTACAAACAACAAAAAAAAAAGTAGGTAATTTTCGTCAACTTCAAGCTCTGGGTAAGTTGACGAACCTATTGGGGTAAGATGACTATCCGCAAAGATTACAATTAAAACTGCCAAAACCCTCATAGTTGCTGCATGCTTCATGCCACCAGGATAGACACTGACAACATTGCAACCAATTTTCAGATGGTGGGTCCCTATTTTCCTCCTCACATCCAGGGCATAAATATTGAATGTCACTACTGGAACCTGCAATATCAGTAGCATTAGGCAACGGCGTTTTTCGATATTTTTGTGCTCTATTTTCTGAAATTGTTGATTTTTTTTGTATGTTCAATTGTTTCTTTTCTTGTTTCAATTGTTTTTCTTTTTCTTTTTCTTCATTCTCTCTTTGTTTTTGTTCTAGTTGCAATTTGATTGGCACAAAAATTAAGTGTTATATAGGAATAAACTGGTAACATTTTGGTGTGAATATAAGATAGCAAAACAAAATGGCGGCCTTTTAAAATATTTAACAAATCAGCCTGAATACACTGTTTATTAGATTAATTTAAAATTTTGTGCAAATATTAAGTGTGATACGGGGTAAAGTTGTGGTACGAATTCAAAATAGCGGAACTAAATGTCTGCCAAATAAAATTTTTCAAAAATCAACGCAAAAAAATCTTATTCATTTGACTTTGATTTGAGGAAAAATTAAATGTAATATAGGGATAAACTGGTACCAATTCAACATGACAGCAAAATGGCGGTGGGTGTTAAAATAAAAACTACTTATTGAATTTATTTTAAATTATGGCCAAAAATCAAGTGCGGCATTGGTAGAAACTGGTAAAATATTGCTAGGAATCCATTATAATCTAACAAAATATATTGTAATACATTTTTTGTTTCAAATTATTCAGCGTTCTCTTTTCCCATTATAGTCTAGTAACTAACAATGCGAAAATTAAGCTTTTTAAATCACGAGAGGGTGCAGGTGGGTTAAAAATTTAATAAGCCTAGGACCCCCGAAAACATTAGAGATTTTGGATTCGTTTTGCCTAGTAAGACTTAACGAAACAGGACGCCGTTTTGCTTGTCCTTCATGTACCCTGTAATCGGATAGGTAAAGCAATGAATTATGTTTATCTGTTTAGGTTTATTTTTACTTTCGGTATAAAAATACATGTAGGCCCAAAATACTACAGTACCTAATTTGTTTGTACCGATGATGGCAACCATCAAGAGGAAATGGCCAAAACTGTGCGCTATGTGTGGATTCTTCTTATTCTCATTAAGGTGCCTACACGAATTCGAGCGTTGGCGAAGATCAGTGAGTTCCTTGAAATCTATCTTATATCAAGATATATAACTCGTAGGGTGTCTGGTTATATTTTACACGGGGTCTACAGGATACACTTTTAGAGAGATCAAGAATATTATAGATAAAAGTTGTATGGTTTTCTCTGAACCGTCAGGATTTGGTAATGATAGATGAGAAGTAAAAAATGAGCATCTACTTAATTATTTTAAACGGAACATCCTGTATAATATTATTTAAATAAATGGGCATTTTTTAAAATATACCAGGTTTGATGCCTTTATCTTTAAAGACAAGCGAGAAAATTGAAAAGAACCCTGCTATAAGAAGCAGTGTATTCCTTTGCTTTCATCTTTCTTTCTAACACGTTGCACATAAGCATTTTGCACGAGATTTTCTGTAATACTCCTGATTTTCGAGTGTAGAGTAGGCTGATCGGTGCATATCGCTACTGTTCTATTATAATATAGTCTTAATAAAATAATATATTATTTCATAACTCCAGAATGATTAGATTTCTAGAACAGAGGTCTTAATAATGCTACCACTTTTTTTCTAACAACAAGAACATCGAGAAAGGGTAAACGTGAGTCTTGGTCCAACTCTATAGCGAACTTTATAGTTGGAGATATACTATTTAAATGACCCAGGAACTCTTTAAGTTTATTGTCGTCTTTATCGCAACTGATAGGTTTTAAGTATGCTGTTTCAGTTGGGTAGGAACTGGACCATTCCACACATATATGGGCTACCAGAGAGACAAAGAGATGACTCCATCGGGAGGCCATCGTCTTGGGTGTTGAACTTACCTTCTACTTGGAAGTAAGCAATTCGAACACTTTAATAGATCCATTACTGCCTCCAAAAGCAGCGTGTTCCGTTCCTTTTGAAGTTCTAAGTTTGTTTTGATGTTGAGTAACGACTTCTCCAAAGGGACATTTGTATATAGGCTTTTCAGAGCAGCACTGAAAAAAAATTAAAAGTCCTTCATATATCAAAAAATTTTACACACAAGAGTTTTAAGATTTAGTCTGAATCGTCAGAATTTGTTATCAAAAAAAAAACAAATGAATATCGGAAATTGGGAAAATGAGCTGAGTTGATTGAGAAGAGCTTTTTCTCCTGATTCCAAAAGTATATGGTTTGTCTATGCTCACTGTAACCATTATCCCATAATTTTGAAAAAACATGGAAAAATTATCCGCTCTGGCTTAAGTATAGTAGAACTAATAGAAAGCTTTGGTTTCAATTGTTTTACTTCAAAATGGCCATTCTGTCACTCACTTATCGACTTGTTTTAAAATATGAGCCGCTTTGGCGTATTGGAAAAATAATGGGAGGCTTTGAAATCAATAATTATTGTTCTTATGTTTTTCCTTCAATATGACCGTTCTGTCATCACTTACTTAGCCACTTTTTTACCTTTATTTTCAAAACTATGGGATTTACTGATCAAGAAAAAGCTAATATTTTAAAAATATACTTTCGTGTAAATAATTATCGTGAAACACGAAATCAATACAGGAGAGAGTATCCTAATTTAGTTGCTCCCTCAATATCTACGATTTATTACATTGTGAAGAATTTTGAGGATAGAAAAACTTTGATTAGAAAAAAGAAGGGAACCACTAGAAATGAAGATAACGATTTGGAAGTATTGCTATATTTTGAAGGTAAGGAAATTAAACCTATTATTATTATTTTCAATAAAATATAATTCATGTTTTTTTTTGTAGAAGACTCAGAACGATCTATCGAAGACGCAGTGATAAACTCAAATAAAAAAAGGTGGAAAATTTACGAAACCTTGAAGCACTACTAGTGTAAACCGTATAGTTTTCGACCGGTACAAAATTTAGCTCCATTGAATAAAATACAAAGAGCCGCATTTTCTCAAGAGATGTTGACAAGAATACAGAATGATCCTAATATCTGTAGGAGAATTTTATTCACCGACGAGGCTGCGTTTACCACCGCCGGTATGTGTAATAGATAAAACAAACATTTTTGGACAACCACAAATCCCTATAAAAAAACAAATTGTGCGAATCCAGGATCGGAAGTCTATTAACATTTGGTGCGGTATGATAGATAATAGAGTTTTGGGGCCTGTAGTAATAGAGAATACTTTGAATGGCCAAAGATATTTAGATCTTCTACGAAATCAGATCGATGAGGTTTTAGAAGAGCTACCTCTGCAAGTTATGAACAACCTTATTTGGCAACAGGACGGTGCCCCTCCACACAACACACACACACACACACACACACACACACACACACACACACACACACACACACACACACACACACACACACACACACACACACACACACACACACACACACACACACACACACACACACACACACACACACACACACACACACACACACACACACACACACACACACACACACACACACACACACACACACACACACACACACACACACACACACACACACACACACACACACACACACACACACACACACACACACACACACACACACACACACACACACACACACACACACACACACACACACACACACACACACACACACACACACACACACACACACACACACACACACACACACACACACACACACACACACACACACACACACACACACACACACACACACACACACACACACACACACACACACACACACACACACACACACACACACACACACACACACACACACACACACACACACACACACACACACACACACACACACACACACACACACACACACACACACACACACACACACACACACACACACACACACACACACACACACACACACACACACACACACACACACACACACACACACACACACACACACACACACACACACACACACACACACACACACACACACACACACACACACACACACACACACACACACACACACACACACACACACACACACACACACACACACACACACACACACACACACACACACACACACACACACCACACACACACACACACACACACACACACACACACACACACACACACACACACACACACACACACACACACACACACACACACACACACACACACACACACACACACACACACACACACACACACACACACACACACACACACACACACACACACACACACACACACACACACACACACACACACACACACACACACACACACACACACACACACACACACACACACACACACACACACACACACACACACACACACACACACACACACACACACACACACACACACACACACACACACACACACACACACACACACACACACACACACACACACACACACACACACACACACACACACACACACACACACACACACACACACACACACACACACACACACACACACACACACACACACACACACACACACACACACACACACACACACACACACACACACACACACACACACACACACACACACACACACACACACACACACACACACACACACACACACACACACACACACATTGCATCGAAGTTATGAAATATCTAAACAAATATGATCTGTGGATAGGATAATTGGTCAGCGAATAGCCCCGATCTTTCGCCTTTCGATTTTTTTTTTATGGGGATACCTTAAGAATAAAGTATATTACAATAAACCAACCACTATTCGCGAATTAGCCGAAATAATACAAGCTGAAATTAACAATTTAAATCAAAATAATTCCGAATTCACTTTTAAAGCCATAACTCGCAAATTTTCAGAATTATTACAGAAATGTATATTGAATTAAGGCGGCTGGGTAGACTAAATTTAATAATAAATATTCTTAATAATTTGACTTTTTTATTTGTTAGTTTCTTGTTTGTTTTCTACAGATATCGTTATTGTAACTTGTTTAATATAAAAGTAATACCAAAAAGCTTGTTACTTCATTTTCTTATGCTAACATCTCTCCAAAAGCCGCCCATTACTTTTCCAAGGCAAAGCGCATAATATTTTAAAACAAGTTGATAAGTGAGGGACAGAACGGCCATTTTGAAGTAAAAACAATTGAAACCAAAGCTTTCTATTATTCTACTATACTTAAGCCTGAGCGGATAATTTTCCACGTTTTTTCAAAAATATGGGATAATGGTTACAGTGAGCATAGACCAACCATATATTTTTGGAATCAGGAGAAAAAGCTCTTCTCAATAAACTAAAAATATACAGGGTGTTTCATTTAAAATGACAAAGCTGATACTCATTTTCCCAATTTCCGTGGTCCATATTTTTTTTTTGATAACAAATTCCACGATCCAGACTTGATCCTAAAACTTTTGTGTGATATCTAGAGAAATAAAGCGTATAGACCCCGTTCAAAATATAACCGAACACCCCGTACATAACAGTTGCCAAATTACTAAAATGTACCTGACTTACTGAAATACGTAAATAAATTTTTTTTAAAATATCTAGAATCATTTCTACATTAGGAAACGTAGACTGCAGCCCGTTTAGTAATAATTTATACATATCAACTGGATTTGAAACGTTTTCTTCTCTAGAGTTTAGAGTTGTTAGTAAAATCTAGAATTTAATATTTGAATTAACTTTTATTGATGTCGTCTTTATATCGATAATTCCTATGGAAGCGATGATTCATTTCTTACAATGGAAACACAGAAACAACTACTCCGCTAACTAATGCCTCGACCGGCATTGAATTACACTGTTGGTTCCTGAGTTTCGTTGAGAACAATAATGTAGATATCTTTTTATTTCACGTTACGCCAAAGTCATAAAAAGTAATGTGTCAGGTTGTCCCTGTGGACTCTGCGTGTGTGTATTAGTCGTGTGCGTGACTTTATGTGTCTAGTCCTACACACTTATTTTCGATCCTATTTTACTATAGCATAACCTTGACGGCTATTTTTGCCCAAGTAGCACAAATTAGCTGATGAACTTTTTTGCCTAACAGTTAGCCCTAAAAGACACATAAAAACCATAGATTTGTCAAATTTTGGCAAATGATTCTTGGATTGTTTTCTAGCCATGAAAGCTCGCTTCAAATTAGATTTTTTGGCTCCACAAGTAGCAGTTTTTAATGTAGATAGGCTATAGCATAATTACTTGGCCAAAAAATATCTTTTATGGGGTAATAAAACCTCCAACTTTTTTTTTGTAATATTGGATGGCCAAAAAGTAGAAATATCTGTCAATTTTGTTGCCACAACATAACCAGATATATTCTAATAAGTATTAAATTTAAATTATAGTAAGCATAGCTGTTTAAAATGCCAGAATATGGCATTTTTAATCAATAGAAATCGGGGTCAAAATATAATCAATAAATTGGCGTTTTTCCCAAATTTCAACCAAACATATTTTAGCAAGTATTTAAGTTCAATTATAGTAATAATAGCTATATAAGAACGCCAAATTATGCCATTTTAAGACAACAAAAATTGAGAGGAAAAAATATGGCTTTTATTATCATATTTTTGTTTCAAAATTAAACTAAAGGTGGATAGTTTTATTCCCTTATTTTTGCTATAACATTGCCAAAATATGCCACATTTTCAAATTTATGTTTATAACCTATAAAACTATATTTAAACAAACTGAAAATATATTTAGAAAAACGAAATATAAATTATTTACCATCAAAATGTCTAATAAAAAAATTAAATATTCCACCACATATTATAGAAAAACGGTATTGGGATAATCGTCGTTTAATTTTGTTACGCTGGCTCCTGGGTCTTAAATTAGCCATTTTTAGGGAGTAATAAAGGCAAACCAAGTAAGCATCTTTATTGGCAAATTTTAGTAAATGTTGCTACATTTTGGCTACATTTGAAGTGACCGATTTCAGGGAATATTTGCTTAAAAAATAGCCCAAAGCTTTTTATGATCCGCCATGATTGAAATTAAAATTAAACTAATTTCCTAGTAGCCATTACTTGACCACTTTAAACAAACATATTCTTTCTACCTATAAATACGTATTTTCACGCATGTTTTTTTTACGTTATGAACCCTTTAATCAATTTTTTTAGTAAAATACATTTCCAAACTAAAAAAAATTGTATAAATCCAAATTTTTAGTTTCAAGAAGGGGCGCATATTTTACATGCCTATCTTATATTCTTCTAACAGTAAAAGTTCCTGCGCAAGTGTTTTTTGTCCCTACCAACCGTCAAACCATGATTTGTTATCTTTGCATTTCCTCTTAGCTCATAAACAATTGATGATTTATCAAATAAATGAAGAAAGGGCAAAAAATGAGAAATTATTTAGGTACATTTCGGCTAAAAAACAAGTCAGAATTCAGCTAAAAAAGCTCGATGTTAAAGTCAAAAAGTATAGCTAATAAACCTAACCATAAAATCAAAACAGAGGGTCGTATAATTGCCAATTGGCTATTTTTACCCCATTATGGCCAAATTATTATTCCCCTCTTTAGTCATATTTCCGTCTTTATACTGTAATAGAACTGTTATTTTGGCTAGCGATTTTAGCTAATTAGCCAATATCACAGCATTTTAGTCCATATATGATTATATGTGATACTTGGGTGATTAACAAACGTCCGCTAGTCCGATAAATCCAGTTATGGATATATATGCTATACATTTACCTGTAAAAACCTTATGTAAAAAAAAATTAGCTATTTGAAAGTTAAGAAATACTAGACGCTTTTTTTGGACAGCTGCAAAAATATTTCCCTATAATAAATTACGACATTAAAAGTGACAAGAAACTGTGAAACCTATATCTCAATGTCAATTTTTTTTAATTACGTCATTAAAACGTACTCACCATATTTGAAAATGAAATTCAGAACATTTTTTTTGGCAGATGTTAAAAAAAAATCAATAAATGTGCCCTTAAAAGATACATACAATTGTATATAAAAATTTTGAGTAGTTCAGAAGTTACATGAAAAAAACAATTTTTTTAGAGCTGTCACAAGATTTTTTCAAAATAAATTACCCCCTAAAAGTTTCATCGAATTTTGAAAACCGTATGTAAAACATTTAAGCCGTTTAAAAGTTAAAGAAAAAAAAAACAGTTTTTTTGTGCAGACCTCACTTCGTAATTGCAACCCAAGTTTTTATTTGAAAAAAAAACATAGTTTTTCGCAAAAATGCCTGCCTCTTTAACGCGTAAATGCACAATCATAAATCGTATCAGAGAAATATATACTTTAACCAAATCAAAACTCATCCGTGACATCTATAACAACTGACACGTCAAATATCTCTGTAAATTTTATTATCATCCTATGCCAAGGCCATCTATCATTTCACGCCGTATATGGATCGGTACCTATCGATTTTTGACCGTTATGTGCACTTTTTTCTTTAAATCGAATTTTCACCCACGAAAATTCGTCCCTGAATGTGTGAGCCATAGTAACAAACTTCGCGGCCGTTTGTTGGCAAGGATACCGTGATCTCTGTCTGGAATATATCTCCATTTCAGTAAATCGACAATCGTGATTTCACTCTTTTTAGCGCTCATTAGATTTTTACGTTTTTAGGGTTATTAAAATTAAATAGGTAATTAGTATTTTAATAATAAAATAATATTTATCTAAATGTTTCATGTAAAAAATCTTTTTTGGTTGGTTTTCTATTTTTAAGGCTGCTGATTCTGAGACCACAGGCAAGTACCTCCTGTGTCTATGCAGTAATCCGCCACTGCCAGTATCTCCATAAAATAAACAACCCAGACAGTTCGATTTTACTGACCTTTACAGGTAAAGCCTTGTCGATCCGCTACTGAAACACATAATAGAATTTTTAAGTAGATACTTAACGTAAGCAAAAAGTGAAAGAAAAGCCAACGCAAACGACAGTATTGTTTCCGACTGGCTTGCGACTAACTGGCGCCACAGAACGACTAAAGAATTTTAAACAGTCGTCATAAATCACCATTCGAAATGTCATTTGCTTAGTCAATGAGAAAAGTATGCACTTTTAATAGTTTTGCACAGGTATCCGATTAGACAAAGTTTCGTTGCAATTTCTCTCCGATAATTTTAAAACGATACTTGGTCGTCACGGGGCAATAAAAGTCGGCACCACAGGCAAGACGCCAAGAATTCTCAAAATGCTAGAGAGGGAACACTTTGCCGAGTTTAGAAACTGCTCACAAAATATTAAATTAATCTGTTTTACGTGTTTTTAAAAAAAATCTGTAAATTTCCTTTATCCGGAACTTCATTCGTTATAAATTTTTCCTCTTATTAGGAAAGTGTGACTCAATTTAGTTCCGGGCATAGTCATTTAGTAACACATATATAGGTAGTGTCTTTTCAAACATATTTTTTGGCCACCATTTTGTTAAACCATATTGTATTCCTATAAGTCAAAAGCAGTGTTATCGTGCGGGTCATACGATTTATCAACGACAAACTTTTTAAATTTGTTTTTCTTTTATTACGTGTAATCATATCCTCCGAATAAAATCCGGAAGATGAATCAGATAGACCTATAATATTTTCATATGAAAAAAGAGGATAAACATATAAATACCAGCAGTTACAAAAATCTTTGAGCGATGTCTCTTCAAAGTCAAATTGACAAGTCAGTGACAAAATGAGTAATAGAAAACAGTTTTCGGGTTTTTTGCATCCACAAGCGAAAAAAATGGTATTAAATCTAATAAAATATTACGAAAATGAAAATTCACCGGCCAATATCCAGGAGACACCAGCAAAAGCTCTGGGAATCGGTATAAGGACTGTGCAGAAAATTGAGCATGAAAAAAAGCATAATTTACTACCGAAGAAGATTAAGAAATGTACACGAAAAAAGCCAAAGACAGAAGACTTAAGTGACAATGTAAAAAAGGATGTTCGTAATGCAATTTACGATTTATACATATCAAAAACTAATATAACCATTCAAGTTTTAAAAGAAGCTTTAAAAAATCGAGCCATATTGGAAATTGGACTAAAATCGTTGTCAAAATTAATAAAAATGTTGGGTTTTCGATATAAAAAGGACTGTAATCGAAGATTTTTATGCGAGTTGCCACATATAGCAAGTCGGCGCATCCAGTTTTTAAAGAAATACACGGAAAACGTTAATTCAAAATTTAGAAAAGTGGTATTTTTAGACGAGACTTGGATATTTTCTAATGGAAGTGGTTCGAAATATTGGCAGGACGAGTCTGTAAAAAGTGTCAAGAGAAAAAAGGGATGTGTCACGGGAAAACAGTTCATCATTTTGCATGTAGGTTCTTCAATGGGATTTCTCCCAGGTGCAAGTTTACTGTTCTCTTCAACATCCAAAAGTATGGACTACCATGATAATATGAACTGTGAACTGTTTGAAAAATGGTTAAAAGAACAACTGATTCCAAATTTACATGCTCCATCTTTAATCATTCTGGACAATGCATCTTATCATTCAAGAATCTTAAATAAACAACCGACTTCATCCTGGAAGAAAACTGATATTTATGACTGGCTAATAAAACAAAAACAAAATCCTTTACGCAATATGCTGAAACCAGAACTTCTTTCAATGGCAAAATCTATTAAAAAACCAACAATATATGCCGTAGATGAGATATTACGGGAAAATGGACTCCTGGATGTTAGCCAGTGAATTTTAATTTAAAAATTTTTTTATTAGATTTGACACCATTTTTTTTGCTTCCTTTTTAGTACATTTGTAATTTTGTAGGCAATAAATTATTAATTATAGAATACTGGTTCCAATTTTAAAGCGTGTTTAAAATAAGTAAATTTTTTTATTAATTATAAAACAAAATTTGATATATAAAAATCGGTAAAATCGCTTTACTAGAAACTCGGAGCTAACGAAAAATACAGGCTCTATATATATATATATATATATATATATATATATATATATATATATATATATATATATATATATATATATATATATATATATATAGTAGTTTTTTAGCTATATATATATATAGACAGTCGGACAGACATACCTACAGACTGACGGAATTGAGAAAACATGTTTTCCGGCATCTAGGGACTCTTAAACGTAAAGATCTGAAAAAATCTCACGAGGGAAGTAATAACTAATTATCTTGTGTTTTTAACAAAAGTGTATATTTTTGCAAAATAAATTTTTTTTGTTATCACAATACAAAAAACAACAAGTTTTCTTTGCACAGGATAATCAATAAATGACACTGAATAAGAGGTTAGATTTTTAGGTCAAGCGGGGCTGAAAATTTTTGGTGATTGATAAAAAAATATCATTTTCATTAAGTGGCTGTATAAACAGAACATATCCTGATTGTTCCACTGATTCGAACCGCCTTCCGACTTTATTAAGGCGCTTGCCATTTTGTGTATTTTTGTTTTTGCCAACCAAAAAATTTTAATCAAATACCTATTTAGGCAATTTTCTTATTTAATCCCTCGGCATTTAATTTATAAAATAATATGAAGTGGCTATCTTAATAATATTGCGTAATATAATAAAAAAAAAACTATTTTCTTTCTCCCTGTATATTTGTAAATAGCCCATCGAGATTTAATAGCTCGATAAAAGTGTGTTCACTGTGTTTTCTGATTTGATTTATAATGTTGGTGACCTTTGGACCCGCACGATAAGACCGCATTCGAGTATTTTACCAGTTCCTTCCTACCTACGTCACACTTGATTTTTGAGCATAAGTTGAATAAGTAGTATATATACATATATAGTATATAGTATATATATATATATATATATATATATATATATATATATATATATATATATATATATATATATATATATATATATATATATATATATATATATATATATATATATATATATATATATATATATATATATTATATAGGATACAACGTGTCCTGAAAAGTTCTTAACAAACGAAAAACTTTTTTATTTTTCATTTCATGCAAAATGTTACTCTTCATAAAAAGTTCTGCTTCCTCGGAAAATTAATTAATTTTAATAAAATTGGAATTAATAAAAATATTGCACAGGGTTGCCAAAAACTAAAATTGCCTGAAGAGAAAACTACCCATAAGTTTAGTTTTAGAGCAAAATTCCATAGAGAATTATTTTGAGTATTCCGAGGTGAGACAAAATTCTAAATTTCACAAAGAAATTCAAATCTGAATTAACCAATGAACAAAATTATGCTTCTACGTGAGCGCCATCCCGTTCCATATAAATTATGGTTCTATTGAACTCTGCCATTGCCGCACTTACCATAGCTGGCGTAATTTCTTGTTCACACTGTCTGATGACTGTTTCCAGGTGATCAATGTTTTGGAATGGCCTGTGAAGATAAACCCTTTCTTCTAACAGCCCCCAAAAGGTTTATGTCAGGAGACCTGGCTGGCCTCGGGATTGCAGAATACCTTCCTATCCAGCGATTTGAAAAAGTCCTTTGTAAAAAATTGGAAAACATCTGTGTACTATGACACGGTGCTCCGTCGTGTTGATATCAAAGTAAACGCCTGATATTTAATAGCAATTCTTCAACAAATTCAAACAATTAAGTATTTAAAAAATTCAAGTAAGTTTCGCTTGTCAAATTTTCACGAAAGAAATACAGCCCCACTATTTGGTTAGCCAACATTCCACACCAAACATTTTTTTTAAATGAGTATTGATTGCAACACTCTATGAGAAAATTAGGATTTTCGTCACACCACCAGCGGTAGTTCTATGAGCATACGACTCCGTTTGACGTAAATGTCGCCTCATCGGTAAATAATATTTTTTTGGCGATGAAAGAATCTACTACAGCTTCTCCTTGGAACCATGCACTGAACAGGAAACGGACTTCAAAATGTCTAAGTAAAAGTGTATGGATATATCCATGGTGGGAAGAAAACAAGGTGTGCCTACGAGCAAGTTTTGCTGACGTATATTGTGAGTCGAAACCAGGGCCGATTAAAATGACAAGTTAGCAATGTTTTAATTGTGTAAAGGCCTTAAAAAATTACAGTACACCTTTGCTAAACTTTGTTAACGGAATTCATGTATCCGTCATAATTCTGTCTTCTTTTATGATTACGACTAAAACAGAGACGAAAATATGTCTATCGCTTAAAGAGCTGTTAATTATAAAATCACCCTAGGCCTTGTTTATCAGTTTTGTTTTTTGTGGTTATGAGCGAACGTTAATTTGACAAGTAGATGTTAAAATATATTTCAGATTTTTTTTCATAAGTGTTTGTGTGTTTTCGTCGAATTTTCGCCGTATGATAGTTGCAGATTTGTTTATTGGAATAAACTTATATATCGTTTGAAGTGCAGGTATGTATTATTTAATTTTCAAGTGATAATATATAATGAGAAAATTATGTAGTTCGTTAGGATTAGCATACCAAACTATTCACCTCAGAAAATTCTTAAAAAACTAGATAATGTATGTAAATACACAAATAGTCATTAAACCGATTTGAGAAGAATTCATGACAGTATGTAGAAATATTTTTATTTGGACTAGTTCAAGCTATACATTTTAAACTCAAGTATTTTAAAAAATATGTTTGGTTTCGAATGGTATAGTAAGTAAAATATCCTATGTGTAGTTGAATATGTTACTTAATATTCATAAGTATTTGAGTAATTACTTTGACAAATACTGAAACCAGACCCCTGAGGCCTTACATAACACAATTGATAGTAAATAAAACACATTTTTTGCTATAATGTAGATTATAATATTATTTAAGCATACGTATTATATATGTTCTAATAGTTTTTATATGTACCTAACTAGATATTTTTGTTTTAGTTGATACACATGGATGCTGACTAATGAATACACTACAGATAACAAATTACATACATTTCATGATAGAAATTACCAAAAGAAAGAAGATATAACTGAAAATGTTTATCAGCTACCTACCTTCGAGCCTACCCCTTGTTCAGAAGGAACTTCTAGGCAGAATTAAATAAAACAAAAAACCTCCAATTACCATAACAAGTATATTTAAGAGTCCTACTTTAAGTCTTCTGTATGAATTTGTATTCTTTAAACTAGGAAGTGTTCAGCTACTATATAGAACTTGATGTAATTTTAGCACTGACTGCACAAACCTAATTATGTTTAAAGAAGATATACCTAATGCGAAAATGTTGATATATGCTTGTAACTACATATTAAAACTAAATTAGATTACTGGCTTTGTCATAGTAGAAATAAACCAATATTATGTCTCTGCCAATTGTTTGCTAAGTGGTATTAACTAAAACAGTTTTTAATTTACATTGCATGGTATGCATTTAGTTAATTAAGATTAAGAAAATGTTGTTTTTAGTTGTGAATCTGATAATATAGGAGTTTTCCACTATCAGCTTTTTTTTCTTGTTTCTACTATTTGTAGCCTACCTCAAGGCCTCCATCATGTATATCATTCAAGGAAGTTTGTAAGCCACACGTTAAGTCTATTATAGGTAAAGAAAATGAGTAAAAATAGGGCGGTTTAAAAAATATACTTTCCATAAGCATTTAGTTGAACTTTATTCCAGTTCTATGTAAAATTCTGTAGAAAACATTTACACAGTAGAATATACTTATTTAACTTGGGCAGTAAAATGGCAATTTTTTAAGTAAAAGTGTACATTTTTAATTAATAGTGAAGAGCCAGAATATCATTATTGAACACACTTGATCCCTCATGTGTAAGAAGTTTTTTTTTAATGCTGATATTTTTCAAGTCACCCAAAAGCTTGTTTACTTCTGCTGTGTTAAAGTCAGATGTTATAGATACATATCCAAATTGAGATAGAGTAGATGCTGTTTGTAAAACCACTGCTACGGTGTATCTGTGTTGTATTTTAGTGATTAAGGATATCTTATTATAATGATTAGTTTTCCTAACCTTTTAGATTTAAGACTAAAACATTTTTTATTAGACAAACCTAAATTTATTTTTTAAAGTATCATTTTCACTAGATTTATAGGAACTATGACAATTACCTCATTGAAGTAAACATTAAAAATAAATGAAAATGGGTAGGTTAAATTTATTTTTCACATCATATTTCTAATTTGTATCGCGATCTGAGATTGGGAATACCTGCCACTTTAAGAAACCTACACTCAGTACTTACCAGTTTAACTAATGGAATTTGATGTCAGGTTTAAGTATTTTCTGGAGTTGAAATTAGTTTTGAGTAGTTAACACTACATGGTACAAAAATATATCTAATTTAAGAAGTATATAACTAGGTGTCGAAAACATTTTATTAAAAGTGAAAATCATGTCAACTTAAGAATTATAGGTACCAATAGTAATGAGCATAACCTTTCCAAGTCTGTTAAAGCTGCAGACTTTTGTCTCATTAACTTAAATAAGATGTTACAAGATCCCGGGATTCAGCTGAATGTTTTAGCTAAGTCTTTATCTGATTTAGTCTACTAAAGCCGACCTTCGAAGGGTACTTAATGCTGGCAACGGATAGCAATTTCTTTTTAAATGCTGATATACCTTCGAGCTGACACTTTGAAATAAAATTGCAGATGCAGTAGCATACACTAGTAAGGTTGACGGTGGAGTGGTATAAATGTTAACACTTAAAGGAATATTTAATTCATTAATTAATTAAATTAAGATTGAAAGCTTTTAGAAATATCAATCTGGGATAAATAAATTAAGAATGAAAACAAACTGATGACCCACAAAAAATAAATATAGCTTAAATAATAAAAAAGAAAAAGGAAAGAAAATGTTAATAAAATGATTATAAATAAAACAGATTAAAAACAGAATGTTAAAATGTATTCTTTTGTAACTTTTTATAGACGTAAAGAGTTAGAAGTTAATAGACTTTAATAACTTCAAACGGACAAGTGTTTAAAATATTATCTACTACAGCACAATTGACTTAATCTGATCCAACAAACGACTAATAAAAGATCACCCCTTTTGTATCTAAGTACTAACTAACTTTTTATTTCGGATGTAAAAAAAAAATATACGCTTTTTTTATGTAATTTTCATGAACAAAATGGGAACAATTCGGATAAATTGATTGCAAAATATATACTAGATGCCTACACACATGCTTAAAAAGAGGACATCTGGTTACAGTAAGTATGTGAAAATATCAAGTATTTGAACACCTAAAAAATGTATGTTCACTACATACTATTTATACACATTTTAGCTAAATCTTTATCTGATTTAATCTACTCAAATTTTCTGTTATCAGGTAAGCCTGCCAAAATTCTATCCTCAGTCTCATCTGTAATATTTCTTTTATTTTTTCAATTATTGCTTTTTAAACAACCCTGGAGCAGGTTCCTCTCTGTAGTATCATTAATTTTTCTTTTTATTATCAAAATGCTTAGCTTACCATATAACCGCTAGAAATCATTTGATTTAGAAATGTTTAACCAAATATTTACCGTTATTTAAGTTAATTTTGTCATATTTGTGGCAAGCATAAACCCTCTGTACTGTAGAAATCAGAGTTTTTAGGAAATATATGAGACTGATCGTACCGACTGTTGACTTTGTTACGTTACCCGGAATTGATTTTGTTATTTTCCTCACCGAGACTTTAGGATTTTCAACGACCGCCTGCAAAACTTGCATTTAATTTTCTTCGGTAGTAGACCAGGCTTGGTGTTATCTTTTAGACGTATTATCAACAGACCCAATGGATTTAAAGTTGGTTATGACATTTGCAACAGTAACATAGCTTATTTGTCTAACTGGATATCTATTATTAAAAATTTCAGCCGCTTCACGACATGTTTTATAATGATCTCCAACAATTAACACAATATAATTTTTTTCCTGTTTTGTTAATTTAACTACTATGATGAAAATAATAGAAAAATATTCAATGTAATAAAATAACCAAACACTTCAATTATCTACTGTCAGTACAATGCAAGAATATGTTTCCGTAACAACAGCATGTTCAATTTTTTTTCAGCCTACTCAGTTTTTTTAGTAATTAGCGTAATGTTTTATTACATTTTCTGCTACTAGAAAAGTACTTCCGAATTTCTTTATGAAATTTAGTGTTTTATCACACCTCGGAATACTCAGAACAATTCTTTTGTCGCATTTTCGTCTAAAACTAAACTTATAGGTAGTTTTCTCTTTAGGAAATTTAAGTTTTTGGCAACCCTGTGCCATATTTTTTAAGTTTCATAAGTTTTTCATAAAATTAAAAATAAAAAAAGTCTTTATTTGTTAAGATCTTGCCAGCACACGCTTTATATATATATATATATATATATATATATATATATATATATATATACAAGCTGTTTTTGTAAAAAATAAGACAAAAAGTTCATATGAACATGAGTCCGCAGATATTTGGTTTCCGAGATACAGTGTGTTATAGTTTAAAAATGAAATAGTATCAGCTATGTGATTAAGATTTGGCACAACCTCATAGGTATTTAAAGGCTATATTTCGACAGTATTCAACATTCAACCATCCCTAACTTTCTTAACAAAAAAATGGTATGCTACTGATTTTTTAAACAACACACATTACACAAATACACACAAAATGTCTCTTAGTATTTTACGATACGACAAGTTCTTTTCGAGAAATAAAGCGAATTCTATTTTGATGCACGCCTCTGGCACCTCTGGTCCAGTTAATTTGAATCAGAATTGCTTAAAACTTTACAAAAAGTTTTAATAAACAATGTCCTCAAATGTCCTATTTTTGAGATGGAGGTCACTTTTGGACATTATTTATTAACATTTTTTCTTAAAATGATTCAAGGAATGTCTTTTGTACAGTTTTGAGCAATTCCGACTCCAACACAAATTGGGCCAAAGGTGCCCAGAGGCGTGCATTAAAATATATTTTTTTTCTCGAAAACCACTTGTGTCACAAAATACTAAGACATTATTTCTGTTTTTTTACTTGCTCTAAACGATAAAGGAGTTTTTTTTTAATTAGTGTACCATTTTTTTTATTAAGAAAGTCAGGGAAAGTTTCCCATACCTACGCCCATGGTTGAAATAAAAACTTTTAAATATTGTCAAAATATATCCTAAATACCTTTGAGGTTGTGCCAAATCTTAATCCGAATTACTAAAAAAAAACATATTTGTTTTTAAACTTTAATACCTTGTATCTCGAAAACCAAACATCTGCGGATCCATGTCCATATGAACTTCTCGTCTTATTTTCTTATTGAGAATCTGCCTTTAAACGTTGGCATATGTTTTTTAAAACTTCCTGTATAATGCTGGACAACAGGCTCGTCCGACGCAGTTTTGCAAAGCAATTTTGAAGACATATTTCCAAAACAAATCAAGATATCCAGATGGGACCTTGAATATGTTTTTAGGAATCCGATTGAAAGTACCGCTTATATTATAAGAGTTCAAAAAACATTATATATAGCATGTTACCTATGACCTTTGCAAAAATTCGAAATTACATTTTTCATTCCTAGGTTTGCACTAGAATTTTACCAGTTTATCCCTGGTTGGTTCACACCGCCATAATAGCTTAACACAAAAATGTTACCACTTTATTTCTATATCAAACTTAATTTTTGTTCAAATTTATTTTCAAATATTTTTGTAAAAGGCCAGAATTGGTGCATTATTCTCTAATTGTACAACATATGTTGTCAGAAGTGCTATAATTGATCGTTATTCAACTATCTTGCAAGGATTCGGAATAAACATAAACAGTGAAAGTAATAAATATAAAAAAATCATTAACTATAATAAAATAAAATATCAATTTTCAAGACTTATTTTTATGCTATAGAAAATGTTGACGAATGCTTGAAATATCTTACAAAAACTATAACGGAAGAAATAAATTCTAGCACCACGATTCTAAAACAAAAAGGATATAAAAAGAAACCCGTAGATAACAAAAGGTCTTGTAAATTCAATAAATAAGAGAGATAAAATGTATAAAAGATGTACAAATGATCCACTAAATAAAGCCCTAAAGCGAGAATTTAAACATTATAGGGACACTTTAAGTGAACCTTTAAAAACAACAAAAACTAGACATTATAGGGCTTGTATCGAAAAGAGTAGGGATGATTGTAAAAAATTATGGCATACGGTAAATGAAATAACAAACTCAGGTACTAACAATTTTAGTGTGAAATATATCTTAAAACCGGACAATACAGTTACGTCAGAAGAATCATAAATAGCAGACACCTTCAATAATTACTTCTCGAGTATTGCCAGTAACTTGGCAAAACAAATTCCAAAGCCTATTGCTGATAATACTATAAAACAATCCTTAAATAGTACTATTATTTTTACCCTATAAACGAGCAAGAGGTTGTTACGATAATAAAGTCTTTAAAAAACAATAAGTGACCAGGACCAGATGAAATACACTCAGAAATTCTAAAATTGGTCACAGCCAGTATTTCCTCCGCACTGACATTTTTACTTAATAAAGTTATCCAACAAGGTTACTTTTCACAAGGTCTGAAAGTGGTTATTATTAAGCCGATTTTTAAAAAGGGAAATAAAGAACTTGTCTCTAACTATAGACCAATATCCTTGATAAATAATGTTGCACAAGTATTGGAAAAAATTATTAACATCAGAATAAGCAAATATCTAGTTAAAACAAAATGTATTTCCTGCAACCAATGTGGTTTTCAAAAGGGGAAATCAACACAAGATGCAATAGGTAGACTTACAGGAAATATTTATGATCCTTTGGACGCTGGGAAAGCCTCGTTCTGTCTATTTCTAGATTTCACTAAGGCTTTCGATACGGTTAACCACTTTCAGCTGTTTAACGCTCTCAACGATATCGGTTTTCGAGGTAAGGAACTTAACCTAATGAAAAGCTATTTATCAGAATGACGCCAGAGAGTTGGGATCGGAAATCAGGTAAGTAAAGAAAACATTTTAGAATGTAATGTACAGTTTTGGAACCCACTTTGTTTGTGGTGTATGTAAATTCCCTGTTTCTACTTCCCTCGTGTGAGAAAATAACGAGCTTTGCCGACGACATAGCAATTTATTACCCTTATATTATAGTGAATTGGTTTAATGCAAAAATGCTAACCCTTAATTCTAATAAAACTTTTTTGTTCCTTTCTCTTGCTATCAGAAATATCTTCCAAATTATTCAGTTTTAACTATTAGAAATAATAACCATGATATACAGATTAAAAGTGTTAATAAAATCACATACCTTGGAAAAACCATAGACTCCCATTTTAAGTGGGACGAACATATTAGTAATGTTACAAATACATTAAGAACTCTAATACCCAAGTTCAGTACATTAAAAAAAGTACTAAATATACAAATTTAATACATGTTATATTATGCACTTGTAGAATCGAGAATTTCGTATGGGTTGCTGGGGTGGGGAAGTGCTCTAAATATTCATTTAAGAAAACTTGAAGTAATTCAGAAAAGAACTTTAAAGATAATATTAGCAAAACCTTTGCTGTATTCATCTATAACCTTATTTACAGAAGCAAACGTACTTTGTATTCGAAAATTGTTCTATTTTAAAATGCTCTTACATCAGCATAAAACCAGACAAGATCTTTTAGAAATAAACCACAATTACAATACTAGAAATAGAGCACACGGAAATGTGCAGCTGCCTTTTTGCGAGAAAACGGTGGGTCAAAGAAATCATAAATATTTGTCTCCTCGTCTTTATAATAGTTACCGAAAACAATAAAAAATTTAGCAAATTTCATAACTTTCAAAAAAAAATATGTTATCAACTTAGATATTAATTATGTAAATTCTTTAATAGATATCAAGAATGGGTGATAATAAGTAAGTTTTTATCTGCCTCTCATTAGTGAGTAACTTTTATATTGTATTATATTATTATTATATTTTGCTTGTGTGAGTTATGTGTTTTATGTTTTTAAACTTTGCATACCTAAATGTTTATTAATTATTGTAAATAAACAAATTTATTTTTATTATTATTATAATTTTTGTTCAAAATTTGAGTTTCATTCGACAAGTAGTTTCTTAATAATGATTGTTCAGCCATACTCGATTTTCACTAAAATGGAACCGTGCCATCCCCATATGCCCCTTGATTTTGGACTAAAATTTGAAGTCAATATCAGATAAGTAGTTTTGAGCTATGCCGTCTGACTATATAGATCACCAGACTGACAGACCGACGGAAATGTGAGAACATATCTGCAATACACTTCACAATTACGAAGAAAGCAATTAAAGTGAAAAGTATGTTTGGATGAATAAAGAGAAAAAACTCCAAGCACTGTATTACTGTTAGGATACTACTAGTCAATATTATTTTTATTTTATTTTAAAGTGTTAAATAATACGACAAAACAAAAACATTTTAATATTTACTTAAATTAACAAATATAAGCGTGATTTTATGCTAGCCATCTCATCTTCCCTTCGGCTGTATGTACATCTATATCTCTTTGAATTGAGAGCCTAGCTAAACCATTAAACCTAAAATGTGAAAAATTACAGTTTTAAGCTATGATGATTTTAAAACCGTTTCCTTGATCCTCTTCAAGCTCGAAAAGTTCATTTTGGCCGTCCTCGTGAACACGAAAAGTGTCGCAAAATCTTGCAACAATCGAAATGAAATATATTTGGAAAACTTTCTTGGTTGCGAATTCTTAAAAACATCAAGGGCATTTTTGGCTTTCTTTATTTTTGCCGCTACAAGCCTGTATTCTGATGCTAATGTGACTTCCTCTTTTATTTTGTGTAACTATATTTTAGCTTATCTTATAAAAGGCCTTGCTGAAATCAATGCACTTTTCAACAACCTGGATTTTACTACCTACGTTTTCTGGATATATTCAGTAAAAAAATAATAAATTAGTTTCAAATGATCGCTCTGGACTTTAGATAAATGACAATATTGTTCCAATCCCGTAATTTGTTTTACTATGTTAAAAAGGTATTTTAAAATCAATTTTCAATGAATCAAACAGTTTTGGGACTTTTCTACTCTCTAAAAAACATTTAAAGAGCAGCGTCAGTGGTACTGAAATTTCCAATGAGGATTTGTTTAGAAAAATGAGGTAGATTTTATCATGCCCAGCAAAGGTTTAATGTTATGTAAATATAAATAACTTTTATATACAAGAAGGATGCTGCCAATTTTTAATAGCGCATGAAAATATACAGCAAATATATTTTTTAGCAGCCTTTCTGGAACCCCTAAATATATTACTGACATGGAGTGTAAAAATTCTTGAAAATTTGATAACCTACAAAACTCAAATACTTTAATCTTCATTTGATGCCTAATTTATTAACGTGTGTCCTAAGTAAAGTACCTTTCTAGTACAAGATGTTTTATAAAGAAGATAATTTAAATTTTATTACTTCTCTCGTAAAAGGGAAGTATTGTAAACCTGAAAAAAACCCTCCGAGATTTTTTCAGATCTTTACGTTTCTCAATTCCGTAGGACTCCCTGTCAGTTCGCGGCTTATCTTAAAGACTATTTACCCGATTGACTTCAAACTTTGGTCAAAAATTAAGGTCCATATATGGATGACCTGGTAACATTTTGGCAAAAATCTAATATGGCAAAACAAAATGGCGGCCTAGTGAAATATTAAAAAAATTATTGCCCAAACATGACTTCTCCAATTTATTTTGCACAAAAATCAAGTATTATGTAGGAATAAACTAGTAAAATTTTGACAGTAATCCAAGATGGCGGAACAAAATGGCGGTTTAAAAATTCAGCCTGAAAAAACTACTTAATGGACCGATTTTAAATTGTATATCATAACTAATTGTGGTATAGAGACGAACTAGCAATAGTGTAGTACTAATTAAAGATGGCGAAACAAAATAGCAGCCAAATAAAATGTTTACAATCGTGAAAAAATCACCTCATATTTACATATCCTCACGTTTTAGCGTCCTTAGATGCCAAAAAATATTTTATAATTCCGTCGGTCCATGTGTCGGCTTGTCAGTCCGACTGTCTGTCAGTTCACGAACTGAAAAACTACTTATCAGATTAATTTCCTACTGAAACAAATTATTACTTAAAAGTAATTCTCCAATTTGCCTCAAATTTTACACAAAAATCAAGTGTTACATAGAAATCGACTGGGAACATTTTGGTATGAATATAAGATAGCAAAACAAAATGGCGGCCTAATAATTTATTCAAAAAATTAGCCTGAAAAAACTACTTAATAGATTATATTTTGTGCAAGAATTAAGTGTGATATAGAGATAAACTGGTAAAGATGGCGGAACAAAATGGAGGCCAAATAATTTTTTTAAAAAATCAACTGAAAAAACCTTATTCAAGTAACTGAAATTTTGCAGAAAAATTAAATGTGATACAGGGATAAACTAGTACGAATTCAACATGACGGACATAACAAAATGGCAGTGTGTGTTAATATAAAAACTAATTATTGAGTTTATTTCAAATTATGCCCAAAAATCAGATGTGGCATAGATAGAAACTGGTAAAATATTGCTAGGAACAATGTATGTGTTAATAAATGACTACGAACTGAACTAAATTGGGTCACACTTCACTATTACTAATAAAAGGATAGATTCATAACGAAGGAAGTTCCGGGTAAAAGAAATTTACCGATTTTTTAAAAAAAGAACCCGCCTCTAAAGAGAAAAGAACGAAGAGATTGTTAAATTGTTGGTTTGTAAATAAATATATAGTAAAATTACTTTGAACGTTAAGAAATTTAATGAAGTACCAGTTGTTCAGTCGTTCCAAAAATTAAAATCTTCAATATTAAGCGTAACTTAAGAAGGAAAAAGAACACAAAACGGACAAGAATGGACTCGGATGACCGCGGAATGTTGAAAATCGTATAATCTTCACTCAGGTGTCCGATGTTTTGTTGTGAAAATCATGCAGGTGTGGAGCGTCGCCGCTCTTTCAGAAGATACGATTTAACGGGAACGAACGGATTGCACGAACGGTTAATTCAGTTAGCTAAAAGTGCTAATTTTAGTTTATCGCTGCGATCTTTTAAATTAAATGAGCTACTCCATCTTCATATAGTAAAATATGGCAAAAAATAAAAGTGAATCAACAAAAAAGTTCATATATAAATTCAATGTGTTTTACTTGCAGGATTATATCTCGCTTAAATCTTAATTGGAAAATTACACTTGCTGAACAGGTATATTAGCAGGGGCGTGCGTTGAAATTTTAAGCAAGGGAAGCAATTTTTAGAAACTTACCTATTTGTAATGTAATTCGATTCTTCGATCATTTTTTGCAAATTCGTCAATGACGTCATCATAAAAACGTCGATGCTCCGACATATTTTGGAGAAGTTTATTTTCAATGGACAACAGCGATGTATGCGAAAGTCTCTCCTGCCCCGTTGAATTTCTCACGAAATTTTTTATACGTTTAAGTGTTGAAAAGTTGCGTATTGCTGATGAACTTGTGGCAGGTACTGTCAATACTAATTCACACAATTTCGACACTTCGGTGTAGGCATCTTCCAGCTCCTCGTCTTTTAAAAATTGCATTAGTTCCTTAGCTTTATTTCTTGCGCTAATGTCATCAGTTTCGTAAATCATTTTTAGATCAGATCGCAGTAACACTCGGTCGAAGAACTGGCCATAATGAAGAAAAAGATTTCCGTTAAATGCATCAAAATTGCAGAGCTCGAGGAATTTAAAATCATTTAAACCGTTAAATCTATAGTTTATTTGTTGCTGAATTTGATCGATTATTTCATAAAAGAGGCGTCTGCATGATGTTTGAACATCTCCCACCTTGTCTGTTCGAAGACGCTTGGCTTGTGGCTCTACATTTAACGTCATCGTTTTCTCCCAAAATAGGTCAGTCATCTCTTTTTTGGCTTAACATGGACTTAAAATCATCCACTTTTTTTAGGCAAAAAGCAATATCATTTGTTTTAGTTTGTAATATATTAAAAACATTGTCCGAGAATGGAAATATTTCTGAAAATATATTCAACAAATAATTAAAATTAAAATCTCGTTTCAAACAGTCCAAAAACCCTCTCGAACTATTTATGGCTTCTGAGTCCCACGTTTCATTATTTTCTAATATATTCTCAAATAGTTCAATCAGTGAATCACGATTTTCAGATACTGTTAACACGAGTCTTCCATTATAGTTCCACCTAGTAGGAGCTACTTTGGCCAATCGTTTCTGGCCAATGGAGTCCAAAGCTTGTGTACGTTTTGTTGACCAAATTGCCACTTAAAGTAACGAAAAATACTTTACACTCTTTAATGTGATTGATGGACTGGGATAAAACTGGGAAAGTTTCTCGAACTTTAGCTCGCAGACCCCCTAATTGTCCTACCATCACTGCAGCTTCATCATAGCTTTGAGCAACTAATTTTTTCTCTCCATTAATTTCTTTAGTAACGTTATAAACTACGGTATATAATGCATCTGCTGTACGATTTTCGGACACATTCTTAAAACCTAAAAATCGCTCTTGAATTCTTCCGTCTGTTTTAACGTAGCGTATTACTATAGATAATTGGCCACAATTAGTGATATCAGTTGTTTCGTCCAGAACAATAGCAATGAACCGCGCCTCGCCAATTTCCTGCTTAATTCTTTTTAGAATAATGGTTGCAACAGCGGAAATTAAATTATTCTGGATTCGATTCGACGTTCCGCGAAAAACGCTAGACTGCTGTAAATGATTTTTTAAGCAATCATCATATTTAGCCATTAAACTAAGTAAATCTTGAAAAGTTCCTCTATTTGAAGAAACCCTTGTTTCGTCATGACCTCTAAATCCCAATTCGTGCTGCCCGAGAAAACAAACAACATCGATAAGTCTTCTTAATATTTGCCTATTTTTATCGAATAGTTCATTGTATGTGACTAATTTCCAACTGTTAATTAAGGGCGTGTTCAATTCTGGTTTTGCCGAAGACTTTTTCTTTTATGACGGCCTGTAAATGCGCTTTGGAAAATGTGTCTTTTTACAGCTTTATGGAAATTGTTTAAATCGGAAAAATCAGTTTTATTCCAGACACTTTTTTCATTTTCAAAAAGTAAACATGGCCAACAAAATAATTTTCTTATATTTTCACACCCTGTTAGCCATTTAAATTGTTCTTATTGTTCTTCCGGATAAAAATATCCAATACAATTTTTCATTTTTGTGGTTAAATTTTTCATTGGCGGTTTTGCCCTTCCTTTATAAATTATTTGAAGCTTATCATCGAAGTTTAATGTTGAAAATCCCTTTATTATTAAGACACACACCACACATTTACACACAATCTCTTTACTAAATTCTCCAACATTTTCAACGTTATTACCGACATCCGAAGTTGACGGTATTTGCATATCCACGTCCGTATTATTGTCTTCCATATCGCACCAGGCCCGACGCGACGTACGTATCACACAACACACGGATAGCCGTTCAAACAAAGAATCTACTCCAACTATAGCTTCCGCCACCACTTAAAGCACGCGACTGAAATGCAAAAATTGCAAACAACCGGTGGAAAGTTCAATAACCTCTGGCTCGATTTACAGGAAATCAAGCATACAGGACTTGGCTGCAGAGAAGCTAGCGGACCGCATAGGTTCTATTCGATATTCTATTGTAGCTGGGTCGGAGTCAAGGCCGCATTTATTATGGGCTTGATAATAAAAAATCGGCTAATTTCCTTTACCAGGTTATACCCAGATAGCCCTTAATGATTTGAAGTCGATCGGGTAAGTAATTCTTAGCTACGACGCGAACTGATGGACAGACAGAGCAATGGAATTGCGAAAACATATTTTTTGGCACCTAGGGACGCCTGAAGATATATAAAACCTGGATTTTTTTTTACAAATACGAACATTTTATTTGGACGCCATTTCCTTCCGTCATTTTGAATTCGCACCACAGTTTTACCAGTAATCTCTATCCTACAATTTATTCTTCCACAGAATTTGAAATCCTTCAATTAAGTAGTTTTTTCAATCTGAATTTTCAAATAATTTATTAAGCTGCCATTTTGTTTTGTCATCTTGGATTCACACCAAAATTTTGCCAGTTGATTGACACAGAAAACATGTTTTGCGGCGTTTAGGGACACTGGCTCACACTTCACTATTCCTAACAAAAGGAAAGATTCATAATGAGGGAAGTTCCGGGTAAAGGAAATTTACCAATTTTTTTCCTATAAATTCAAACCGGATTATTAGAATGATATGACACTCGGTATAGTAAGAACAGGGTTTTTGACCAGTTATACATTACTTTGGTTCCTTCTAAAAAACGAACCTTTAAAATTAAAGGCAATCGTAATTATTACAAATATAAAAAATAGTAATCACTTTATTAATGTAACCATGAAAATTAAGCTGTAGTACTTGTTTTTAACATGAAAATGAAGCTGTTTTAGATCCATGTTTATATAACATTTCTGTCTTATTTTATGCCAAATGATCTCCAATTAAGTGATAGCCCATGTTTTTTTTAAAAACATCCTGTAAACATAATCACACATCTATACCATACAGGTCCGAAATATATTGGGTTTAAAAAAAAGTATTTAATTGTTTTTTAAATAAATACTTACTATCAGAGTACTTCCCTTTTAAAAAGGACTAATAACGATTACATTGACAGATAGATAATATAGTTCTCGATTTATATATGGGATATAGAATCCTTAGGCCCAAAGTAATTCCTTTTCTTTAACGAAACTGAGTCATACTCGTAGTCTAAGCTCGAAGCTCAAATAAATCGACGCAGTGCATTAGTCTAGATTGGAATCCAAGGGGAGCATTCGTTGTCAATTTAATAAACTTAATGACGTTCAACATTCTTATGAAAATATAGGATCGTTGCTCAGATACGTTTGCTAAATATTTATTTCATTACGCCATGAGTTACCTTTTTCCCGTATGTAGGTTATATGACAATCGAAAACTCATATCAATTTTTACCTTAAGTTTGGGCTAAAAAGTCATCTGGAAACAGTTGGAGGATAATTGGAAATTACACTGAAGCTCTTTAGAACAATTCCACATATTAGGTACATCAGACATGCTTATTAGATAAGGATAATCCAGAAATTAGTTTATTGTAATCGTGAAAAAATCACCCTCCGAGATTTTTTCAGAAATTTACGTTTCAGTGTCCCTAGATGATCGATTCCGTCGGTCTGTCTGTCTGTCTGTAGATCGGCATAGCTAAAAAACTACTTTTACCCGATCGACTTCAAATTTTGGTCAAAAATTAGAGGTAGTATAGGGATGACCTTGTAACATTTTGGTAAAAATCCATTAGGGCAAAACGAAAATGTTAAAAAAATTACTTTCTTACTAAGAAACTGCTTATCCAATTTATCTCAAATTTTGCACAAAAATCAAGTATTAGGTAGGAATCAACTGGTAAAATTTTGGTATCAATCCAAGATGGCGGAACAAAATTTTGGTTTAATAAAATATTTAAAAATTCAGTCTGAAAAATACTGATTTCAAATTGTGTGATATAACTAATTGTAGTAAAGAGATGAATAATAAAAGTGTGGCACTAATTGAAGATGGCGGAACAAAATGGCGGCCAAATAAAATTTTTGTAATCTGAGAAAATCTCCCTCTCAGGTTTTACATATCTTCGCGTTTTTACATTTTGGCGTCCGTAGATGCCAAAAATATGTTTTATCAAGTCCGTCGGTCCGTTTGCCGGTTTGTCTGTTTGTCTGTCAGTTCGCGGCATAGCTTAAAAACAACTCATCAGACTGATACATTTTAGTCAAAAATTAAGGTTTATGTGAGGATGGCCTGGTAATATTTTGGTTAAAATCCAGTTTACCGGAACAAAATGACGGCCCAGTAAAACGTTAAAGAAATTATTAATAAAAAAAACTAATTATTCAATTTATCTCAAATTTTGTACAAAAATTACCATTTCAGATTGTACGCATCTTCGCGTTTTAGCGTCTCTAGATGCCCAAAAATATGTTTTATAAATTCCGTAGGTCCATCTGTCGGTTTGTCTGTCTGTCTGTCAGTTCGCGGCATAGCTTAAAAACTACCCATCAGATTGACTTTAAATATTTTGATAAAAATCCAATATGCCGGAACAAGGCCTGATGAAACGTTAAAAACGTTATTACTTAAAAACTAATTATCCAATTTGCACAAAAGCAAGTATTATGTAGGAATCAACTGGTAAAATGGCGGCTTAATAATATTTAGAAATTCAGCCAAAAAAACCACTTAATGAACTTATTTCAAATTGTGTGCCATAACTAATTGTAGTATAGAGAAGAACTAGTAAAACTGAGGTACTAATTTTAAGAGGGCGGAACAAAATGGCGGCCAAATAAAGATGTAAAAAGATATGTAAAATTGATCAATTCCGTCGGTCCACCTGTCGGTTTGTCTCTCTGTCTGTCACTTCGCGTCATAGCTTAAAAACTACTCATTAAATTGACTTTAAATTTTTGACAAAAATTAAGGCTCATATGGGAATGACCTGATAATATTTTGGTAAAATTCCAATATACCTCAAATTTTGCAAAAAAAAATCAAGTGTTATATAAGAATAAACTAGTAACATTTTGGTATGAATATAAGATAGCAAAACAAAATGGCGGCTTAATAAAATATTTAAAAAATCAGTCTGAGAAAAACTACTTATTAGATTAATTTCAAATTTTGTGCAAGCATTAAGTTGGTCTGTAAATTTTGGAGAAAAATTAAATATGATATAAGGATAAACTGGGGCGAATTCATCATGACGTAACAAAATCACGGTGTGTGTCAATGTAAATACCACTTATTGAATTCATTTTAAATTATTGCCAAAATCAAGTGTGGCATAGACAGTATATATGTGTTTCTAAGTAACCATGTACTGAACTAAATTGGTTCACCCTTCACAATTTCTAATAAAAGGAAATGTTCTAAGTGAGGGAAGTTCCGGGTAAAAGAAATTTACCGATTTTTGTTCATTTAAATTAACAAAATATATATTTAGTTTTATTTTATATCTGCTGAATAAATTTTAAATGAAAAAAATAACAAGATTTTTTCACGCATAACAAAAGATACTCTATTATCCTATTAAATGATTGAAGCACGAAACTAAAGATAAGGTTAAATGCCAAAATTAAGCAAAACAATTCTTTTAAATACCGAATTTGCATATCAGTATGTGTATGTACGATATCATGATAGAATAAAACAAATACCAGTGTTATTTATTTTTGGAAAATATGTTTAAATTTAAATGTTCAATTGTGAAAAAGTCTGAAGTAGGTACCCGTAATATTTTTGATAAAACTGGGTTTTGCAAAATTATTTAAATATATTCATTACATTTTTTAAGCTGCGCACACACCCGGGTGATGTTTAAGCTAGAAACCCTCTTTCTACCTCTTCTGAGGGGAGGACTGGAGCTGCCATTTAATTTTAATTTTAAGTTTATATCAATTCATCCATATTTTCTAATAGAAAAGAAAGATAGCTAAAAAATATTTTTAAATGAAGATTAAAGAAAATGGAAAGAACTCAGTGTATTGTCGTTTTTATTAATAAGAAACGGTTTTCTTTTTAGATAGAATAATAAGTCCTGTAAGAAGTGTTCTTTCCAAATGTATTGAAACTTTGCTTATTCAACCATTTCTCTATCTTTTACAATAAGCGATATTCCCATATAGAGAGTCGAATTCCGGACACCCTGTATATTGCAATCGTAACTGCTATTAAAGAAGGCGAGCACCACCACATTTTATGTACCCATTCTGGTAGGTGGATTGGTCGTCCAAGGGTTGTTAAATGGCTAACACGGTTTCCTAACATTGATCCACTTGATTTCCTAATTTCCGATTACTGAAAAGAGTAAAATCTCACTTCAATGTCTTTTCGAAAACTTGTTATAATAAAATAAATTATTTTTAATGCCACATTATATGAAGGAAATATATTTTTCGGAACAAAAATAGGACAAATGCAACTGAGGAACTAAAAAATCAAATATACCTCTCATTATATTTTATATGCGCCAACACAACTGGTTAAAATTGGACACAATATAAGTTTTGCTCCATTATTTAAAAATTAATTTTTGGACTTTTTTATAAAAAATACTTATTTTTAACTTTTAAATAAAAATACATTGAAAAATACCGCAAAGATAAAACTTTCAATCTTCATTCGACGACCCTATAGTAGCGCTTTTTTGCTAAATTAAACTCCTATTTCACCTTTTCATTATTTTTTAAGTTAGCACAAAGCTTATATAAAAAGTAAATAAACGCCCGAATGTCGGGATTTATTTAATAATAATGATTAAATAATTCCTTCCAGCTATGGTTTTGTTTCAGAACGTACTTGGTTTATATTTATAAACGCATCTTGTAGGGAATTCAGGAGAAGCATTGAGTTGCCACGGAAATGTTCCCTTATCGTAGCTTTGATTTTCTTAATGTAAATTCATTGCTTCTTTTCTGGCTAGATCCAGGGCTTTTTTCTTGGTTCGAGGCATAGTAAGTTACTGAAATAAATTAATTTTAGGATTATTTTCGACTGGCTTAATCCAATTTCGGTATTCGTACTCTTATTTTTAAATATAAAGTTTCAAACATCATATTTTAAGCCGAATTGTATACACAGGTTTTTAATACGTATTTAAGTTCTCAACTTTTAACACTTACCAATTAAAAATAAAGAAATAGTAAAGTGTTTGTCAAAAATGACAAGTGTGGGGTAAGACTCTTAGTCGACGCTACTGGTAAGTGGGGGATCTAGGATCTCATGGGTGGGATTAACAAATTTAGGCATTGAAGCTGCTTTAATAATATCGATACCGCTATGAAATTCTGGAATTAACTTTTAAGGGCTACTATACAAGCAGTAATTTCATTAAATCGAGAGTCATTTGACGAATGATATGTCCAGTAAATGAAATAAATATTGTGGTCCTGATATAATTTTTTTCATTTTTTTGAAATGGCATTATTACTCTGAATTTGCCGATTGCAAATTCGAAGCATAGAAATCGTTGTTGCTGTATCAGTGACTAAATTAATGGCTTGCTCGTAAAGAAACTGAAATTTTTTCTGATAATGTACTTTTATGTTTTGAATAACTGATCGAACTTGATTAATATTCTGTCTTGTTCTGGATTTTGCATGTTATTTTAACTTAAGTTTAACGTAAAGGATAAACAGTAGGCTAGTAGTTCCATGGAGGTAAAAAACACATAACGAACAAACCAATACTGATACCGATACTTTTTTGTCAAGTATCGATTCCTACCTCTACTTGTCTAAAAAGTATCGGTACTCTTTGGTATTGTATCGGAAAGCGGTATCGAAAGTTTGCACAACATTTTAAAATAAAACTCCCTGAAACTCCAGATTTTATTATATTTTGTGTTACATAGGATGTAGACTTATAAAATAAATTATAAAACACTGAACACTGATAAAAATGAAAACAAATAAAATATCTTAGAAAATGCAACGTAACATAATCTTAATATAAAATACATTTGTTATAATATAATTATTTAAAACAAATCCTCTTGACACAAGGAACCCAACAAAACAGCCTATGTAAACAAATGCTCACTTTAACTAAGGCATAAAATATGGCAGTGGTGATATAATAATTATTTTCGATACCGATACTGCTACGAAAGTATCGATATAAACTTGGAATCGTTCTAAAACTATCAATGTCAAAAATACTACAGCAAAAGTATCGATAATTGCAAAATATCGTTAGCATTTCTAGTAGAAACAGAGCTTGCCTTCCGATTGGAAGGCGCCGCGCCGGTTCGAGGCTTGGCGTGGCGGCACTTATTCAGTCCACGGCATGCTACTTACTCAATATATACATCATACAGTAGGAAAGCTGTTAATCATTTTTGGGTAGGTATTGTAGGTATGAGGCACCGTGAAAATGTGTGTATCATTTCTTTAGAATTTTTTAATACAAAATCGAAAACCTGGCTGAAGGGTTGTGGATAGGGCTGCCATCTCTTCGAAGTCTACAGATTTGATTGGTGCGGTTTAACATCGAAATCTCTAGGCGGCGGCGACAGCAGTTTACTGTTAAACTAGTTTATTTAATTTCAATAAATGATACGTACCTCAAGTAAAATTATGTTTTATTTAATAAAAACAGTGGTGAATTTAGGATTTTGTTTCGGGGAGGGGTCCGAGCTCATATAAAAAAAGGTCCTCACTTTGATATACATTTCCTTAATGTGTACAACACTGAATACAAATAGCGATTTTTCCGAAAACTCCGGGTCTTTTTTTTTTTTGAAAGGGGGCAGCCCTAGTTATGGGGCATGCCAACCCAGTGGGGTATATACAATGTGTCCAAAGAAATATGCAACAAATGGGAAACTTTTACTTCCCTCATAAAAGGGAAGTATTGTAATCGTAAAAAAATCACCCTCCGAGATTTTTTCAGATCTTTACGTTTCAGGATCCCTAAATAACGAAAAACATGTTTTCTCGATTTCGTCGGTCTGTCTGTCTATCGGTACGTCTGTCTGCTCGCGGCATAGCTAAAAAACTACTTGCCCGATTGATTTCCACTGTCGGTTTGTCTGTCTGTCTGTCAGTTCGCGGCATAGCTTAAAAATTACTCATCAGACTGACAAATTTTCGACAAAAATTAAGGCTCATATGGGGATGTCCTAGTAATATTTAATTTTATTTATAAAAAAACTAATTATCATATTTGCCTCAAATTTTACAGAAAAATTAAATGTTACATAAGAATGAACTGGTAACATTTTGGTTTGAATATAAGATAGCCAAACAAAATGGCGCCCTAATAAAATATTTAAAAAATCAGTTTGAAAAAAACTACTTATTAGATTAATTTCAAATTTTGTGAAAACATTAAGTGTGATATAGAGGTAAGCTGATAAAGTTGTGTTACGAATTCAAGATGGCGGAACAAAATGGCAGCCAAATAACATGTTAAAAAAATTATCGTAAAAAAATCTTCGGACTATAAATTTTAGATAAAAATTAAATATGATATAAGGATAAACTGGAGCGAATTCAACATGACGTAACAAAATCACGGTGTGTGTCAATGTAAAAACTACCTATTCAATTCATTTTAAATTAAACCCAAAATCAAGTGTGGCATAGGTAGAAATGAAACTGGTAAAATATTGGTAGGGATCCAATATATTGGAACAAAATGGCGTCCAATAAAATATTTGAAAATACAGTATATATATACCTCCCATGGTGCCGTATTTCCTTTATATATTAAATAATTTATTATTAATAAAATTTTATTCCTGATAAAAGTTGGTGTTTGAAGAAAAAATAGTTTCGACAGTATTAAACTTCAAACCAGATATAGAGGGTGTTCAAAAAATATAAAAAAGTGGATTTCAAAAACTAAAAATTTCAATAAATAAATTTTTGTTGACGGCAGTTTAAAAAGCCACAAAAAGTTGTAAATAAAGGTTCAGTAAAGCTTTTTCATATTTGTTATGGTTAAGCAGATACTTAAGTTCAAACATCGAAAAAAAATCAGTTTTTCGGTTTTTCACCTCTTTAACTATAACTAATATGAAAATACTTTACTTAAGTTTTATTTGCGATTTTTTTGTGTCCTTTAAAATCGCCATCACACGACTTTTTCGTTTTTTTTAACATCCTGTATATCTGATTTAAAGTTTAATACTGCCAAGACTATTCTTTCTTCAAGCAGCAACTTTAACACATTGCTCATTCCACTAAACTCGCTACTAAACATAGGGCAATATATTTGGTATATATATGAACGAGCGTTTTCCAGGCAGGTGATAGTGATTTTTCTTGGCCCGCTCGTAACGCCGACCTCAATCCCCTCGGATTTTACTTTTGATGTCACTTGAAAGATTTAATTTACAAAGAAAACGTTCTATCACACGGGACCTTGTACAAAAAATTCACGAAGGGGTTAATTTTATAAGGAACAGTGAGACAATATTTGAAAAAAGCAATAAGGAAATGTTTTGAGGTCAGTGGTAGAAACTTTGCTCAGTTGCTAAAATAGTCAAATTTGTTGTAAAATAGTTAAATTATTTATTTTTAAGTGATATTAAAAAGTTAATAGGTATTATTGTTTTATTTTCTGCATCATAAATGTACAAAGTGATATTTCAAATTTCGCATGTTTTGTTTAACATTTTTGTTAGACTGCTTAAATATGTTTTCGTATAATTAACTGATGATGAGATGTGAAATTTAAAACATCACTCTATCGTTTTTATTTTAAAATTTCACACCATCAAAAACTCTCTATTCCAACTTCTTACGCACTGTCAATTAAATGTGAAAATATCTCGAACCGAGGCAGTTTATCAAAATCAAACAAGTATACCTTTTTAAAAGATAAACAATGTATCAAATTTTCTATTTAAATTCCCGTATGCTGTCTATAAGAAAGTTGTGATAAAAAATAAGCCACCAACAGCGCCACCTTAAACCTTTATATTTGGATTTCTCACTACCAAATACCCCAGATTCCAACTTTTTATGCAGTTTCAACTAAAACTGTATAACTTATGTAATAAATTTAAAACTAAAAAACGAAATTGAACGTCCTGTATATCATATACGAGCGACAATTTACTAAGACATGTTGGCTAAATCCTGTTATTATGGGGTTAACATCTGCGGTTATTCTGTATCGCATTCATTACGGACCACCTTGTATAGTGTAGAGAAATTTTTACAATTATTCGAATATATATTTGTAATTTTTGTACCGTAACATATTACGTTTGTACTGTAAACAAGTATTTTGACGACTGGATAACATTGTAGATGTTACACAGTAATACAGATTTTTGTTATGGTATTTTCTAAGTGTATATGTAAGTATACCAATAATATATAAATTTATTTTTTGTTCCATGCAAGTGGGTCGCGTTCCGAACCAAGATACCATAAAGCTGCATAGTACCATAGTACCGAGTCATCTCGATGCACACGTGTTCCTTGGGACGCGGACCGAGTTGTGTCTTCAAAGAAATTCTTTTTTTTCTTTAGCGTTTCTTATAAAGACGCTACCAATAAACCAACTGTCGCGAAAAGATGCCTGCAGATTTGGCGAGTTGGTACTTGTTCACCAACATGTGTCGATGTTTTAAATAACCACACTATTGCAGATGGTTTTAATGTACACCATATTTCCTAGGAGGAAAACACATACATTTCATTTGTTTTAATTACCTTTTCAAGATGTTATGTGGGATCATATAGTCTATTGGACCAGTCAAGATTTCGGAATGATTTGGTGCTACATATATTCGTTTATGTGTGAGTTGTACAGGGTGCCTGAAAAGACCGCTCCAAAATTTAGAGGAACAGATGAAAATATTAAAACTTGTTCCTATGAAAAAGGGTCCAAAACCGCTTCGTTTTCGAGATATAGGGCATTCAAATTTTAAATAATTTTAAACACTGCTTTAATCACACTGACCTAGTTTGATAATTCTTTCGAATTTCCTGCTTTATTTTACAAATTGTATGTAGATATAGTAAATTTCACGAAAAGTGGTTCTGACTCATTGACTGCCATGTGTCGATCACATTGTGCAGATAAGAGTTTGGCAATAAACAAACAAATATAGCTGAGAGAGCCAGATTTTAATAACTTCTAGGTATGAAAAGATCTAAAATTTCTTTTGTTGTAGTCATAAAAAAATAATTTTAAAATTTTTCGGTGTTTACCTATAGCAAGTATTTTTAAACATTTTTGAAAAATAGTATGTGGGGAAGTGTTCAGTTCAGTGGCGTATTTAGAATACCCTCCTGGGGGGAGGGCAAGCATTAAAAAAGAGATCCTGTTAACACAACATACGCTTAATATCGTCAATAATGTTAGCCAAGATAACACAAAAAAGCCTTATAAAATAATTTTTACTTTCAAACATTTTGCTTTGGATATTAGCTGAATAGTTGTAGTAAATATGTGGCAGCCGTGGAAAAACATTGTTGGTGTTCCGATGAAGAAAAAACATTTATCTGTCGATGCTAGGGAAAATGTAAAAACTGATTATAGTTCTTTACTTAATAGTAGACTTTAAGGCGAAAATCTTACACCATCTACGAGGAACAACGTGTACCTACATTAGAAACTCTGAAGCAAGGGCTCCTAATGACGAAGTCCATGATACTATTACTGTAAATGGATGAAACCAAAGATCCATTATAGCTTACACAATAGATAACTCATTAAATGAGATGCTCGCCGAAACTATATTATTTCGTGCGGTAACCCTCGACTCGCGAACGGGAACGAGACGCATCGTTTCCAGTCACTAAATATTAGAACAGACCTTTTAGTTAAAAGAGTAATATTGAATTTGGCTGTTAATCTTTGTGGTTGAAATTTGATTGATAATAAGTGGCTTAATAATAGAATTTGTTTTCCACCATATTGATTGTAAACTAGAGTCCGACTCTACTCTTTATGAGACAGAGATATTTAATGGAAATGGCAAAAGTTTTCAGTCTCCACTCTTGTCTGCCAGCTTCCTCAAAACATTTTGCAACATTGAGCGTTAATTTCTCGGATGGGGAGCTGAATGTTGCCGTGTCTTGTTCAATCTGTTGCGTAGCTATATTGATCTATTATGAAACCCAAATAAGTTGTAGCATCACTAGCTTGTGGAGAGTTTTCTCTAAAATGGGCCTCAGATTTGCACAACTCGAGTGGGTTGCTAGACCCATACCGGGCGCCTCCCTAGGTGGCCGATAGGAGAATACCTCCTAGATATAGGTAGTACTGGGGAAATCAAATACCCGGGGCGGGCCAATAACCAGCATCGCAGCGTGTCTTCGAAGAAGCGGCTGCAAACAGCGTCTGATTCCCATGTTAAGGGCGGCTGATATTGACATCTTCCAACCCGTCTAGCTAGAGTGGAAAATTTATTGAACCCCCAAAATGACGATTTCTAAAATAGACGGAAGTTCACTGCAGGTGGGTAGGAAACTAAATTTCAAATTCCACACCTCCAAGCTCTGCTTCAAGGATCCAGGGAGAGGCAAAAAATCGCAAATTCTTAAAGCTCCGACCTGTCACAAGATTATCCATAGCAACATTTAACATAAGAACCATGAAATCAAATGACCAAATAGCAGAGCTCGAAGAAGAGCTATTTCATATAAATTGGGATGTATAGGATTTATGCGAAACCCGACAACCAGAAGAAAACACAAGTACTGTGGCCACATTTTGTGTCAAAACTATAGCCCTAACAATACACTAACTAGGCGGGACAGCTATTCTAGTTAACAGAAAACTCAAAGAAGACCAAATCATTAAGATGAGCTCAATATCAGATAGAGTACTAAATGTCGTTCTTAAAATATCCAAAAGGTTATCCAAATATATGCCCCGACAAGTGCTTCTGATGATGTCGAAATACAACAGTTCTACGAAGATATAACAAAAGGACGAAAAGCAGCAAATACTACTGCATAATTATCGGCTACTTTAACGCCAAAGTAGGAAGCACAAATATTGATAACAGCAAAAACAGAGGAAATTTTGGATTGGGAACGATAAATGAAAGAGGTGAATCCCTTATGGACGATCTTCAACAGGAAAATCTTAACTGTATGAACACTTTCTTTCAAAAACCGAAATCTCGCAGATGGACATGAAGAAGCCCAACAAAAAATAGATTGTATCTGTCACGACGTTAAGTAGATTCGACATGGGCAGCGATGACAGACTAGTAAGATGCAAAGTAATCATCGAGTCCAAAAAAGAGGGGAATAAATTAATTAAACGTTCTGGGTTTTCCCACACTTGCAGAATTAAAAGCGAATAAATACAAATATCAGGAAACTTCAAAAAGAAAACTTATGCCTACAAAAAATCTCTTAGATATAAGCATTAATGACCTAGAGAACAAAATTAAAACAGATTTAAAACCGCAACAAAAATCATATGATCCACTAGAAAACCACGCAAAAATAATAAGAATAAGGAAAAATAAAAAATGGAAAGGATGAAGTGGTTGAAATCCTAGAAAACAGTGGCGGCTCGCGGGTGAAAAAGTAGAGAAGTGCAAGAAGCAAGAAAATATCGCAATAATTTTTTTTCCAGAATTTTTTTATATGTAGAGGGGTAGAATATTTTTTACGACTTACCTAAATTTTGTATACTAAATCAATTCTCCTATCCTTCATATCAGCAAATTTATTTATAACATTCTCATAAAATGGATGAGTTGCCCTAATCTCCTCCAGAAATTCCTTTTGAGTTGAAATATTGCCAAGAGAAGTAAGTCTTTCTTGAGATATTGTATTTCTGAAATAAGTTTTTACACATTTGAAGCAAGAAAAACTTCTTTCCACTGAAGCACTTGTCGACGGTATTGTCAAAATAAGAGAAAACAATTTATATGCTTCTGTAAAAATATATTTATTTTTATTAATTTTTTTCACTTGCTCTGGCAGCGATATATTCTAATTACTCTCATTGGCAAAAATAAGACCAAGCTCATTTTTAAGTTGTTGACTTTTTGAAAATATTTCCCCATATAACTGTAACAAATTTTCAAACGAGCCAACAGGAAAATGTAAGTTTTTCACAGTCTTGAAATCTTAGTGTCATTTCCATTAAAATATGGTCCAATATTTCATAAAAAAGGGTTCTATACTTAGCCCTAATTTCTTCAGGTGAAAGCTTAGCAAGCTCACGTTTGTAATGATTTATTTCTGTAATAGAATTTGCTTTATCAAACATGGTATTAAAAAAATATTCATTTCTTTTTTTCCAGAGCGCCTCACGACAGCGTTTTATATTCGATATGCAAAAATGAATGTCAAGCGATTTTTTTCTTGAAGAACGTCAAATAGTATGTCCGTGATTGAGAAAATGTCATTAAACACTAATACCAGAAACGTGAATTCAAAATCGTTCATCTCACCTAAAACTCCTTTCGCAAGGCGGATTGATTTTTCATCAGATTTGTCACAGTTTGTAATAAATTCAAAGAGGTCTTTTAATTTATTCCAGTCTTGAACAATTACATTTACAAACTTCGAATTGAAGTTGTAACAACACCATAAATAAATATAACACAAAACAGTCCAGTTAACTGCAAAGGAACTCACCGGTTGCAGCGAAATCCTCGAAAATAAAAGTAAACAACCACCGCAAACTGAACGACACATGGGTGTAGTGTACTGCGCCTGCAATTCAACGAGAGCGTTGTATGGCGCTGGGCTCGACGTCATCGGATACGCGTTGTCATGGCAACGTAGTAGGAAAATCGTTAACTAAACATAGCACCTCCAGCAAAGTCAAAGCGGTTTGCGCCACTGTTATAGTTGTTATAATAAAGTTCGATTGAAAGTTTTAAAAAGACATGCCGCCAACGGTCAAGTAAAATATTTATTCAAGATGTACAGTTTATTTTTTACCAATTAGGTGAATAAATGAATACAAAAACTAAAATTTTAAGAAATATATAATAAATATAGTTAGATGTTTGCTTGTTTAGTTTTCCTGGTGAAGTAGCACTTCACCTACTTCACCTGAATAGCCGCCACTGATAGAAAAATTTTATGAAAATATATATTCTTCAAGAAACCCAGAAGCATCACCAATATCGGTTCGGAAGAGATACCTAACATCACAACCCAAGATTCAAACTGCTCTATCTCAAATGAAAAATGGCCGGGCCCTTGGCGAAGACGGAATAACTAGCGAGATGATACAACTAGGAGGTATTATAACAATAGGATCCATACAAATGTGGACTATTGTAAGGCTTTCGATTCTGTAGAGCTATGGACAATATTTTAAGCAACGAACAACGCCAGAATCGACTCACGATACAGAGACCTATTTAAATATATCTATGATAATGCAGCTCTTAAAGTAGAAATCGGAGAGGATTTGACAATTCGTGAATCACCTCTGATTCGCGGACGATATAGTGCTGATCTCTTGTAATCTAGAAGAATTACAGGAAATGTTGGTAGATCTAAAACAAGCCTATAGACCTAACAATGAATTATACAAAAACGAAAATTCTATCTTCAGACGAAACACAAATTTATGTAGGAACGAACCTGATTGAAAAAGTAAAGGAATATGTATACCTAGGACACCTACAAAGATTGGGAAAAGAAAATCAACAAGCCGAAGCGATCAGAAGAATCAGAATGTCATGGGCAGCTATTTGACAACTGGGAAATATTTTAAAGAACCCAGATATACCAATGAACTTGAAAACGAAGATTTTCAATACTTGCATTCTTCCAGTGATGACATACGGACTAGAAACTAACAATAAACTTCGCACCACGCAACGTGCAATAGAAAGAATAATGTTAGGAGTCACTCTCAGGGACCAGCTACGAAATGAAGAGATACGTCGTCGCACAAAGGTAGACGATGTTATAAAGCGCGTTGCCTCTTTTAAGTGGACATGGGTGGGTCATCTTGCACGACAGGATGACCTCAGAGGGACCAAACGTATTATGCAATGGAGACCAAGACTATTTAAAAGAAGCATTGGACGCCCTCAAAAAAGGAAATAATAGGTTAGAGTGGAAAAGATTGGAGAAGGCCTACGTTCAGGAGTGTATAGAGAAGGGCTGTTGAAAGAAGAAGAAGAGAAAAAGAAAGTACTTAAGGAATCCTAGTGATTACAAAAATGGCATCTTGAGTATACAACATCGATAAGAAAATACCGTTCTGAAAATCATCCAATAATTTACCTCGATGAGACATGATTTGACACGCAGGCCAGTCATATTAGGGGTAAACCTCGGAATGGAAGATAATAAGCTAAAAATATGTATAAACCATTGTTTTGACGTTTTAAAAGTTGGCTCAAAAGTCTCATAAGATTTCGTGTCAGCGTCCTAAGTTATTCAAGGTCAAAAGTCGCGATAACAAGTTTTTCGTGAATATCTCGTTTCCTATGAGTTAAATGATATTTGCATTTAATATAAAAGTTGGAGAGCATACATTTTATTATAAACGATTTTTTAAAGAATTAATCGTTGTTGAAAAAGAGCGCGAAGAGTGCGGAGCGCTCAATCATACATGACATAATACAAGGTGAACCGTCAATCCCAATGAGTACTACTGTTTATACAGCTTATTATTCACTAAAAAAATTATAATTATGAGCAAACCTTAATCACTAACTATTTTATACAATATATTTATAAATATTATTCATAAATCAAATTCTCATTTAACAATACTTACTTATTTCATATAAATAATGAAGTGAATTACTTTAAATATATTGGAGTTATATTCCCATTATCATAATTACATTTTAACTGACAAGTAATTAAATCTTTTTTCAGGTAGGTTATATTTTGAATGGTCAGCGTAGAGAACAGCATTTTCTGGAGTAACTATTTCTATCATCCACATAACATGAAGAGTATTATTACCATCAAGATTATTTACATTTATATCTGCATTGTCTCCAACGAACTTATTGTATTAGCGCACTTGATTCTGATGGTAAAATATGAGGTTGTGGATGGTAAACTGCTGAAATTTTATACTGTACAAGCTAAATAAAACATCTAATAGTCTTTTAACAACATATCTTCTATGAAGAAATACAGATAGCTCTAATAGTAGTCGTGATGAAAATGACCGTCTCGCATCGAAGCCATTATTGCGTCACTTATAGATGTGCATTTCGTTTTCAGATAATCTGTTTTCATTATAACTTCTTTTATACAATTTATTTCATTATAACTTTTTGTATAAAATGTAATAAAGTTTTCGGTATTTCTTTATTAACATCAGCTAGCTTCATTGCTTGTGTGACTTGATCATATTGGTGAGGCTTCTTATCCGAATATGAAACGAGATTTCCTTTAGCAGTTATCAACTCTTAAAAAATCGCTTCGTTCCTCTGAAGTTTTAATGACATTGTCTTTGAATTCAAGAGTACTTACTTTACAAATCGTGCCTCTGTACCCATCTTTGTTTTTCGTCTCTGCTGCTTCATCAGCTGTTTGGCCACAAAAGAAGCATCATTTTTTGAAATCAAACACTTCATTTCTTTTCTTACATGGCAAAGCAAAATAACGGCCTAATAAAATGTTTAACTATTCGGTTAAATTCCATTTCTTTGAACTTCCTGACCCTGAAAACCACATGAAACTCGATATTATCACTCCCCACTTTATTCTTTCACCCCATCCCCCAAAGTCATACACTAAATTTATTAACAAAAGACATTTTTTGTGTCAAGAGCCAAGTTATTTACTATTTTAAACATCCATTAAGATTCCTAATAACTGAAATATCCTTGCAAGAAAATAGATTCCTCTTTTGGGTCGGGGATGTAACTCAAGTTATGCCCAAATTATGCATATTTAGCAGTAATGTTAACGAAAATTACGGCAAAAATCATAGAACGAAAGCTTTCACGGCTGTGGTCAATTAAGAAATCATGGTTCTTGGGATTAGACCGTGTCAAAATAGACCACTAAAACCAAAATCATGGTTCAGATATGTAGACGACACTTTTGTAACATAGCCACATGGTCCAGAAAACCTCCCTGGGTTTCTTGATCAACTTAATCAACAATATGCTAACATAAAATTTACAATGGAAATTGAATCAGAAGGCACGATTCCCTTTCTACATGTTCTTGTACAAAGGAAAGGGGATGGTTCCTTAGGACACTCTGTATATAGAAAACCAACACATACGAACAGGTACTTAAATGCAAATTCCCATCATCATCCAGCACAAAAGCAATTAGTCATTAATTCATTGGTTTACAGAGCTTTCGCGATTTGTAACCAAAATTCTTTATAATCGGAAACAGAGAAACTGACTCAAGCTTTAAGAGGGAATGGATATTGCACTGATGATATTAGACGATCAATTAGAAAATATAATAATCCTACTTCACGAAATGATACTAATAAGGAATTACCGATAGGAAACGTAGTTTTTCCATTTATACACGGAACCACAGACAAGAATGCAAGGTTACTTCGCCGGTCCCACATACGTACAATTCAACACACACAAGAAGATTGGACAATGTTTGAGACTGCCAAAGGACATTATTCCTTTTCAAACGGAAGGGGTATATGCAATTCCTTGTTCCTGTGGTGATGTTTATATTGGAGAAATTGGACGATCCATATCGCCTAGGCTTAAGGAACATGAACGATGTATCAGAAAGAAACAAATTGTACAATCTGCTGTATCTGAACACCAACATTCTACTGGGCATGTCATAAACGTAAAAGAAACCAAAGTTCTTGCATCGGTTTCGGGACTCTATAAACGCAAAATTAGAGAATCTATTGAAATCTATACGCATCCTAACAATTTTAATAGAGATACGGGCTTCAGTCTACATCATACGTGGAAACCGATCGTTACACCGAGTCACGCTTCGGTAAACACAGGTCGACTATAAATAGCCGGCCTGGGTCTCTCCGAACTCATTCAGTGTTCCGATCTCGTGAAGTGAAGATCCCTGAAGATGCCTCGTGCAATCGAAGGGGAAACGTCGGAAAGTGATTCCATTTTGACAAGGTCTAATCCCAAGAACCATGATTTCTTAACGGCAAAAATCGTTCAGTTTTTCAGTTATTATTGCAGCTCATTTATTGCACAATGCAATTAAAAATTAACTATATTTCAGTACATTGCGTCGATTCCAGCACCAAAAGCATAGCAGAGAGAATTTTTTCCCTCTGTAGCCAAACTTGGACCGATGATAGAAACAGAGTGATGCCGTCATAAATAATAAAAATCTCTTAAAATGCGCTAAATCTCAACAAAAATATTAATTTAAGAACAAAAATTAGAAGTAGTCCAGTTTCAGATAAAAGTTTAGTTAAATGAATAAGATCTGTTTCTGTTGTCTTCATCATTATTGTAGGCATTTAAGAACAAATTTTAAATGGCGTTAATGTTTCCATGTTTTAGTTATTTATTGTTCATTAGGTACCTATTATACCTAGTAATTAAACTACAGAGTGTACAGTAGAGTCTGTACAATCGACAGCCTACAAACAGATTTCAATGTGTTACTATATTTGTGTTGATGAATAAAAAATGTTTTTTGAAGTCCCAATAAACTTCTTTTCAGAGTTGGCAACCTTAACTATAACCTACTTTATAGTATTCCAAAAAACTGGTGGATATAATAACCCAGTATTTTTTTACATATTCAAAATATGAAGAAAAAATCTTTCTATAATGTGAATTGTATGTTTTGCAATAAACTAAGGTGAATCCCTTCCCGAATTACATTGGAATCCCTTTTAATTCGTTCAGAAATTAGAGCCTATAAAATTTTTAATTTTGCTTGATCACTCTTTGTATGGAAAATTAAGAGATATTGATAATTTTTAGTACTCATGGTTAATATAGCCGACAGCCCGTAAGACTTTATCCACGGAAAGAGTTTGTAGAATTAGGCCGGATCACCAGTACAGCCAACTTTATACTGTTTAAAAAAAATTACTGGAGGTAATAACAATCCAGTAATTTTTTACATATTCAGCAGTTGAATAATACCACGAAATTTTGAATCAATCTTCTAATTTACTGTAAAATTAGCAAAAATTGGTAAAAAGTTAGTGAAGCATACCCGCATTTCAATGAAATAAGTGTATAAAAATCTTTATAGAATGTGCATTGAAAGTAACAAAATGTCGATTGGATCAATGCATTTGTTCGAACCAAACAAAAAGACAACGAAAATAGAAAGCCTGCACAGTCTCTTCGGTGTAGGAGTGCCCAGCTCGGTCGTTAATTGCACAACGAGATCAAAAATCACTGGAAAGTCAGATCAATTTATCATCTAATTGCCTTGTTGCCAAGCTGTTCTCTTCTGGGGAAAATGAAACGTATTGATGGTAAAGTAAACGTAATAGGGTTTGAGGAAAATAATTGGATAATTTTAGATGTTTAGAAAGAAATTTATGGAAGTTTCTTTTTCAGGTCACCGTCATATTATATATTCACGCTGACAAAGAAGCGGTACTAAAAAGGGAGACTATCACGACAACATGAATAAAACAAATTTTGAAACATAGTTTAAAACTAAATTAATTCCAAATATACCTCCAAAATGTTTAATTAATATGGATAATGCAAGTTATCTCTCTGGCCTTTCTGAGGAAATTTCCAATAAGTCTTGGCCAAAACCGATCGTTACACTGAGTCACGCTTCGGTAAACACAGGTCGACTATAAATTGCCGGCCTGGGTCTCTCCGAGCTCACTCAGTGTTCCGATCTCGTGAAGTGAAGATCCCTGAAGATGCCTGGTGCAATCGAAGGCGAAACGTGGGAAGATGATTCCATTTTGACACGGTCTAATCTCAAGAACCATGATTTATTAATTGACTACAGCCGTGAAAGCTTTTGTTCTATGTTTGCCTAATTTTTAGGTAGAATGTTCGATGATGATTGCTCAAAAACTCTAATTAAAAATGAAATTATCGCTCCAAAAGAAATAAAAAAAATGTCATTAGATAAAAAAAAAAAAAAAGGTAAGTGTCTCTATTTTCGGCAGTATCCCATTTCTCTGCAGTTTTTAAGACATACTAAGGATTTTAAAAAGTAAATTCAAAAAATAATTAAATTACCAAATTATCGTACTTTTGAAAACAATGCTCAACATTTCTTCTCTGTTCAAAGTAATGGGGTCGTCTCTAAAAATGTGTAAGCAGTCGTTACAGGCATGTGATGTTAGTCTATTACAATCACTCCATTTTGAAATTTAGGGGAGGCGTTGGTCATATTTTCGGGAACTACTCCCGAAGTCTAGGCTAATGGCATATTTTATTAATTTATATTTTCTGGTTGGCTATAACAAAAATAATATTTTTATTTATATCTGCAACTAATTCTTTATTTTATAAATTATTTTAAGTTAAAAATTACTATATTATTTGAAATAATTTTAAGAGGATTTAGCTTGAATTAACTCAAAATTTTAACACATTGTATTTGCATTTTACATTGGAATAACTATATATTTTGTTAAATAAGTATACAAAATGTGTTCTACAATTTTTCATTGATTTACACAATATATTGAACATATATCGAAAATGTGTGCCGACAAAACAGGCAAGATATGCCGGAATTAGAGAGAGTAGTCTTTTTTGATATTAATAAACTGAAATGAACAAAGTAACTTCTATTAAATTAACAACTACATCTATAAACATAGCAAAAGATATTACTTAAAAATAGGACATATAAAACATATCGAAAGTTAAAATTGAATAGATATATCGCTTAACCTGCCGAAAATAGGGACACCTACCTTAGGGCATATTAACATTTGGATAATGTTTTATGAATTATTCTTTTAAAATGATTTGTTTTTTTTTTCATCCCAAGTCCCAGTTGTTTACAGTGGCGTGATTAAGTTTGAAACATACGCGTTTTCTTGACATTTGTGTGTGATGAGAAGTGTAAGGATTTGGGCCATTTCGGACTGTTTTTAATACCAGGAAGTGTATAAAAGCTCTCTTCCACAAACCAATGAAGTAAATTATGCTCTCGAAATGGTTTTGTAACTTTTTCAAAAAGTTTACCACACGCGTAGACATATTTATTTAATTAAGAACCTGTTTGAATTATTTAAGAAATCAAGTAAAGAAGGATCTTAGAAGCGCATGTGCTTTTAATATACTATGTAAAGGATGTGCTTTTTTCTCGTGCACAGTCATTAATTTTTAAAATAATGTTTTAATTTATTTTCGCTCCTGTTGCATTCAAAGTTAGTTGAAATGCAGTGTAGTTTTTTAATTGAGTTGCATACAAAATTTGCTCAATTCTAAATTCTATCCTATCTTTAAAAATAAACGAGAAAAAATCGTTAAAAAATGCTGTAAAATCAGTGCATATGACGAAGATTCTCTTGATCTCTTCACCACATTAATTGTCGTAAGAAAGTTCTTGTTCATTTTCTTCTTTATCTTTAAAGAGAAAGTTACCAAACTGTTTGTAGAGGGAAACTGATGTTTATACATTTTGTTGTATTAAAAAACAATTCGAGTATTTACAGAGCACAGATGTAGAGAAAACACATCTATTTTAATTTTATGCACGCCACTGTTAACAAGGAGAGCTTGGCTTGAAAAAAATTTATAAACCCTAGTTAATAAAGTATATGTTTTAGCAAAAATATTTGCCTCAGCTTAGTATGGATAAATTTATTAAAAGACATTTATGAAAAAAAGCACATATTTTGGGAACGTCGGGATAACTCAAAAGAGAAAAAATATTACCTCTCGAAACAATATTACAGGAAAAATTTAAGAAACTTTCTTGTAGAAACCTGGAAACCAGTCATGAATATTGGTCACTGACAAAGATTTTTTTAAATGCTAGCAGGCGCATGCCGATACATATTATCTAACTTAAATTTACCCTAAAAAGCTAGTAATCCCCTTATTATGAGCAGCAGTTTAGATAAAAATTAATACCAGTTACCTCGATATTTCAGAGAAGACGCGACAACGGTGTGAGATTGCAGGTGGACCACGATCGAGGGGCTCCAGATCCGGCCGATCGGACGGCGCCCCTCAGTCTGACGCACACCTGCAAAGCCCGCGGCTAATTTCGCGACCTTTGCCAATCACAACAAAGTTTTTGGACTGCTTACGGTATCTTTTTTACCGTATAACGGGTCCCCTTTTTTTCCTCACAAAATACGCAGCTTGCATGTTATATGAAACATTACTTACATCTTTATTACAGTATTTGATATAGTGAATATGTGTAATCGGTTAGCCTAAACTTCTCAACTTTTCAAAACTTATCTCGTATAACACAGTGGTGTAGCCGCTGGGAGAGATATGGGGAACATATAATCTATATCCCCAAGATACTTTAAATATAGTCAGATTGTTTCCAAAATGGCGGTTGGACAGCCATTTTTTTGAAAATTCAACATTGTCGCTTTATACAAAAAAATACAGTCACTAGTTATGAAATACTTATTTTAAACAGTCGATTCAAAAATCGTTTTGGGTTCTAAAATACTTTTTAAATTTTTTTCACTTCTCGTTTAATCGAAAGAGTACTACATTATTTTTAATGGCATCTTGTGTATTTTTTGTTACAGTCATTTTCGCCGTAAAATTACCCATTCATTGATGTGTCGTCACAAGCTAACCTTTATTTTCAAAATTGCTGGCATATCGCAATCAGCATAAATTTTATTTAAAATAAATGACTATTTTATACTTAGTCGTTTTGAAAATAAAGACTAACACGTGATACTTCTTTAAAAAGAGAATTTTACAGCGAAAATGGCAGTGACAAAAATACAAATACAATACATTAAAAATATTGAAGTAATCTTTCGATAAATCAAGAAGTGAAAAAAATAAACAAATCTATTATTACCCAAAACGATTTTTAAATGGAAGTGTTCTATTCTAGACTGCTGAAAACAAGTATTTTGTAAAAAGTGACTGGATTTTTTGCAAAAGAGGCAATGTTGAATTTTCAAAAAATGGCAATCCAGCCACCATTTTGAAAAAAAAAGTTACCTTGCGATATATCGTTGAAAAGTTTATTTTAGGCTAAATACGATAATCCATAAAAATATACAGGATTCAATCTAAAATAAAAAAGTAGGGTTCATTTCTCAATTGTTATTTCACAGGAAATTTGCCTCTTAAGTTTAAAAAAAAATTACTAAGAAAATAGATTTTATCAAAAATAAAAAGTTAAATTCGGTTTTGCTTACAGTCGATAAAGTGAAAAAACAAGCTTAGCTATAAAATCAAAAAAGGTAACCAACCTTTTCCTTTATCATATTTTTTAAATTTTGAGAAAAAAATAATTGCTATTTAAAAAAATGTCAAATTTGACAGGTGAGACCAAACATGTGATTAACTTTATTATTGTCATTTTACATTATTTTTCAAGCAAAAACTTTTTGAAAACCCAAATGATACTAAAGCTAATTATTAAAAAAATCCCGTTATCATGCAGACTTTGCCGCCACACTGTGTATTTTCTTTTACCACATCAATGAATAATTTTTGTATATGTGTATATATTGGACATTTTATACCATGTAAACTGCTGGAACTTCAAAGGAAGCCAAGGAAATTTTTACTGGAAAATCAAAATGAAATATTTTCAATACGGATGAAGATTTTGACTAGCGGTTTTCGACTTTCGTTTGATAAATACTTAAAGTATGCCACTTGGTAAGGCTAGCTTCAGGACTCCATCGTAATCGTCTTATACGTTATATGAAACTCTAAAATGTATTAAAAAGTTTGTTCTAAATATCTTTTTCTCTTTGTGCAACCAAAATAATCTAGAGCTAGATAAGAAAAAACAATTTCTAGCGATTTAGAAATTAAAAAAAAAATTTTTTCTAATGATCTGCTGAGCAAAGCTCATTTGTGACAATTAAAGGTATGTCTATCAGATTATAAACAGGGTTGGCACCCTTGAATCTTCCAACGGGAATATTGAATACAGGGTGACCCAAAAACTGAGGGGCGAACGTTAAATAATAATTTGTTGGAATTGGTTTTTTTTATCAGTCTTGAATCGATGTTGCGTCAACCATAGAAAATGTAAGTTACAGTTTGAATATCGCTTTTTAACTTTGATAATAGAATTGTCTATAGAATTAAAAAAAATCATTATACCGATAGAACGAGAGAATAAGTTTCATTAAAAATAATAATAATCTTCTTTCAATCACTACTGTAAACATCGCAACATTGCAACGCCATCATTTGTGTTTTGTTACCATTTCCTATATCATATCGATTCTAAACTTTAATAATGTTAAATTTCTGCTTCGCAACGTAGGTATTGTTCCAAACTTTTGTTACCCACTGTATTATTGAGGCAGAGTTTGAGTTAATTTAAAAAGATGAGTAAACAGCCTTAGTAAGTATGTATTTTATTGGGAAAAAGAGAATTATATCAACGATAAAAAGCAATTTTTCATTCTTTATTTTAAAAAAACTGTTTCAAATTAAAGGCAATATCTGTGAAAGAACTAGAGCAAATTACTTATTAAGATTTATAAAAAAAAAACCAAACCAAACAAATCATTATTTAACGTCCGACTCTTAGTTTTTGATGCACCATGTATACAATATTCATATTGGAAGATTTAAGAGGGCCAACCCTGTTTATAATCGGATAGACATACCTTTGACTGCCACAAGTGGGCTTTGTTCAGCAGATCATTTAAAAAAAAATGTAAGAAACGAAAAAAAAGAAATTCTAAATCGCTAGAAATTGTTTTTGTCGTCCCTAGATCTAGAATATTTTGGTTGCACAAAGAGAAAAATAAATCTTCCACAGTAAGAGTTCTGGTAGAACAAACTTTTAAAAAAATGACAGGGTCCCTCAGGTCTGTCCTTATCGGGCTGCATTTTAGGCGTTGATCAAACAAAAGCCGAAAACCGCAACTCAAAATCTTTATCTTTTCCAGTAAACATTTCCTTAGTGCACTTCGATGTTACAGCAGTTTATATCAAAGCAAGTTCTTTAAAAAGAGTAGATTTTAATTGGATAATTAGGCTAAAATGTGTTATCAAATATTGACTGGTAATAAATGCATCTTTTCGGGAGTAGAGTCGACGAGTTCCGTTCTGGTACTATTATAAACTTCAGCTGTTTTATTATTCATTTTATATAATAAATTATTTACGTGGGACGAAATCAGACAACTTAAAAGAACACAACTCAATAGGTCCCCTTACTTGACTTTTTAAAATGCATATTTTCTTTAATAGTCCACATTATTTTTTTCCATTTTTGCGTCATTATCTCTAAAAACCTCTTCCTATTTTATTTGACAACATATCATGGTTTGACATCTATAATAGACTGTACCAAAACCCGTTAAATGAGTGTCATTGTCATTTTCAATTAATAATTTTTCAAGATAGCGGTTATGACGTCATTCATATTTTTTTAATACCTATCTATTTTTCTGCAGATTTAAAAACCTTTTATTTTTTGGGTAACTTTTATTTGACAAAAATTCTCTAACTCTGTTTATTCAAAAGTTATAAGACAAAATTTTTGAAAATATACGACGGAACATAATAAACAATTTTGGTTGACAAAAAATCCAGTATTTCGTGGAAACCATAGAAATGAAGTGCCATTCTGACAGTTAATGAAATTGAAGCTATGCCATAAATTTTTATTGTTCTTCGTTTAGATACTCACTGTTGAATTTGTAATTTTTAATGATTACTCAGGCGTTACTTGTAGAAAAGGAAAATAAATCAGAAAAAGGCTGCAGTAGCTGCAGTTTTACATTATTCTAAAGGACATTCTAGAAATTCTATTCGGCACGCCTGTCTTGCAAACAGTTATCGTGATTACAAACTGCATAATTTGGAATATCTGACGCAGAGATATATGGAGCTAAGAAGCAATTATGTTGCAGAAATAGTGATACATCTGGAAATTACTGATTATAAGTTTTTTAATCATATCCTTTGTAGATTTCTAAAGCAACAGTAAACCCAATCGTAAAAATTGAAATTAGAATACAGAAAATCCACATTTCGTTAACGAAATTCGAAATGAGAGACACTTTGACATAATTGTTTGATTTGGTATAATCGGACAACATGTAATTGTACCTTTCATTTACGAAGATGTGCTAGATTTTTGCAGTTAGATCTGCCAGATAGCTAAGAACGGCAATGTGGTTTCAGCATAATGGTGCTCCCCACATAAATCAAGAATATTAAAGGAAGACTTAGATAATACCTATGAGGAAAGATGGATGGGAATTAACGATCCAACACAGTGGTCTCAAAGTCGCCAGATGTAAAGCCCTTTGACTTTTTCTATGGCTTACTCTAAACATTTATTTTATTTAATTATTTTATAAAATTCCACCTACAGATATTGAACATTTGAAACAAAAAATCCGGAATGCATGTCACAGTTTAACCAGACATATGTTCAGAAGGCCACAGTAAGAAGTCAGGCAAAATCTAGAAAAATGTTTGGAAGTCGGAAAAACTTGCAAATATCCAAACGAAGGACAATAAAAGTTTCATTTAATAATGACACTTCATTTCCCCGGTTTCCTCGATTTTTGGTTAATCAAAATTTCTTATATGTTTTCGTATACTTTCACAAATAATTCAAATAAAAGTTACTTAAAAAATAAGAGCTTTTCAAATGTGCAGAAAAATAGGTATGCTCTTGAAAAAAAAAAGTGAATGACGTCACAACCGCCATTTTGAAAACTCAAGAAATTGTTTTTTTACATTAAAAATATACCCTAGTGGCGCTCATTTAATACTCTCTATTTATATTTTGATTTGCAGTTCAAATTTTCGCATACTAAGCCAGGGGCGTCGAGTTTGGGACACCCTGTATAAAGTAGATATTGTACTAGGTTTTGTGTACCTAAAAATCATAAAAAAGTCTTCAAGCATTAAATGGGAATGAAATAATAAGAATATTTTTCTAAACGGCCGAATGAGGAACAATTGAGAAAAAATTTTGGAAGCCCGAAACAGAAGCGCACGAAATGGGATTATGCGGCTTTAAATACGCATTACATAGGTCTGTGCAAAATGGGGTATCGATTTTTTACCTTACCTTAAAAATTGATCTCAAATTTTTTCTTAACTAAATTATCTTAAGACGAAATCTGTACATTTCTTAACAAAATATTTGAGCCTTTTCCTCCCGCTACTATTAGAGAACGTATAATTTCACATTTTGTTTCAGAGCTCAGAGCGTCCGTTTTCAGAGGTCTTTCAATTACAATGCTGCCACTACTTGTAACTCCTTGCCTAGGTATTTCATTATATTAAAAACAACAAGAAATATGTTTTATTTCACTTAATTCTTCGCCACATTCTTTTACTATTTATTGATTTGCTTATTTATGTAGTAGTTATCATATTTATTATTTTAATTTTTGTATGATATATATTTTATTATTAGTGATTAAATTTAGTGTATAATTTAGGTATTAGGGTATGGTTCTGTAAAATAGCTTCTGAAAGCCATACTGCGCCATTTACTGCTCTCATTTAAATTCTATCTTCAGGATTTAAACGATTTTTACTTCCCTCTTAAGGGAGAACTGCACGCAGTAATATGGATCATTTGCAAGCCCAAAAACTATAAGAGATATGTATTAGCTTCAATGTGATTTTAATAGGGAAATATGTATAGTTGAGCGCTAAATGCGAATTTTTATGAAAAAATCAAATCTAGAGTTATAAAATAAAAGTAGATTTGTCCATTTTCGACCATTTTTTGACCACTTTTTGACGCATATGCCTTCGCATATAATTTTTTTTTCTACAAAATGGCTATTTACCGCCTTACATTGATCCTTTTTCTACGTAACTGCAAAATTTGAAATGGTAAATCGTACTCATGTCTTTGTATTTCTGCAGCGCGTGAACCCTTTTGAACCCATTTTTAACCGAAATGTAATTTAAATTACCTATACATAACACATTTTTTTGAGGTCGGACGTGCAGGAAGTTTTTTTTAATGCGTAGGTACCTTTTCATCTTACTTTCAACTCCACTAGACCTTGTCGCTGGTTTTTCACTTTTTGCATGCAGTTCTCCCTTAAAGGGAAATATTGTAATCGTGAAAAAATCACCCTTTGAGAATTTTTCAGATATTTACATTTCAGGGTCCCTAGATGCCAAAAAACATGTTTTTTTAATTCCGTCAGTCTGTCTGTCGGTTCGCGGCATAGCTAAAAAACTACTAATCCAATTGATTTCAAATTTTGCTCAAAAATTAAGGGTTACATGGGGAAGACATGGTAACATTTTGGTAAAAATCAAATATGGTGAAACAAAATAGCGGCCTTTTAAAATCAACGTAAGAAAATCTTCTTATTCAAATGACTTTAAATGCTGGAGCAAAATTAAATGTGATCTAGGGATGTAGTACGGATTTAACATGATGGGACAAAATGGCGGTATGTGTCAATATAAAATTACTTATTCAATATATTTAAAATTATACCCAAAAATTATGTGCGGCATAGGTAGAAACTGGTAAAATATTGGTACGTATCCAATATGGTGGAATAAAACGGTGCCCAATATAAATGCTTGAAAACACAGTATATGTGTTAGTAAATGACTATGTACCTAACTAAATTAGGTCACACTTCACTATTCCTAATAAAAGGAAACACTCATATCGAGGGAAGTTCCGGATAAAGGAAATTTATCGATTTTATTTGTAATATTTTTTGTATTACCCACTATTTAAAAGTTTTTTTATAGTTGGTGGACCCTACACCTGTTTCATTTAAAGATCTTTACTACTACCGAAACTTAAAAGTCACCACCTGTACTAACGTAATAATTTCAGTGTCTTTAAACTATTAAATAAAAAAAACCTTACTAGTCGGCACACCTTTGATCCAAAGCAAACCCGAAACGTCAGAAAAAAAACGTGAGAAAATGCGACAACCGTCCAAATATTTTCGACAAAAAAGGGAATTCGATATAAATACTTATTCTCAGAACCAAGACACGACGACGTACAGGTAGTGGTACCTGTCGGCCATAATAGCAGCCTATACGCTACCATAAAAGGTTTAGAAGTTCTAAGGTATAAGCGGTACAATACTTTTTTCTCAAGGTGATCTCTGTATGGGAAATATGTTTCAGAAGACTCGTTTCTTTTGGTTCTCATCGCGTTTCAAGAAAATATGTTTGTTGACCATTATATTTGCTTCAGCGTTATTAGACGTTGCTAAGAACTGTCATTTTAAAATATTATTATAGTATATTAGGCCAGTTCTTTCAGAGGCAAAATATCAACCTAAACATTACACAATCAAAAAAACAGAACCGACTTAAAAAAAAAAGCACTAAAAAGTAAAAAATAATATTTTATTTCACACTGATAATTCGAATTATGAAGTCGGCGTCAAAGTAATTCTTAATTACTTTTATACAGACATTTATACAATAGCAAGAATATATATGGTGGTCCAAAGTTGGTTGAAAATATGGAAAAATCGTTTATGCCATCGTTCCCGGTGCCTAAGATTGAAACTTAACAAAACACCTAACTCAATTAAAAAAAAACAATAATTGCCAAACCAGTATACAGGCCTTTGCACATCTTTCTTTTCGACCTCACCGCAATAAAATAGAAACATTTTTTAACCGACTTCAAAAAAGGAGGAGGTTATGAATTTGACCAAATGAATTTTTTTGATGTATGTACAGGGTGTTTTTTTTTCGTTGGTATTATAGAGTATAGGCTCAACGGAAAGAGATACAAAAAACTAAGATACGCGTCCCGTTCTCTTTTTTAGTGTTTAGTTTAATGGCGTGGTCAGATCTACGCTAACTGGATTGGTTTAGAAAATACAGGGTGATTCTCAAAATATCCGGTTTCTTATTATCTTTTATTACTCGGTTATTTACGGAGATACAAAAAAACTTTAAATACATAAGTTTTATGACTTTTTACGTAGAATCCAGCGGCGTACTTAAAAAAAAATATAGATGTTTTAATTTTTGAGATATTATCAAAAGTAGCATTTTCTTAAATGGGACACTCTATAACTAAGTATCTAGAAAAATTACATTTTTTTGCGATTGCCACAATATATAATTTGGTTTGTTTACATGCCATAAAGTTAAATAAAATTAAGTATTGATTGTCAAATTCCGTTTTCGATTATATTTTTTAAAAAAGGTGTCCAAAATAAATATTTTTCAAGACTAAGAAAAGTTAAACATGTTTGAGTGCTATACTCAGTTACCCACGATGACAGCCACACAAACAAATATTTCAAAGAATATATGACAATTTAAGTGCGTATGGTTCATTCGCAAAACCAAGAGGTAAGAGTTACAATAAGGAAAATAAAGAAAGAGATGAAATAAATATATTAGGTTGTGTTGTTGCTGATCCGACAATATCTAGCCGTAATATTGACAAAGACATTGGCATAAGTAAATCTAAAGTTCTAAAAACGTTAAAAAAGCATAAGTATAAACCGTATAAAATAAGGAAAGTTCATAACTTACATCTTGGAGGTGAAGAGCGGCATTTAGAATTTTGTCATTGGTATTTGCAACCGATTAATCGAAATCCCATTTTTTTTTCAAAATGTAATATGTACTGACGAAGCTTTTATATCTAGCGAAGGAATTTTTAATCGACATAACAATCGATATTGGTCAAACATAAATTCTCATCAGACCGTCGCTAGGGTACAACAAGGACGCTTTGGGTTCCATGTGTGGGTGGCAAAATATCAAAATAGAGTCCTTAACTACAGGATTTATAATGAAAATTTGAATGCTGAAGGATACATTCAAATTTTGGAAGAATGTGTAATAAAGGAGTTGGATAACATGCCATTAGCTGCAAGAAATAATGTTTATCTACAAGACGGTACCCCAGCCCATAACAGCCATATGATAAGGCACTTATTAACTGTCACTTTCGGCGAAAATTGGCTTGGTACATATGGACCAAACCAATGGCCTCCGCCTTCTCCCGACCTGACGCCACTAGACTTTTATTTTTGGGGATTTATCAAGAATAAAGAATATAAAACCCGAAGTAATACTTTAGAAGAACTTAGAGCAACTTTCATTAATTGCATTGGAAGAGTCCCAAATATTCATAATTAGCCAAAATGCATCGAACAGAATGGAAGACAATCTTAGCACCTTTTGTGATTAAACACCTATGCTAATCGTTAAGTATTCAAGATAATTGTTGAGTTCTTATTATAATTTTTTGTTGTTTCTTCTAGATGTTCTGGTTTATCAATGTTTTAATATGCTTGGTAATTGCGTTTTTAAGATACCTATTATAAAATAAAAGAATAATGATTCAGTCCATGGCCAACTAAAAAAAAATGTTTTTTGGTATTTTGGCTATTTAGGACAAAGAAAAATATGAGGTACTATATATCGTTGCAATCGCAAGAAAAAATGCAATTTTTCTAGATACTTTAATATATGGTGTCCCATTTTAGAAAATACTACTTTTGATAATGTTATAAAAATTAAAACATCTATATTTTTTTAAGTACGCCGCTGGATTCTACGCAAAAAGTCATAAAACTTTTGTATTTAAAGTTTTTTTATCTCCATAAATAACCCAAGATTAAAAGATAATAAGAAACGGGAGATTTTGAGAATCACCCTATATTTTCTAAACCAATCCAGTTAGCGTAGATCTTACCGCGCCATTGAACATTGAACACTAAAGAAGAGAATGGGACACGTATCTTAATTTTTTGTATCTCTTACCGTTCAGCCTATACCCTATAAAATCAAACAAAAGAAACCACCCTGTACATCGATTATTCCGCGATGGTTTGGCCAATTTGGATGAAATTTTCAGGAATTATTCAGAATATTACCGGACTGGTCCTATGGCAAGTATATTTCAAAAATATCAGGAACAAAGTATGTTTTCGGGGTTTTTAATGGCACAAAGTTCAATTTCACTCATCTTTTTAAATTTTGACAATTTTTATAATATTAAAACGGTGATTTTGGCAGAATTTCATATGCAATGGACACAGTAGGTGCTTATTTATTTTAATAGGAACCTCTAAAATTTTAACCTAAGTTTGGCATTTAAAATTTAAAACTTGTACAAATAAAACCAAAAAAGATAAAATAAAAATGTTTCTAAAAAAATATAACCGATTTAAAAAAAACAGCAAAAATTAAAAAATAATATTTTATTCCACATTGAAAATTTAGTTAATGAAGTCGGTGTCAAAATACTAGACCGTGTCTATTTAATATGGTATATATGATAGAACTTTAATATATATACATATATATATATATATATATATATATATATATATATATATATATATATATATATATATATATATATATATATATATATATATATATATATATATATATATATATATATATATGTCTGTTTGTGATTAAGTAATTAAGAATCAGTTTGACACCGACTTCATAAATCAAATTTTCAAACTGGAATAAAATATACAATATTTTTTACTTTTTAGAAGTCGGTTCTATTTTTTTATAATAATTTTTATGCGGAAATTAGAGCTGAGAGCCCTACTGCCCCTATATAAATATATGGTCAGAAACTGCTGTCTCTTCAAGAGAAACACAAATTATAATAGTTGCCCACCATAATAAAGTTAAAAGTTACTTTATATTCAATACTTAATCGAAATAAGAAAAATATATAATAACCATATATTTTTATGTTATAATCTATAATTGACGCAGCAGGTGATTTTCTACAGTGTAGGCCAGAACTAACGACACGGCCGCAAATTAAAATAGCCCTTAGGCAAAAATTTGGAGATCGCGTAAATAGGAATGGAAATGTTTTAGACTGTATAGAACGTATCAAAATATTAAAAACTTGTATAAGTTTAAACATAGCAGCAGATAATACATTAAGTCGTGAGTCGTAGTACAAAACGTGCTTTAATCGAACAAACAGCATTAACAGCAGTCACCATTCTTATGTCTAATTCCCTTACTGAAAAAAGTAATTTGCAAAAACAAAAAAATCAAATAAAAAGCCAGATCCGGAGTTAGCAAAAAAAAAATTTACAATGTTTTTGTATGGATAGAAACAGAAAAATAAGTATGTTTTTAATTGTTTTGGATACTGACAGGGTATCAGTATACAGACATCATTTCACTGAAAAAAAGCTTTCCGTTTATATGCACGATGAAAAAAGGTCGATTAGAAACGATTAAGGGATGCTACTAAGGTTGACAGATTCCAGAGAAACCTATAAGAAACTGCACTCTTGTGAGCCTCTCTTTTTTTACTATTAATAGAGTAGTATCATCGCCCGAACTGTATAAAGTTTTATAAACTAGGCTGGATTGTGTTGTATTAGGGTAATAAAATAAAGCCAGATTTGAGTCTGCAAAGAAACATATTGTTGCAATACTTTTATAAAGGTATGTATAGAAACAGAAAAATAAGCATGTTTTCCATGGTTTTGGGTACTGGAAGGGTAATAATAATTAAACAACAGCTTTCCGTTTACATGCACGATGAGAAAATGTCGATTATAAACGATTAAGGAAAGCCAGCTACTAAGGTTGACACATTCCAGAGAAAACTATAAGAAATTGCAATCTCTTGAACCTTTTTTTGCTACTAATAGAGTAGTATAATCGCCCGAACTGTATAAAGTTTCTTAAACTAGAGTGGATTTTGTTATTTTAGGGTAATCAAATAAAGCCAGATTTAAACCAGTAAAAAAACATATTGCTGCAATATTTTTATAAAAGTATGAATGAAAAATTTGGAAGTGACAGTATTTAAAGTCTATTTAGATGTAATAGTAAGTCAGCTAAATATAAGGTTTACTGCGTTTAAAACAGTTTTTCAGAACTCAAAAATTTTGGAGACAGTTCAGTTGGATAAATATTCAAATGATTTAACTTCTCTAGCTGAACTAAGCTAACACAGATAAAGTGATTATTCTATAACAACATTAAAACCCTTAATACAACTCGTGAATTCGCAAACTATATTTTCGAAAAAAATTAATTATTGTTAAGCAGAATAACAGAACTGTGTTCTGCATTCCAATTATTTTTTGTCCTTCCTGTAACGTCAATTCAATCGGAAAGACCATTTTCAAAGTTGAAATTAATTAAAATTATCCTTAGGTCGACTATGATTCTAAGTTGTCTTAGTTTTCTAGCTCTTATCTCAATAGAGCACAAAAGGGTTAAAAAAGTAAATAGTAACGAACTAGTTGATAAGCATTTATCTAGTCGATACAAAAATAAAAAATTCTAGTCTACCGCCAAAGAAAACGATTCTTGTACCCTTTTTTATTATTTTTTAGTTTTGCTTGAACCAGAGTATAGTTATTACTTTTTAATGTTTAGTTAATTTTTGTTTTGTGTTTATTAGTTTTGCCTATACCTATTAATCTCAAAATGTAAATCGTTCGTTTCTTTTTTGTTATTTTTTATTCCTTTTGTTTTACTAGGGTTATTTTTTATTTTATGTTACGGTTTTTGTTAATAAATTTATGACATTTTTTGTTTACTTATTTTTTGGGAGAAATTAGGCAGAGGGGCCCCAAAAAACTCGGCACGCCAGTGGGCAGGGATACGTTGCAACGTTTGGTTTTCAGAAGGTGTAAAATCGTGTTAGTAGGTGAGAGACTTTTCGATTTTTATAGGGTAATTTGATCGCCTACATATATTATGTATCAAACAGACTCTATGAGGAAAATGATATAATACCCTTAAGAAAAGACACATGTGCAATGGCGTATCTCCTTGTGTCGTGTTTATACCATAAAGTATATTTCTCATAACAATCTGAAATGTCTTTGGGAGTGGGGCAGCAGCTCGTTTAGCTTCCCCCCTAGTTACGCCAGTGATATATTCTACATCCAACGATTTTTCAAAAACAATTAAGTGACTAATATTGTAGTTGACAATTAAGTGTCGGATAACTAATAGGACATAAATCCAATCCGAATATCAATTTGCATAAAACTCCTGTCCATTTTCTAAAAAGAAGCTATGCTATTCTAAACACACAACAGGTAAAATATACGTTTCAGCCGCATTCCACGACAGACTGTCGCCACAGCTCTGTCCTTGTCTGACTCGTTTCAAGTTCCTACGTAACTGGTTCCTGTCTTTGTCGTGCGGTGCAGGTGGATGGCTTTTCAAATGGGTTGTACCGAGTTGATTGTTGATAATACCGTGTTAAATGTACAAGGACTGACCATGAAAATTTAAATTATTAAGACATTTCGTAACAGGATTTCAAGATTGTTACATATTACGTCATGAAATAGTACATATTAGAAATTGCTATAATCTGTCTAGAGCAATAGTAATGGTCTTTATTCGGTAAACCTACTATTAATAATTGTTTTATTACTTGACAAAATTATTCGGGACTGAAAAATTGTTTATCAGATCTGTTTAGAGTTAAAATAAACTTTTCCATTGTTTAAAAGACTTTAGATAATCACAATACAGTCAAAAGCATATTTGGTAAGTATATTCTATCATTTTTGCTAAAATGGATGAAGGTTCGATTTAATCAGAAAATTACCACGATGAGTAAAAATTGTCAGGGTGTAAATTAATTAATGTCCGAAACTTGGCTTTGCCTCATAAAATTAAGATAAAAAAGTCTTATACATAGGGGTCCGCAAACACTTCGCATAACAATACAGGGAGTTAAAATGTACAGATATTTGGTACACGGTTTACTATACAAATTATTCAAAATTTATATGTTTTGTAATTTTTTAGCCTCTTAGGATTTTTCGATATTTTCCATGTTTATAAGTCATAAACGATGCAAAAATCGACAAAAACAAAAAGACCAAAAAGTTGCAGAAGAACATGAGGAATTTTGCTGTATTATTAAATTGGCCACTGAGTTCACAGTAAAAACTACAGAAGGGTTAAACGAGTTGCAACAAAAAAACACCCTCTAGATTTTTGAAAATATCATTCAAATGCTTTCTCAAGGATAGTAATAGTATAGCGCATATTAAATTTGATTTAAAAATAACTAGAAAAGTATTGTAAGAGTAAAAAAACACGTCATCCAATATCGAGAGCATTCTGGAAGATCAGAGCGAATTCCTAATACATGTATAAGGAGACGATTTAGGGTTAGTCTTATAATAGATGTGTTATCGTAAAGTAGTCGTGTTATATTGTAATGAATATTTAATAAGTGTTGTTGTAAAAACTTGTTTATTATAAAATGAACTCGTAACAGTATATGTGACAGTCTTAAAAATATGTTGGTTTAGTATCACTTTAAAATAGTATAAAACATTTTCGTAAGCGTTTATTTATTTTTGCTTCTAACAAACTAAAACTGTTACTGAATACTGACAAACAAATTTTTATTATTTTTACTTAAAACCTTCATTACATCAATGGATCAAAAATATAAAAACATTTAACACATTATTGAGACGTATGCTGTATACATTCTGTATCTCGTAACGAAGCTTAATCGAACACTTGTATCTAATCTAAAAGGGTATTTAGAACCTTTATTCAACAACGTTCTCTTGTTACAAATTCAATACGGCGAAATAAAATGAGACACAATAAAACAAGAAATCATGGTTCATAGGATTAGACCATGTCAAATTGGATTACTTTCCTTCGTTTCGCCTGAGATTGCACCAGTCATCTTCAGGCAATCACAGAAGTAAAGTCGGAAAGTAATTCCAATATGACGCGGTTTACACCCAAGAAACATGATTCCCTAATTTATTACAGCCGTGAAAGCTTCCTTTCGTACTATGTAAAATTTTAGTTAAAATCATATACTTAGGTTAGGTTAGGTTAAAAGTGAGTGGATCAAACCGGCCCTCCACTGCGACTCTGTGGTCTATTGTGGCTCACACCTATGTTTACACTTCTTCAAGCAACTTTGAGTCTTATCACTGCATTTGAGGAGGTAGTCTTCAAGTCCTCGGGCAGCAGGATATCTCTATCGAATATGGAGAACCTGATCCTGGCAGCTGCCCGGCATTCACACAGCACATGCCTGGCTGTCTCGTCATCTTCCATACATAGGCGGCACTCGGATTCGTCTTCAAGCCCCATCCTGTGATATGATGTCTCAGATCACAATGACCAGTGTATACGCCTATTGCTGTCTTGAGCTTAATTCCGTTCATATTTAACAGACTTTCTGTTATCCTCTTCTTCATAGGAAGGGGGATAAATGCTTTTGCATGGGACAGACCTGGCAGTCCAGGAAAATAGTGATTAGCTTTTTCCTCAACCAAGTCCAAAATTGCGCACTTGGCCGTTTCGTGGGCTACTCCTAAAGCTGGTTCAGGTTCCACGAATCTTGTCTCTGCTCCTTTCTTTGCTAGAAGGTCCGCAGACTCATTTCCCTTCAAACCCGCATGTCCTGATATCCAGATAGGGGCGATTTTATTGTCGCTCCCCAGGCCAACAAGTGCCTTTTGGCAGTTCCAAGCTGTTTTGGATGTACAATGACTCGCTTCAAGTGCTTTAAGGGCTTGACTATCCGAGAATAATTTTATCGTTTTATGTGTTATTTGTTGGTCTTGCAACATTCTAGCACACAATTCGATAGTATGAACTTCTGCTTGGAATATTGAGGTGTTATTGTCCAGGCTTACTAACAGAGAAACCTTCGACCTTAACCCATGATTCCAACTTCAACACCTTTATTGGTTTTGGAGATAGATTTATTCTGATCCCACTCCTCTCTCCCTGGGAAGATCACGGAGTAGGGTTGCTGTGCACTAACAGTTTTTGGTAGCAGGTTCGATGGCATTCCCAACAATGGTTTTTCACAACTTTCATCATGTTAGATGATTCCATGTGACTCCTATCCACCATGCTATTGGTAACATGATGGAGTCTGTATGTTGTTCTCATTGCTTCCCCTTCCACAAATAGGTGGAGTGGTGGAAGTTTTAAAAGGAGTTCAATGTCGGAGTGAAGCGAATCGCTCCTTTAATTGACAAGCAAGCCTGTCTCTGCAGTCTACTCAGTTTAGCTTGGGCAACACTTTGTTGTCCCTTACTCCACCAGGCTACAGAACCATAGGCTATCATTGGTCTGATGGTCTGGCCAATATAGATGTTTTGGTCTCATACCCCATAACCTCCCGCAGATTTTACGGTAGGTCCACGGGGATAGTTTAGCTCTCTGAATTATTTTATTCAGATAAACATTCCCGTTCAGCGTTTTATCCAGTATAATTCCCAAATATTTCACTCACCTGTCCCCGTAAGGAAAGTGGTCGAAATCTCTCCAGATTCCTTTTCTTTGTGAAGGGGACTAGAACCATTTTATTAGTGTTGATAGACATCTCTTTCCTCTCACACCATGTTCGTGTGGTGTTCAGTACTTCCTGAAATGTTGCTGATATTTCCTCTTCAGCCTTTCCTTTTACTATGATGACTAAATTGTCGGCATATGCCTGCAGATCACAGTCAAACCATAGCCAGCAGATTGTCCACCAGTAGTGACCACAGTAAGGGCGATAATACTTCTCCCTGTGGGCACCCTTTAGCAGCTCTAAAGCCCACCGTCTCGTCCTGTAGAGATGTTGTTAATTTTCTGTTTTCAAGCATTGCCTGTATCCAGCCACATATAAGGGGTTCTACCCCTCTTTCAGTAATTGCATCATAGAGTGATCCAGAAAGGGCATTGTTAAATGCCCCCATGATATCTAAAAATGCAGCGACTGCAATCTCCTTGTTTTCCAGAGAGTTGTTTATGCTCTCAACAAGATTATTGAGAGCCAGTTCTATTGATTTGCTCGTTTGGTAAGCATACTGATGCTCACACAGCGGATGTCCAGACTTTTCAACAGAAACGAGGGTTAGACTTATTGGTCTAAGCGAACTTGGCAGAGGATCATTTCGACCCACTTTAGGTATATATATTCCCTTAGTTGCAGACATCTGGCCGGTATATAGTTCCATGCCAGACTTGCTCTAAATAGTCTTGTTATGAAAGGAAGGAGTGCGCCAACCCGTTTTGTATCAGAGCTGGAAAGACTCTATCCTCCTCAGGCGATTTGAAGGGTCGAAAAGAGTTTACGGCCCTTCGAACCGCCCTTACTGTAATTATTTTGTTGGCAGTCAGCCAATCATCTCTGTGAGGTCGTTTGTGTCGACCTAGGAAATGGTAAGTTGACCGACTATCTATTATCAGGCTACCTGGGAAGTGATTTTGTGCTACAAGCTCCAAAGTTTCTTTCCTAGAGCCTGTAAAGGTTCCATCTGGCCGTTTTAGCGATTCCAGTTCCTGAACAGGCTTCCTGGACAGAATCTTGTGGACTCTGGCACTGGTGGGTATATTTGACATACCCTCACAGAACCTTTTCCACGACTCTGTTTTGGCTTTCCTGGTTGCTTTATTGTAATTTGTTAAAGCAGTTCTATATTGAATCCATTCACCTGATATTTTAGCTCGATTGAACAGTCTACGAACTTCTTTTCCTAATTTATTATCATATACTTATATAAGACATATTAACATATTTAGAAAAAGGTGCCCACTCTATATAGGGTTTTCCAATAAGAATTATATCATTTTAAGACGAGCCGACAACCATGTTTAAGATATGATAAATGTCAAGCTGTCATTTGTGGTCAAAAAAATCTGACAATTCATCATGGTAAAATACACGTTTTAAGAACGTTTGGTTATTATCCAAAACATAACTGAAAATAGACGTTCTTCTTTAAATACACACGTGCACTTCGTAAAAACTAGGGTCCACATAATCGGCCAACTATGCATGCTATTCGATGAATCGGTTAAAATTTTTATATACATATTTTACTCTTTACAACGCGAAAACAACAGCAAGACGCGTATTTAAAAAAAACTTGGGTTTACAAGTAGAAGTTTGTGTGACCCAAGAACTGAAGCCATTGTAAGGGTTGTTGCTTTGCAGCTGGAGCTTTAGAGCAAGTGAAAACGGATCCCAATTTTACAGAGAGCTGTACAAAGAGAAAAATAAGAAGGAAGAAACTATTGCTATTCCTAAGGTTGAGAGCATAGGTTCAGAAGAGATTCCGGAGATAACTGTAGAAGAGATATTTAAATATAATCATTGCAGGAAATGAAAAAAAAATAAAGCGACAGGTGACGACCAAATTGCCACTGAGGCAATAAAAGCAGGAGGACTCTATCTGCTAAGAGCACTAAGTGTATTATTTAACTCATGTCTTCTAAATGGCGTCACACCTTCTAGGTGGGAGAAAGCAGTTATTGTATTAATGCATAAGAAAGGCGATTTAACACAACTTAGTAACTACAGACCCATAAGCCTTCTGTCTCACTTATACAAGTTATTTACGAAAGTTATCACAAGAAAATTAGACTTTTATCAACCTTGTGAGCAAGCAGGATTTAGAGCAAACTATAGAACAAATGACCATCTACAAACCATCAAAACACTTATTGAAAAAACACTTGAGTACAATAGACCATTGGTTCTCATTTTTGTAGATTACGAGAAAGCGAATGACTCCATAAATCAAAAAGCAATGCTCAAGGCGTTAACTGAATGCAGAATTGACCATCGATATATATCTCTGATTAAATTCATTTACGAACATGCTACAGCTTGTGTAAGAGTCCATGAAGATACCGACACCGATATTTTTCGTATCGAAAGAGGAGTCCGCCAAGGAGATACCATGTCTCCAAAACTATTTACAACCTTATTGCAGTCCGTATGCAAGGATATAGACTGGCAAAGATTGGGCATTAACAAAGACGGTAAACTTTTAAATAACCTAAGATTTGCTGATGACATAGTGCTTATCGCAGATAGCTTAGACCAGGCACAAACGCTGTTACAACGACTCTACACTGCTTCTTCGAAAGCAGGTCTCAAGATAAACTTCTCGAAAACCCAATTTATGACCAATCTTGTTCCGAGTAGAAACATTTCAACAGAAAACCAGAACATCGAACATGTCACATCCTATAAATACTTAGGTCATGAGATCAAGATCTGCCGTGACAATCAAACCTGCGAACTATCAAGAAGAATCAATCTAGCTTGGGCTGCCTTTGGAAAGCTCAAAAACATTGTGAGATCCAATATTCCAATCTGTTTTAAGAGAAAAGTTGTTTGACCAGTGTGTTCTGTCTGTCATGATTTATGGTGCAGAAACGCTGACATTGACAAGAACAACTGTCTCTAAGCTACAAGTTGCCCAGAAAGCGATGGAAAGAGCTATGCTTGGAATATTGCTACGCGATAGAATCCTCAACACTACCATCCGTAGAAGAACAGGTGTTTTCGGAACTAAATCCCTCATTAACAAAAAAGTGAAAGATAACAGAATTTGTATTTTATGTATAAAGTTATTTCGAGGTAAGTTGTTATATATTTCACTTTTCTTAATAAAAGAAAGCAATCATTATAAGAACAGATCCGACTACTTTGGTAAAGCCCTAAAATGCGGTAGTAATAAATCTTTAATTTGTTCAAGGAAAACAAAAACATTTATTTACTACATGTGGCATAAAATTACTTTGGAAAAAAAATGATTTGATATTTCACGAATATGGACAAATGGGCAGATATTAACCTACTTCAAATAATAAATATAAATATGAGGTTCAAATACAGTTCAGAAAGCATTCAACACATTGAAATATGAAAAATCTGGCTTTCAAATAAAACTTTAAAAGTGATCGGTCCTCGTATAAGAAAAGGTTCTCTTGGGGCCATTCCTTTTTTGTTGCTATTTAATTTAAACACCTCAAGTTTTGGTTTTTTCGGATTTTTTAATGTGTGGGAATTGTGTGACCAAACGGATGTTATTTACTGGGCCCTTATGGTATGGAAATGTGGCAAAAATGATTAAAATTCGTATAAATTATCGAATTATAGATATAAATGAATCTAACAAAATTCAAAAAAAGAGAATATGAACTTAGGTAAAATTCAAAAGGTAGTATTTTAGTATTTTGAAATAATTTATACGATCAGTGTTAATAAAGTCTTAAAGTACCCAAACGACAAGGAAATGGTCAGGCTGGCTAACAACAACGTAAACACAAACTTGGGGTAAAATAAAATTTTATAAAAAACTCGATGCCAAAAAATAGGTTTTTTGCTTCTTTTCAAGTTAACTCAATAAAAGTCTTGGTCAATTAGAAAATTCATTCAATTTCATTCATTTATCAATTCATTCTATGTTTAAATGACTATTCCTGTTTTTTATTTCTAAAATTCTAAAACATTTAAATAGTGGATGAGTCTTTTCTTCGTGATTATACATATCCCTGGATTGGTTGGTACCTTTATCTTTAAAGTCAACCGAGAAAATTTGTTTGTGTTAGAGAGAGAAAGAACACTCTAATAATTATGGCCTTGTTAGAATCTTCCAAAAATATACAGTATTTAAAAACAATCTTATTAGAACTAAAAAAAAAGGATTTGAACAGGCAAATTACCAAAAAATATATCAAAATAACCTTTTGTTTCATATATTTTTTGTTTTGAAAGCTAAGGAATGATTATTTTTGCATAATTATTATATTTTTGTATTATTTGTTTAAGCAGAACTTTAAAATATACCTTAATTACAGACTAATAGTTAACTTGATTATAACACAGTTTATATTTGTATAGGGTGGGCATTTTATTATCCCTATATCTTTTCTAGAGCAACTTTCGACTTTAGAAAAAAAATACGATAAGTAAAAAAGTTTCTTGGTTTTAAACAAATGTATTAATTATTTGAGTTTTATTAATACAGGGTGTCCGAAAAGAGCTGCACCGACTTAAAAACCAGAATTTTAAATGGGAGACCCTGTATATTTTTACATTCTTAGATTCTGCAATGGCTAGGAGTTTAAAATTTATACAGGGTGTTTCAGATCATTGGACTTTTTTTTAATTTTCAATTTACAATATCCAAGTTTTTTAAATGAGCCACCCTATGTTTGATATTTTTTTGTTAAAGAGGCGAATTGTACCTATTTATTGATATTATATATATATATATATATATATATATATATATATATATATATATATATATATATATATATATATATATATATATATATATATATATATATATATATATATATATATATATACATATATATATATATATATATATATATATATATATATATATATATATATATATATATATATATATATATATATATATATATATATATATATATATATATATATATATATATATGTCCTAGACCTAAATCTAATAGTTAACATAATATTTAGAAATATATAGAAGGTTACAACTAATTAATGCTGTCTATAATGTAAAGCCTTACTTAAATCTATAGAGGGAATTAAAACAACGCTTCAAGGACATAATTTTAATGCAATTTTAAAGAAAAATCGCGAAAAAATACAGCAACACCTAAATTAAATCTAATAGAATAAAGTAAGTTTTTAACATGTCCTCTATTTTGAATAATAATAATAAGACGTTTATTAGCACTTCGTACATTTCGTATAGATACATGTATTTAATTAAGCTTGCACTAATAGGTCATTTAATCAGCATTTCCAACATAGAGTCATGAGCTGTTGAGGTCTGATAACTCTATCTTAAATACAATACACAATAAACCTAAAGCTTAAATAATAAATAACTGAAAAGAGAAGAAACAGTAAGAAAATGAGGAGAAAGAGAAAGAGAGAGAGAGATAAAATAGTGACATGATGAAACAGTGAGATAGAAAGAGTAGGAAGCTACAGAGAGAATTTCCCTTACTGCTAAACACTTAGAGCCTGCACGTTAATTTTAATAGCTAACTTAGATCATGAATTTTAATTTATAAATTAAGCGTTTTTTTCCATCTTTTAGGGGGACAACAAATGTTTTTTTAACTTTGAGTGAGTATTTATTTATGAGAGAGGCAGCAACGTACGAAAATAATCTTTTGTAAAGTTCTTTTCGATGTTGGGGAATATTAAGAACTGTTTTATGTCGAATGTTTAAACTGTGGACATGTGTTCGAAATGTTAGTTTTCTTAAAAGGTATGGTGGACAGTGGATTAATTATTTTAAAAATAAAGCACACGATAACACATGTTAAGCCAGGCCAATTCTTTCAGTTTATAGATAATCCTTTGCCGAGGTCTAATTCCAAATATATAGCGCAGACATGAATTCTGCAATTTTTGGACACGCCGAATGTTCCGACTGTCCAAATTTGGACTATAAAAGTTATCGCAAAAATTAAATATAGATGGTATAAGGGAATCGCACAACATAGTCTTAATTTCTCTATTTAAGAAATGTCGTAAAGAGAAAATCCGCTTAAGAGTTGCATTAGCGATTTTTAATTTTACAGTTACTTTTTAAACACCAGCTTACTATCGAGAATTAGACCCAAGTTACGAACCTCGTTCTTAAACAAAATATTATAATCAGCAAGTTGCCAGCCAAGTTGGCTCAAGATATGATTTCTAACGGAATCACGGCAAAACAACATAGCTATGGTTTTATTAGGATTAAGTTTTAAGAGATGTTCTTTTGAAATTTGATTAATCGCTGCCAAATCATGGTTAATTTTTAGATTGTTCTCTGTTACTTCACAAGGGTAAAATGACAAATATATCTGAGTATCGTCAGCATATAAATGGTAATTGCAATATTTTAGCTCCTTTACAAATGTTGATGTACATATATACTGAGTATAGTAGCGAGCCCAAAATGCTACCTTGTGGGACAACTCGAGTTACCCTAATTGAATCTGATTGTTTTCATCTAATTTCTATATGTTGCACCCTATCAGTAAGAAATGATTTAATAATAGCACTAGAGGCTACGGAAAAACTAACGTAGTGTAAAATAGCTAGAAGTATTTGATGATACAACATGTCAAATGCTTTTGAGTAGTCCAGCATTACCAATACAGTTGCCTTGCCTGCGTCAATGGCTTTAAAAATGTCGTCAGTTACATCAGTAAGTGTGGTTGAGCAACTGTGACCGCGTCGAAATCCAGACTGTTTTTCAGGTAATAGTTTGTAGGTATGTAAGAAAGTTTATATTTGATTCTCGAGTACTTTTTCCAGAATCTTAGACAAAACATGTAATATTGAAATTGATCTTAAGTGTCCGAAGTCTTTGGATTTTTTTTGGTATAGGGATGACTTTGACCCTTTTCCATTCTTTAGGAAAATATGATTTTTTTATTCATGAATTAATAATCTGTCTAATGAATGGAATAAGAAATGGACAGCACATCATAATTAAAGTTATATTCAGTTTACCAATAGCTTTTGATTTGACATTTTTAATAAATTCCATGATATAATTATTATCAACAGGATTAAAGTTAAAGACAGCATTATTAGAAATTTTATTTAAAATATAATAAGAAATTAATTGAGAACTAGGTGAATCCTGCGTGTTTATGACATCTATAAAGTATTTGTTTATTTTTTCCGGGTCGCTGAGGGCATATGGTAGGTCATTAAGGTTATTATTTGTTAGGTTAAGTCTTTTTAGTTCTTGCCACCTTTCTTTCAGATTGGAATTCTGAAACTTAAAATTTAAATAAGCTTTTTTTTCTGCTCTTATAGCGTTAGTGGTTAGGTTTCGTAGTTGCTGATAATATACCCTGTCTTCTTGCCTTTTTGTCCTACGAAATTTATTCACTGCCTTATTACATAATTTCTGCATAAATCTAACATTGTCAGTAATCCATGGCGCATATGGTCTACTTTTTCCTTTTATTATCCTGACAGGAGCATGGATATCAAAAATGTTATTTATATTTTTTGTTAAAAAGTGTACTTTCTGATCAATATTGTTTATGTTATATAAATCTTGCCAGGGGATCATTTCTAGATCACGCTGAAATAAGGGAAGACTTACATCGCGCAAGCGCCTACTACTAAAAAAATGACAATTTTTTTTTAATGTTACTCATTAATTTAAATTTACAACTGACCAGCATGTGATCAGACACCTGTACATCCAAAACATCAATATCCGTGATCTCCTCTGAACTTGTTAAACTTAGGTCTATAAGAGAATGCCCAGTATTGGTTATTAGTGTTGGGGTATTTATTATTTGTTTTAAGTTAAACGTTTCTATTAAATGAATAAGCGAATTTGAGTTGTTTGAATTTAGGTCGTGCATATTTATGTTAAAATCCCCCATGCAGAAAATAATTGCGTCATCATTAAAAAAATTAGTTAACGTATCTTCGAAGCGATTTAGAAATAGATTAAAGTCTGCATTAGGAGGCCTGTAAATATTACCGATTATTATATTATTTAATTTATTTATTTTTAACCATATTTGTTCCAAAAAGTTTAAAGTTTCTTAACGTAAAATTGAAAATGTTAATTGCTTATTTCTATAAACACCCACGCTCGCCGCCTCCTCTCATAGAACGGTCTTGCCTCACAAAATTATAGTTGACAATTTCAACTTCGTTAGTGTTAATGCCCTGACTCAGCCAGCTCTCCGAAACACCAAACAGATCATATTTCGCAGTCTCCAAGTGGTCACGCAATAAATGGAAATTATTTAGAACTGATCTTACATTTAAATGTGCTAACGAAAGCATTTTGGGAAAGGAAATAAGAAGAAAGAAGGAATACCTAAATAAGAATAGTTAATAAATAAAATAGTAATTTGTTTCAAAACTAAACTAATATAAAGCCAAGAAAATAAAAAACAAATGCATGTAGTATAAACAGCCTCTAGATGTTGTTTAACATTGGATACAAAATTGGTTTCATTTAAGTAGGTTACAGCTTCTCTGATACTTCTTTGCACTTCGTTTACTCTAGTAGGCCTTTGTTTATATATCTACAATATCCTTTAATGTCCCCCACAAGAAAAAATCTAGGGTGATGAGGTCTGAATTTTGAGCTGGCCCCGAGATCGCTCCATTTTCTTCTATTCAGCGGTAGTAATGTTGGTTTAAAAAGTCATTAATATTATTCCCCCTGTGGTACAGAGCGCCATCTTGACGTCATATTTATTGATCACGTTCGCAACCCGGTATTTCATTTTCTATTAGCGGTTGTATTTCGTTTATTAGTATACCTAAATAGTTTCTCGAGTTCAAGTTTTCGTTAAAGAAAATTGGCCCTATAATACAGTGCGGAACACGAAAGAAAACCGGGCGGAGTCAATCGGTTTAAGAAATCTCTTTAAACCAGTGGTGTCCCGTCGTTCTTTAAATAATATGGCACTCCTTTTTGACTATATGCACTTCAGATAATTAAAAAATGTAACTATGCTTAATAAACCTTTATCTATATTTGTCTGTTTTCTTTCGTGTACCGCACTTCTATATCTCTTTTGTGTTGCAAAAACGGCGAACTTTCGAATTTTAAAATGATTTAATTTTGATTTTTCTTGATCGATTTACCTACAAATATATTTTTTCTTGAGTTCTGTCATTAACGGTTTCCGGGCTACTGCCTACGCCCACTATTATTGGACCACCCAGTATAGTGATACACGATTTACAACTCCAAATTTTACAAGGGCAGCCAGCATCAGATCCAGTGAACGAGATTTATCAAAATTTTAATTTACGCAGTGCGACTTTGGGCTACTCGGGTATACCAAAAGTGGCCGTCTGTCTCCGTTTGTCATATTACTTTATAGAGGGGCCGTCATTGTGAAGTACTATACAGGGCGTTTCCTAATTGCGTGCTGATGTTAAAGGGGGTGTTTTTATGTCCTAAAAGTCTGAACTTTTGAGATACAGGATGGTAAAGTTTAAAAAGAAAACTTTTTTTTTCATCCCAATTCTCATGCTATTGTAGATAACTGCATGAAATTTGATACACGTATTCTAGGCATGAAGGAGCATACGGATTTACCCAGGTTAATTACATATGCATGCCACTGGTAGAAAATTCAAAAATTGACTGTTAATAAAAAGTTCCCTTTTTATGCATAAAAGACGTGTATCAAATTTCACACAGTTATTTATCTATAATTGCATCAGAATTAGGATTTAAAAAAAATATGTTTTTTTGAAACCCTGTATCTCCAAAATTAAGACTTTTAGGTTCATATTAAAGTTTTTTGTTAAAAAGGTCCAAGAATCACCCCCCCCCTTTAACATTAGCACGCAATTAGGAAACGCCTATTAGATATTTTTTGACACCCGGTATTGAACAGAAAATTAATTATTTTGAAACAGTTTATTGACATCTACTTTATGAACAATTTTACAAAATATATGAAAAAAAAAAGTAAGCCATTTTTGAGGTTGACGGCTGTGATTCTAATGGTTCGATTTCTTCTAAATCATTTTCTTTCTCTAAAAATGATGAGGTTTCGTCGTCACTGCTTGAAGATCCCAGTGTAATAACTAAATCATCAATAACGGAGGCAGCCTTAAAGGTGTATGACCGAGGTTACGTAAAAGACTGTCAATTTTATACTTTTTTTTCTCTAGGCTTATTGGCTGGTATTACTTCATATAATTGATATTTTCTCCATGTTGGATCACATACAAGATTGTTCGATTTAAGCCACGATATCTTATGAGCTTTTGTAGAGTATTTAGTTGGCACTTTATCTTCTACGTGAGAATGATAAGACGCATTATCCATTACCACGACTGATTTAGGAGGAATGTTAGGTAGAAGCTTCTCGAGCAACCAATTTTCAAAATTATCTCTAAACTAAAGCAGCACCTGGAACAAATCCGGCTTCTGAACCAATATGAACTATAATAAAGCGACTACTAGAGCGGATTCTCTGAACAACACCTGTAACACTTTCACTTTGCCAGCATTTGTTCACTGTCATATCATTATCTACTCAGGTTTCGTCTAGATACACAATATTGCGTCCTTCTTGCCTATATTGCCTTACAGTTGATAGATATTTTACCCGCCAGTGAAAAATATTGGGTCTCTCAATAAGCAATTTTCTTTTATTGTGGTACTTGCGCCAAACAAAACCATTTGATCGTAAAAGCCGATTTAAGGTTTTATACCCGTACGGAAAATCTATTTTGTTCTTTACAGCACGAAGTAGGGGTTTGCAGGTCGGAACCTTCTTCAAGTTTATATAAAAATCCTCTATTGTTCGTCGAATTACTTGAAAATCACCATAGTCAATTTTAACTTTGTATGATAATCGGGGTCTTTTTTACCACGAGATTTTAAAGGTGAAGTAGAACATAAGCGATCATTATGTTCTCTTTGAATTTCTCTTACAATACTTTCGGAAACACCAGTATAAAATGCAGCGCGTTCTGTTCGATTTTGAATTGGAATAGTCAAACTATTAGTTTCAGCTTCTCTAGTACAGGCCTCTATAACGCTCGCAATAACGTCACGTGCACCGCTTCGAATTGTTTTTCCCCTTTTGCTCGCCATCGTTACTTCGAAATAATAATTCAAATTCAACGCAACGCATTTATATAGAAATGAAAACAAATGCTCGAAATGTATAGGCGCCTCTGGAAATAACTAGACCCTTGTAGCGGCAAGTGCATGGAGACTCTAGGCACATCCCAATTACAAGTGGACCAGTGCGAAATTAATAAATCCTCGATTAATTTTCCGTACCGCTTAGCTGGCGCACTTTATAGGTGAAGCGGCAAACTATTACAACAAATAAAATAACATAAAATTTATTTGCGTACACAAATTTTACTTTTCCTCTTGCTTAAGACTATGAACCTTTGTTTTAAGGACCGCCCGGTTTTCTTTCGTGTCCCGCACTTTTACTTGATCGTTAAATTCCGCACCACATCTTCAAGGATCGTCTTCCTTGCCTTTTCACTTCCACATTTTTTTTCTTACTTTTATCGCTCCAGTAAAGAGTATTTTTCCTATTAAAAATTGGTGCCAATGTTTGGAAAATAGAATCATTAGTCAACATGCATATCTATTAATATATTACAACAGTTTAACCGTGTCTCATAGTCGTTTTAAATGCTTCTTAGATATCGGGAGTAAATTACCATCTTGCCTGAATTTTGCAAAATAATTTCTTTTCTGGAATTTGCCTTAAAGGAAATTCTTTTCTATATTCTCTAAGTGCCGGAGCCGGACTTTTCGAATTTGCTAAAAAACATTCATTCATTTTTTCTTCCACCGTATACATTTTTAAGTGAAGAATTTTGAATATAATTAATGCAACTAATATTTAATTAGACTGAAAATGTAAAATGGATACGACGAGCGCGGATATTAATTATGATATCACAGCCTACTGAGGTAAAATTGTAAATTTACATGGTTTTTTCAAACAATATTATTATTAAAATCGGTATTTCGTTAACTATTAGATTTAGGTATTGGACATGTATATATCAATGGCTAGGTATACTTAGCCTCTTTAACAAAAAAATATCAAATACAGGGTGATCATAAAAAACTTGGATATTGCGAATTGAAAATTTAAAAAAATGTCCAGTAATCTGAGACACCCTGTATAAATTTAAAACTCCTAGCCATAGTAGATCGTTAGGAGGTAGACTTCTTAAGTTGTGGTTAAAATTTTATTAAACAATCTGAACTAACAGCTGCACAAGGCGCTGTTTGCTGATGGTATAAATTTGATACAAAAAATACATAAACTTAATTTCTGTCTAAGTGACACAAAATTCGAATAGGGATTTTATAAAAGTTACATTTATCTCTCCCAAGTAATCTAAAAATGTTAAAATAGATAGGGTGTCCTATTTAAAATTCTGGTTCTGAAGTCGATGCAGCACTTTTCGGACACCCTGTATTAATAAAACTAGAATAAGTAAAAAAATTGTATAGTATAACCAAGAAACTTTTGTACTAACATTCTTTTTCTAAAGTCGGTAGTTTCTGAGAAAAGGTATAGGCCCCTAATAAAATGCCCACGCTTACATAGTTATTTGATAATAACTACATAAACAATATATTCCAAAGGCTTTGCCTAATTTTGTGCCAAAGTACCCAGAATTTACCTTATAATAAAACTCTCGTTCTATTACGAAAATATGGCAATATGAAAAAATATGTATATAATCTGTGTGTGATAAAATTCGCTACGTGGATGTTCCGACTAAAGGCCAATTTTTATATTTTTCTTCATAATCTTTTTATATATATTTTCTACCGTTTTTCTTACATTTTGGTGTTCTGTTTATGAAGTTATGTAGTTGAAACTTACAAATAACAATTTATGACAATACATCTGTTTTATTTACATATTTAACAATTATTCAGATTAAAAGAAGTATATATTTTTCATCTACACACAACTTGTCCAGATGTAACATACATTCATAAATACACCTGTTAAATAAAATCACTGCTTCGTTATTCGCGTATACCAATTTGTTTTTTATTTGTTGTTAATTTATTTTTATTTTATTATTATTTATAACCTTATTTATATATGTATTTTATCTATAAAAAACATATCACTTTTATTATTTTCCTCCATTTTTTTCCACCATAATAGCTCCTTACCAAAAAATTTTTTCCCGTTTTTTAGACCGATTTTTAAAAAATTTAATTTGGCACCCATTTAGTTTTGCTATCTTGGATTTGCATCAAAATTTCGTCCCCATATCACACCTAATCTTTCTGCAAATTCACGGTAAATTGGATAAGTAGTTTTAGTCACATATTTTTTTACATTTTGTTAGGCCGCCATTTTGTTCCGCTATATTGCATTTTTACCAAAATGTTACCATGACACTGCTATATGACTCCCAATGTTTGACCAAAATTTGTGGTCAATCGAATAAGTAGTTTTTGAGCTATGCCACAAAAATGTAGATACACAGACAGACAGAAAGATGAAATTGTGAAAACTGTTATATAAGTTTGTTTCCGTAAGTTTAAAGATACTATTTTAAATAAACATAATATCATATTACAAATATAACTTATTAATTAACGTTAAATTTATAAACGTATAGCTTGAAAACTCCCCGAGATTTAAACAAAAGAACGTAAAACCTTAAGACATAAAACAGAAAAAAAATTCTTACACAACACATCAAAAAATTACCTTGCATGCTATTTACGCAAAAATATTCATAAATTATTCCTAGAAGTAAATTCTAAAAACAGCATAAAAACCGTGGCGCCAAGACTTTGAAGGTCAGAACTTTTTTATGATAATTAATAGGTATACCTGATCCATGGCTGCAGTGTAATTTTTTATAACCTTTGTTTAATTATTTTTAGTAGAAGTTTTGCAACGTTTTCTAGTACGTTTTATTTATAAACACATAGGTAAGTAGGTATGTACGCATTCATTGTCTTTTGAAAACTATTGCTGCATATTTTGGTAATATGTTTGGAAGTAAATCGGGTTTTAGGTTCACGCGATAACCTGATCACAACCTAAATAACTGATGCTAGGATACCCAACCTCCAGCAGCGAGGGCAATCCTCTTTTGGGCTAACTGCCCTTCGTTCTGTTATCAATACTCCCTTAAGTTCCAGATTTTAGAATTAACGGGGGGACCCGGCAGCAAGCAGCACGTAGGCTCGCTGGGGCCCATTGTGCTATCCACATAGGCAGGACACCTGGGCATCCCAAAGAATGGAAAGGAAAGGTAGTTTTGTCTACCTCGGCCCAAAACCTACATTATGTATCAGACTCCAATTTTGTAAAGGTGAGATTTCATCAGTTATGGTACACTTAGGACCCGATAACGGTCCTAAGTTGGTCTCCGTTCTCTTAGATTTTCAATATAATTCTAGAGATATTTCCGGATCTTGAACAATTTACAAAAGCACATCCCAGACTATAAGATCTTATCTTTTTGCCTTTTCAATTTACCAAAATTTACTTACCTCAAGAATATTTCAAAAAGTGATCAGTTAAAGAGTTCTCTATTTCTCACTTGTACAATCCCATATTTCATACGGCATACTGGGCTGGGGTGGAGTAGCCGAAAATAATGTAAAGAGTTTAATGAGCTTACAAAAATAGTTTATAAAAATAATTTACGGCAAACCAAGGACTTACCCTTCATCCACGCTTTATCAAGAGAGTCGGTTGCTCAATGTCCGTCAAATTTTATGTTTGAATATTTTGAATTACACTCTTCAAGAAAAAATAAAATTATAATATCCAAGTTATAACCACGAGACAAGAAATAGGTCTGCATATCCAAGAATGTGTTAAAACTTCTAGACAGCGATCAATTAAGTTTTTTGCACCGCGCATTTATGCCGCTCTGCCTGCAGAGGTTAAGACTGTCGCAATTTTAGTCTGTTCAGAAGAGGAGTAAAAAAACGTTTGAGCAAGGAACGGATATCTGTAGTGATCTCGTTAGTTTAAAATATGTAAGATGATTTTACTTAAGTTTATGTTGGATTATATAGATATTCAAAATACTGCCGTTAGTGTCTTTTGTAACACTTGTGTGAAAATTTACGTGTCTAGTTAATGGCTTTAGTCATGTTTTAGCATTTAAAGATTTATCTATATTATCTACATTTGGATTAGTTTAACGTGTATTTGCTAATTTTATTGTTAAAACTTTTGTATATTTTGTGTATTTATCAAATAAACGTTATTATTATTATTATTATTGGGTTATAAATACCTTATTAAGGTTTTGTACATAGTTGCCAAGTGTTACGGTAAAAATATTTTTATTTTACCTGCTTTGTTAACGGCCTCATTTATATAGTGCGAGCATATTAGACCTATTTTTACCTATAAATTTACTACTTTGCAACCTTGTTTGGAATCTATTAAATGTTTTATAATATAGGTCTGCTGACCACATGTTCAAATTATTAGTTTCGAATTTAAGGGACTTTCAGACCAGTGCTACCTGTACAACCTGTTCAAAAATAGACTAGATTAAGAAATTCACTCATATTTCATTAAATTCAGTATATTTCCAATCTAGAAACTACATTTCTAACTACAATTGATATATTTTCTGTAACATATGGTACGTCGAGAGTAAAGAGTTTTCTCAGGTTACACATAAATAGAATTTGGTTCAGAAAATCTTAAATAACTCCAAAAGAACTAAAATGTCCAAACTACTTTTCTTTACACCTTCACAATGGATATGTGATCAATAAAACAATTCAGGTACATACAGGGTTGTTCAAAAGAACCACAGATAGTTCATATCTTCTGTATGGGTAATATTTCACAAAAACACGTGAAATGGTTTTAATGGTTGTTCGTTTTTGTAATATTTTCAGATCCCTTCCCGCAATCCCTTAATTTGTCGGTACCCCAACTATTTTTTTAAAATTGCAACCTAGGCCATATGGGGGCTCTATGAAAAGGTCTTCTTAAACTGAAACCGATACTAGCAACAAATTAGGGGTCTGCTCATTTCGTTACAGTACAGTAAAACGAGTCTACATTAGTTTGTTCCTTTAAATACCCCCATAAAAAATCCAATAGCTTAAGGTCAGGAGATCTTGGTAGCCATTCAATGGGACTCCGTCAATTTATCTATCGATTTGGAAAAACTTCGTCCGAGTACTTTGAATTTAAATGAAAATGAGGTGGCGCATTTAAATGAAAATTAAGTGGTGCGCCATCTTGTTGTTAACAAACGGCCGCGTGACAGTTTGTTACTATGGCTCTCACACTCAGAGACGAAAACCTGGTGTGGGGCCTGTCATTTCAGAAAACCATGTTTTTCGACCTTTCGGCGGGCATATCTCTGAAACTATTAGAGATAGGACATTTAATTTGATATATATTTTTAGAAGAGACGGGGATCTCCAGATTTGTTTAAAATATTTTTCTATATCACCTTTGATACCGAAGATATGGTACTTCAAAGTTGACCAAAAAAGTCAACTTTGATAACACGGGTTCTGGAAACTTTCTGGAACGATGGTTTTTCCGGTCTTACAGAACTCTATTGTTTTTGGTTGGGTTTCGATTTCGTTCGACGATTTTACGAATTTTTTTCCTTTTAAAAAAGGGTGTTTTGGGGCGCTTATATCTCAAAGTGGGGGAGTCTATCGACATTTGCCAAGAGACGCTTTTCATAGGAAATATCTAGAACAAAAACCCAAATGCATCTGTGTCGAAAAAATGACGAGAAATAGAGATTTTTAAGAAAAACTGAAATTTTTTGAATAAGTCATAAAAACTAATTTTTTGGTCACTTTTTCCTTTTTTAAAAAAAAGTAGGCATCTGATCAGGAAACTAATTACGGCACCGTAAAGTGCTTAAAGCTACATATAATGGACTATTTAGGAAAGGTCCTGGAACATATACACTAACGAGGTGAAGATTGCACCAAAGTTTCCAAGAATGGGTACATTTTTTAACCCTATCCTGTATTACAAAGAAACTAATATATCTAAGCCCGTAGGGTATTTTTTACGAAACAAGATATTTTTAGTTAGACCGTGACCAAATTTCGAGTGACATCGTTATTTAGCGCTAAGGTATTGAAGAATGTGGTCTTTATTGTACTGAAAGGAGTATATAAAGTTTTTTGTCTTCAATTAAAGTGGGTGGTAGGCCGATTTTAGGTAAATCCCTAACTGTCCCATGCTCTTCAAATTTGTGAAAATTCCTATTCACACTTGACCGCGTAATTGTATTCTCGGGATACTTTTCATTGAACAACACACAAACTTCAAAATCACTGGATCGGTTGATGGGGTCTAATAACTGATGGCAACCAAGGTCGTTCCGCATTACACCATGGAGATCTACTTTGAGAGTTAATTTTAATTTAAAACTTATTTGGACTCGTTTCACTGTAACGAAAGGAGCAGATCCCAAATTTGTTGCAAGTATTGGATTCAGTTTTAGAAGACCTTCTCATAGAGCCACCACCACATGACCTAAGTTGACATTTGAAAAAAAAGGTGGAGTGCCTACAATTTAAGAGGTTGCAGGGAGCGGACTGAAATTGTAAAAGGCAAAGAACAATTAAAACCACCTCACATGTTTCAGCGTTTTGTGAAAAATGACTCATACAGAAGATATGAATTTTGTGCGTTTCTTCTGAACAACCCATTTGCCATCAATATGGGAGAGGTTTGATATAATATATCATGCCAAGGAAAGGAAATTGACGTAAATATTTGAGGGATATCACATAATTGTCTGTGCGTTTTACATTCTACTTCTCACCAGAGGACGTTTTTGTAATCAAATAATAGTTTGGCTTGTCTTGATACACCAATTGGTCTATACGTCATTAGAAACCGTAATGAAAATGCAACTCCTCGGGTTTGGTTTAACAGAATTCACGGATTTTCTCGAAATTGTCCTTGAAAATTACCTACCATTTTTCTCAACTGCTTTTTCTGCTAGTCTCTGAATAATACTTTTATTAAAACAAAAAACCCTAATAGTTTAATTACTCCTAATTCTTACGAGTAGGTTTATCTATAAAAAAGGCCTAGGATTCATAAATCGTGCAAAAAATTCGCCATATTGGCCTTTACCCGGGACGTTCCTGGTAACGAATTCCTCCAAAAACAGGTTTTGGTATATGCATAGTTATTTAATAATAACTTTATGCATAATATCCAGGGTGAAAAGAAGTGCAAATAATTTAACAGGTAAAAATATATGTAATTTAAAGCAAAAAAAGTCTTAACACATCTTTAAATGGTAATTTAACTCTCTAAATGCTGCACAAATACTCACTTTAAACGTTAGCTAGATTAGGTGTTTGGTTTTCATAGCACTATACGTAGCATATAAACAGCACTCTAAAAAACGAATTTATCTTGTGATTACACCATAGTTTCCCAAAAAAACATATTTTTATCTGAAATTGAAGAAAACATGAAAATGATCCTAAAAATATCCTAAAAAAGTTATGATTTGTTTAGGGCGGTATTTTGGTAAGAGATGGCATTAATGGCATATCAGATATGTTAAGAGAAAGCACTGTTGTTAGATTTCAGGAGTAGTTATAATGTAGGTCTAGCATATTCTGTATTATATAATGTTATTTTTTTCAATTTGTTGTTTAATATAATAATTCCTTTTTTTTTTAATAGGAAATATATTAGTTTTTGTATTGCTATTATATTATATACCCTAATGTTTCCTCTTTTGTTAAGTTAGGGTTTCTGTTTTATATATTTACTGAATTTTCGATAATTAATACATTTGTCTAATATTTTATTAAAGCAGATGACTTTTTTAACAAAACTTATAATTAATAAAAATGCTGTTTAGTTTAGGTTAGGAATAGTTAGGTTAGGTCCGAGTCTATTAAAACAATTTAACAAAACTTATACGGTTAGGTGGATCTGTCCCGTTAGCGTAAGGTTAGCCCTGGTTTGTCGATAAAATTATCGTTAAAGCTAGAAACCATCATTAAAGTCATAAAATTATAAAAAACAATTTCAAATAATTGAAAATCACATCTGAAATGTGGCCGGATTCTAATATATTATAATATAATTGGTATAATTGGTGGGAGCCGCAGCGGATTAAAAGCCTTGTTTTAAAAAACGGACCTATAATAAAATAAAGATAAATCTAAGGTTATGCAATTAACTATCCATCAATACTTTGTTTTTTTGAATCTGAGTTTTTACGAAAATTGGAAGACTTTAGCAACAGTGTAGGGAAATTGCGTTCGCAATGTCATCGTGACGTAATAAAAGACGGATTTCGCAGTGTATTTCTTGAATATTTATGATTTTCAAAATGCGTTTGCTCAAAAAATAATGGATTCTTCACACTTTTTAAAACTGGAAATTACTAAGAAAAATGAACAGTTTTTATACGGTTTTTGAAATTTTTTAAACTTTGTATAGCGTTATAGACCCATTATAAAGAATGAATTACATTTTTAAAATTTTGCACTATAGTCAAAAGTAGTGTTATCATGCGGGACATACGATTTATCATCAAACTTTTTAAGTTCGTTTTTCTTTTATTACGTGTAATCATATCCTCCGCATAAAATCCGGAAGATAAATTAGATAGACCCATAGATTACCAAAAAATTTTTAGACTGGCGACTTCAAGCCTTCTGTCAAAACGCATTTGCAGCGCCGCTCGTGACGCGAGCTCGCAACTTTTTTAAGGCGCGCTATTTAAAATATGTTTTTAAAAAGCCTTAAAAGTTAATTAGAAATCAATGTTTTATCAAATAATTTAATTTTAGAGCATTTAAACATACGTTATTGAATTTAGTTTCAAATGCTAAAACCAAATTAATTAACCAAACATTGATTTCTAAGTTTGTACATCCAAGAAATAAGAAGCCCAAATCAAGATATTTGGGAATGATTTGAAGAATAAATGAAATATTAACTTATTTTATATTAAAATCATCCAAAAAAATCTTGATTTGGGGCTTATATGACAAAGTATGCCTTTGATATAAAAACTTAGATATCAATGTTTTGTTAATTAATTTAGCATTTGAAACTAAATTCAATAAACATTTAAGTTTAAATACTGAAAAATTAAATTATTTGAGAAAACATTGATTTCTAAATATATTGTTTAGTTCAATCACTTTCACATCGCCCTTCGTTGAAACCTTGCTGTGAACTTAATGTACCTTGCCTTTGAGGTGCTCAAGTGCATTTGCACATTAATAACCACCATAGCTAAATCTTATAAGCTACAGAAATAAAAAATAGTTTGTAATAACAACATTTATTATGCTAATTGCTTTACATTTTCAGTTTTTTTTTTCAGGCATAAGTGCCTCTGCTATGCCATTTTTTAAATACATCTTTATCCTTTATATTATGCTCTACTTCACCTTTTAATACTGAATTTATTTATACTGCGTCTCTCGATGTTATAAATAAAATAAATAAAAAATATATGATTAAAATAAATTCAAGAATATGATAGTATCCTTTGCAGTCACTAAAGAGGTTTAAATTTAGACCAGGTCTAACCTGACAATTATAAATTTCAGATGACATGAAAAGAATATACAAATAATTTTTGTAAATGTCACAAGCATTTTTCTTACGAGTACTCTTTACAGAATAGACAACATTTTAAATATGAATTTATAGTTAACAAATTTTAGCGCTATCATATTTTTTACCAAAAAATAAGTTTTAAAGTAAATTTTGTTCAGTGACTGCTGACCCTTACATCATAATCTTAAATGTCTTAAATTATTTCAGTCAGTTTGACCCTCCAGCAAAAAGGTTATCGTTTTCCTAAAGCTCAAATCATATGGGAATGTCCAAATCAAAAATGACAATAACATTTATTTTAACTGGTGAAATGATATGACATTCCTTTATCTCAAAAATTTCCTGTCTCGTCTGCCTCACGACTGCTAGAAAAACAATCATTAGTCGTAACGTAATGCTCAGTGGCCATTGAACAAAGTATATTTTTATTTCCATATATGACTTAAGATTTTTTCATTTATGCTTATTAGTTTTAATCTGAACTACTTACTACCTATGACCTATGAAAAATACTATTTTTTGTGTAATGAGCACCAAATAAACTATTGTCTAAATCTTTTTAGTGACTATGGAAGTATAAGTATTCGATAAACACAAAAATCTAATTTATACCTTCACCAGCATATGAATTAGCTTCCACTGCAGATGTTCCTTGGGCTGTAACTGTATCACATTCATGAGCTAACATTGCACTGGTTGTATCAGGGCAAACTGTAAATAAAATAATTTTGTCAAACAACTACACATTTAAAAAATTCAGAATTTTATTCCTCCAATCTGGTAAAAGAGTATTTAAAAAGTTAAATGACCTTTTATACATACCTTTAAGAAGAAAAGTTGGTACAGCATTGAATTTTAAGTTTGTTCGATTCTTTTCTGTAGGAAATGTAGCATCTTCTGCAAAATGCTTCTCACAAACTCTAAAGGTATGTCGTGTTTTCCTATCAGATAAAATTTCCAGATCACTCCTACCAATAGCTTGGTACCACAAATGTCTAATCTGTAAAACAAAATATATATTTATTTATTTTTTCAAACTACACAGTTACAAATGGTAAGTATATAAAATTACAGACATAAATCAATTACTCTGAAATAGAAATATAAATAATGTAGACATATAGAAATACTTTTATACTTTTCACAAAGCACATAGAGGTATAAAACAAATTGTGAAAGTATTCGAAAGAATGTTTAAAGATAGACTTCATTTTTTACATAATACATCATATTTCTGAAATATTACGTGAAAATGGACATGAGGTTTTACGACTGCCGCCATAACATTGCCAGTTTAACCCAATAGAATTAAAATGGGCTGGGGCAAAATCATATTACGAAAAACACGTGAACGATGGTCTTACATCAGATGAAGTGCAAATTGTTTGGCAAGATTCATTAAATTATATTACGCCGGAGTATTGGAAGAAATCTGTGGAACATACGGAAAAATTAATATTGGATTGGTGGAATCGAGAACGAGTCCTAGATGTCGAAATAGCACCAATGAACACTGCGCCATTTGAGGACGACTCAGAAGATGAGGACTTTTTAAGTGATGATGATATTTTTTAGTCTATAATATTAAAAAGTTTCTGAAGGATTATATTAGTCTTTGACGTGTATAAATCATAAATTGCTTTATGAATATCCATTTTTGCATTGTAACTTAAGTCTTTTGCTTTAGATTTTTTCGTGTACATTTCTTAATCTTCTTTGGAAGTAAATTATGTCCTTTTTTCATGCACAAGTTTCTGTACATTCCTTATACCGATTCTCAGAGCTTTTGAATGCTCCAGGCTCCTGGATATTAGCCAGTGAATTTTAATTTAAAATTTTTTTTATTAGATTTGACACCATTTTTTTGCTTACTTTTTTAGTACATTTGTAATTTTGTAGGCAATAAATAAATAATAATTATAGAATACTTATTCCAATTTTAAGGCGTGTTTAAAATAAGTAAATTGTTTCATTAACTATAAGACAAAATTAGATATATAAAAATCGGTAAAATCGCTTTACGAGAAACTCGGGGCTGACGAAAAATACAGGCTATATATGCCTGTATTTTTCGCATGCATGGCCCTTAATTTTAGACTGAAATTTGAAGAAATAGGATAATTAGTTTTTAGCTACGCCGCGAACAGACAGACGGAGAGACATACCTACGGACAGACGGAATTGAGAAAACATGTTTTCCGGCATCTAGGGACCCTTAAACGTAAAGATCTAAAAAAATCTTACGAGGGAAGTAATAACTAATTATCTTGTGTTTTTAACAAAAGTGTATAACATTTTTGCAAAATAAAATTTTTTTCTTATTACAATACAAAACAAAAACAAGTTTTCTTTGCACAGGGGTGGCCCGCATTTAAATAAATGACACTGTATAAGTGGTTAGATTTTCAGGTCAAGCGGGGCTCATAATTTTTGGTGATTGATAAAAAAATCTTTATTTTATTAAGTGGCTGTATAAACAGAACATATCCTGATTGTTCCACTGATTCGAACCGCCTTCCGACTTGTTTTGTTTTTGCCAACAAAAACATTTTAACCAAATACATATTTAGCGAATTTTCTTATTTAGTCCCTCCGCATTTAATATATAAAATAATATTAATCTTAATACTATTGCGTATAAAAAAAAACTTATTTTCTTTCTCCCTATATATTTGTAAATAGCCCATCGAGATTTAATAGCTCGATAAAAGAATCACACAACATTTTGGTATTCACTGTGTTTTCTGATTTGATTCATAATATTGGTGACCTTTGGACCTGCACGATAAGACCTAATTCGACTATATTTGTACATTAATGAACATACACGGCAGCGACGAATCAATTGTATTAGATCCTAAATTGTCGCAGTGTATCTATTTATTTTTACAACCTCTTAAATAAATAAATTATAAAGAATTAATGAAAAACACTTACATTTTTAAAACTGAGCACCACTTACACACTAACGAGCACTACATACACGGCAACGAGTCAAGTGTTTTACAAACCACAGGGTAAACTAATGTTTTTCATGATGTACAAAAAATATTTTATGTTCTTCTATATATAAATCTTTGGCTATAAATTTAAACTACCTACACAATATCACTATAGTACAAGTCTCAGCGCCCGACTAAGTAGGTACAAATAATATAGTTTTTTTTTGCTTAACAACGTAATCTTTTTGTCTGTTTATGGTAGCAAAAACAATTTGTGCTACAAGTAAGATTTAATCCGTGTTGCCGGGTTGCAACTTTTCATATAAGGGTCATTCATTCATTGGTTAATAATTTTTTTTTTAATATTACCACTATTTTAAACAAGAATCTTAATTATTAAATTAATAATGATGTAATTAATAGTTTTGGATAATAAAATCAATAAAACATTATTGCACGAATAAATTACACGGTTATATAATATTTTTTTGCCTTAAGTGACCCGTACTTTCTCGAGCTCAATTATTTGTAGTCTTCTCTTTTCACTTTGCGCGACGTAGGGAAAGTTGCATTACAAGGAAAATCCTGTTAAAAGGCTTTTTTACCTATTTTTACTTCCCTCATAAAAGGGAAATATTGCAATCGTGAAAAAATCACACTCCGAGATTTTTCCAGATCTTCACGTTTCAAGGTTCCTAGATGTCGGTCTGTTTGTCTGTCTGTCTCTCTGTCTGTATGTCTATCTGTCGGTCTGTCTGTTTGCGGAATAGCTAAAGAACTACTTATCAGATTGACTTCAGATTTTGGTCAAAGCTTAAGGGTCGTATGGGAATAACCTGGTAACATTTTGGTAAAAATCCAATATGGCAAAACAAAATGGCGGCCTAGTGAAATCTTAAAAAAGTTATTACTAAGAAAGTGCTTATCCAGTTTATCTCAAATTTTGCACAAAAATCAAATATTATTTAGGAATCAACTGGTAAAATTTTGGTACGAATCCAAGATGGCGGAACAAAATGGCGGTTTAATAAAATATTTAAAAATTTAGCCTGAAAAACTACTTAATGAACTGATTTCAAATTACGTGCCATAACTAATTGTAGTATAGAGATGAACTAGTAAAAGTGTGGTACTAATTTAAGATGGCGAAACAAAATGGCAGCCAAATAAAATATTTGTAATCTAAAAAAATCGCCCTCTCAAGTTTTATATATCTTCGCGTTTTAGCCTCCCTGGATGCCAAAAAATATGTTTTATCAAATCCGTCGGTCCACCTGTCGGTTTGTTAAAAAATTAATGCTCATATGCTGATGGCCTGGTAATATTTTGGTGAAAATCCAATATACCGGAACATTTTGGAATAGATATAAGATAGCAAAACAAAATATCGGCCGAATAAAATATTTAAAAAATCAGTCTGAAAAAAGCTACTTATTAGATTAATTTCAAATTTTGTGCAAGCATTAAGTGTCATATAGAGATAAGCTGGTAAAGTTGTGTTACGAACTCAAGATAGGGGAACAAAATGGCGGCCAAATAACATGTTAAAAAAATTAACGTAAAAAAATCTTCTTATTCAATTGACTGTAAATACTGGAGAAAAATTAAATATAATGTAAGGAAAGGATAAACAGGTGCATATTTAAAATGACGTAATAAAAACTACTTATCGAATTCATTTTAAATTATGCTTAAAGTCAAGTGTGGCATAGGTAGAAACTGGTAAAATATTGGTAGGGATCCAATATATTGGAACAACATGGCGCCCGATAAAAATATTTGAAAAGACACTTTACTATTCCTAATAAAATGAAACATTCATAATGAGGGAAGTTCAGGGTAAAGGAAATATACCGATTTTTTACTGAAGTACTCGGAAATTACCTTGTAATAAATCGTTTTTTGAAAACAGAGGAAGATATAATAGGGTATATAGGCTTTTAGTTCCCTCGTAAGAGTGAAAAAGAGAAGTATTGTAACCATGAAAAAATCACCGTGCGAGATTTTTGCAGATCTTCACGTTTCAGGGTCTCTAGATGCCGAAAAACATCTTTTCTCATTTCAGTCGGTCCGTCGTCGGTTTGTCTCTTCGAGGCACAGCTAACAAACTACTTACACGGTTGACTTTGAAATATTGCTCAAAAATTAAGGGTCATATGAGGTTGACCTTGTAACATTTTGGTAAAAATTAAATGTGGCGGAACAATATGGCTGCCTAGTGAAATGTTAAAAAATTTGTTACTAAAAAATTAATTATCCAATTTACTTCAAAATTTGCACAAACATAAACTAGATGCCAAAAAACATGTCTATCAGTTCGCGGCATAGTTAAAAAAACTACTTACCCGATTGACAAAAATTAAGGATGTACCTTATATCTTGCAGAAAAATAAGTGTTACATAGAACTGAACTGGTAACATTTTGGTACAAATCCAAGCTAACGAAACAACAGTATTTTTAAATTTGATTTCAAATTTTGTGTAAACATCTACTTAAACAAAATTTGATTGAAATGACTAAGTTGTAATTCTAAATTTATACAATAAGCAGTTTTCAGGTAAGCTTTCTTTTATGACTAGGCTCATTTAATTTTTTTGACATGAAAATGACGAGAGTATAGAGAGGATTTTTCAAATATGCACACTTAAGGGGGAGAAATATGTTTTACTTTTTTACAATATCTTTTCAATTAAACGAGGTTTGAAAGCAATGTTTTCGTTCATGGCTTTTACAATTAACTATCTTTGAAATCGTTTTACGAAAGGTTGTGGGCAAAATTAACACCCAATTGTTTTCAGCTATGCAGGGCAGCTCTAGGAGGATGAAGCAGCGATCTGAAGATGAAAAAAAAAAGTATTTCAGAAACATTTAGCTTGCTCAAAAAGCCGTGTAATAAGTAAAATTTTCTTTTTTTTTTGTATATAAATACTTATCCAATTGACATCAAATTTTGATCCAAAATTAAGGGTCATATAGGGACGACCTGGTAACATTTTCACAAAAGGTCAATGTCGTTGAAACAATGACGGCCTAGTGAAATGTTAAAAAAATTATTACTATAAAACTACTAATTCAATTATATCTCAAATTTATGTATTATGTAGAAATCAACTGGTAAAATGTTAGTACGAATCCAAGATGGCTAAACAAATTGGCGGCTAAATAAAATATTTAAAAATTTAGGCTGAAAAACTACTAAATTGATTGATTTCAAAATTTGAGCAAAAATTAACTCTGGTATAGAGATGAACTGGTAAAATTGTGGTACAAATTCAAAACGGCGGTCAAATAAAATGTTTGTAATAGTGAAAAAAATCACCCTCCTAGATTTTACATGAAATGTTCACGATTTCGCGCCTCTAGATGCCAAAAAATATGATTTATCGATTTTGTCGATCTGTCTCTCTGTCAGTGCGCGGCATTGCTTAAAAACTACTTATCCGATTGACTTCACATTTTGGTCAAAAATTAAGGGTCATATTTGGATGACCAATATTTTGGTAAAAATCCAATATGGCGGGACAAATTGGCAACATAGTAAAAGTAATTATCCAATTTCCCTCAAAATATTTAAAGAATTTAGCTGAAAAACACTCATTAGATTGATTTAAAATTGTGTGAAATAATTAAGTGTAATGTAGAGATAAACTAGTAAAATTGTAGTACGAATTCAAGATGGCGACTTAAAATGGTAGTTAAATAAAATTTTTTAAAAATTTACGTAAAAACATTATCCTTGTTCAAATGACATTCAATTTTGCAGAAAAATTAAAGGTGATATAGAATTTTACCGATTTTTTTAACAAAACATACATATTTCACAGGCATACCGTTTGCTTAGAAAACAAATTTCGTTACGACTTTGTATATAATGACATTTAGCAGCATAAAGAGCCCACTGAAAACGAAAAAATATATACATATTTCACCGGCATATCGTTTGCTTAGAAAACAAATTTCGTTATGACTTTGTATATAAAGACATTTAGCAGCATAAACAGCCCACTGAAAACGAAAAAATATATATTTCAAGAGTTTTGCTTTTTTAACAAACTGCGAAACACGTCAATTTGCTTCTACGCTTTATAGATAAATATATTTTATTCTATTATACAAGTTGGCTTAGATATTAAAGCATTATTCAAAAAACTAAAATATTTTTTGTTTTAAAGTGGTTACTTAAAAAAACGAAAGGTGGAACATGTCAAATTTCTTTTATCTCTTCGTATATTAAACATTTTTTCTACTATACAGAGTAGTCCTAGGAGATAAAAGTCAAGAAAAATTTATCTTATTTAAAAATTTTTTTCCGCATAAAAGCATTTTTTTCTTTTATATAGAGTTAATCTAAGGGGTGAAACAGCTCTATAAAAACATAATTAAAATTGTATGTATATTAGTATTAATTTTAATAAAGCATTAACATTTTGTAAAAAACGGCAAGACACGATCACTTTACTATATTTATTGCATACAAACTTCAACTTGAAAAATTATTGACATACAAACATATATGAAGAAGTACTACGTTTGCCAAAACACATTTTTTACAATAATGTTTAATACCAAGGGATCAAACATGTGTTTGGTGGATGAATGTAGATGAGTCCTATATGAAATTTAGTTTTTGGGGGGAAAACCCTATGTTACTGATTAAACAAACCGTACTATTATAAAAATTATTAAAATTACATCAGTGTTTTGAAGAGGTTTCAGAAAATTATTATTCCATGCCAGTACCTATAAGGCCTTTAAAACTATTCCTTTCAATTTTCATTTCTGCAAAATCCTAGCAATGTAAAACTCCATTAAATTTGTCATGCTGCATATTAAACTCGAGTTTATTAAAGTAATTGGTCGCTACCTACTTAGGAATTGCTCCATTCGCTCTAATAAGGATTTCCTCTGTCCAATTAAGAAATTAGTAGTTTATTTCTTACCGCTTATTAATGTGACTAGATGGCGTCTAGGGGACGTAGGTAGCAGAGTTTCTCTTCGATAATTTATGGGCAATTTTCAGGAAATTGCAAAAACGAAAAGAAAATCGCTCATACTAATTAACTGATTGGAAAGACCGATATGAGTATTTATTAGATAATTTTGTTACTATTACATAAACTAGTTTATAGACAGGGAGCTAATAATTACCAGGTTATGATAAAAAAATTCGATTTGCAATGAAGTATTCAGATGTCAATGGTGGTTTCTTGTGTATTATGTAAACACTAAAATTAAAATCAAGTAAATAATTATCTAATAAAACAAACTGTCCTAATATCAATGTCACAGACACCTGTACGAATAAATAATGAAATACTTCAAATTTGCAAAAAATTAGTACAAAAGTTTTTAAATTGACAATTTTCAAGAAATCGTATTTTGTAAGTTTTAACACTTAGAGAGAACATAATATAATATCAAAATGAGTTTGGTTTGCCGTTTCAGAATCCATTGTAATTATATAACTGCTAAGAATCATCTCCAGATTTTTCACTTATAAATAACTGCTGTCGGCAATATATATTTTTATTTTGTTTTATTTTATTATGCCATACAAGTTCTAAGTTCAACAAATTTACCAAATTTAAAAGTAGACAAATAATTATATAAAAAAAATAAAACCGACTTCAAAGAAAAACACTAAAAAGTAAAAACATCTTTGTTAGAAATCTGACTTTATAAAATCGGCATCCAACTAAGACCTAATTGCTAAGTACATCATAAAAAAGATATAAGACTCTAATGTCTAATACCTCAAGTATTATTTACTGTTTAAAAACTGACGCCGTCCTCCTACTTTTTAGTGTGATTTTTTTCAGGAAAGTGTAAAAAGGCCACACAAATTTTAAAAATATTTTTTGTTAAATTCCGACTTAGATCTCGGAAATTGTTAAATTCCCTCTCCTGTCTCGGAATTTATTACATTCTAAAATTGATTTATTAATTTATTAAATTCCGTCTTCGAACTCGAATTAGAAGTGGGAATTTCATAAATTTCGAAATCTAAGTGGGGATTTATCAGATTCTGAGATAGAAGTCAGAATTTAATAATAAATCCGAAATCTAAGTTGGAATTTAATAAAGAAATATATTTAAAATTTGGTTGTTTTTGGAAATTTCTTCCAGTTTTTTTTCATAGTTTATTAAATCTTATTAGTTACCGAGTTATTTGAAAAAACTAAACTGTGAACTAGACTAAAAGGCACCAATATGACCAAAGAGTTTTTATTCGGTTATCGCGACGATTACGATAAGTATTCCTCGCCTGTATACAGAAGCCGTCGAAGTATATTTAACCTCCTTTTAGACACCAGAGCAATCCCTGTAAAACAGTCCATATATTGCATTATTATTATGGGCTATATAGAAGAAGTATTATGATGGAAAACTTTTTTGAAAAAATTTAGAGTCCCTAAAATACGAAAAAGATATGTTTAGAAAAAGATGTATAATGTCTCTACGGATGTAGTAAAAGATGCTTGTAAAGCAGTCAAGCATTTCTTTAAACGCATCTTTTACGTATTATATTATGTGTATAAAATAAACCAATATGTTTGAATTTTAATCCCATGTTAGTATAGGTTTGGTATATTAATTATATACAAAAGTTAAAAAAAAACCAGAAACAGGGTTAATATATGCCACTGTACCCTTGCCCTTAATATAAGCAAGTTATAGGCTAGGTACGTTATAGTTATACACGAGCTGAGACGGATTTTTTTTGCTCCGCCCGAGTTTTGACGTATACGAATTGAAAATGACTGTTAGGGAGGAAAATTATCAACATGGATTTTTTGATACTCCAAGTGTGAACTGTTTACTTTTTCAGTAAATCCTGGCTCAAACTTTGTATTTAACATTTATTTTATTTTATTCTTTTTTTGGGGTTTTGAAGCTGACTTGAAATACCGCGCTAGAAGAAAGTTTTGAATACTCTAAAAATCTATGCAACAGAAGTTTAAAAAATAAATTAAGGCAACATAAGAAACGAAATCTTTCAAATATGACAAAGGAGAAACAAGTTTAGTCGAGATATTACCGAACATAGGTACTGCCGGTACTATCGTTGTTTTCGGTGAACCGCAATCGTAATATTTTTATCAGTACCAGAAGAGTAATAGTCAGCGTCTCCGGGGCTAGTGGTACCGTGGGTGGTTCACACGTGAGAACCCAACGGCAGCGGTACCGTGGAGCGCACCTGAGTATGCGGACTGCCGACATCGCGGCGCCGGAGCCGTCCGGCAGTACCAGTGGAATTTAAAGGCTGGTACCTGAAAATCCAATTTAATCACAATTCCGTTTATATGCAAAGAATTGCATGTTTTTATTTATTCTATTATTAGTAGGTGAAATTATGAGAAATGGGTTTTAAATACAAGGTGAACGGAAAGTGAGTCAACAGGTAAAAAATAGGTAATCAAATATATACATGGTTTTCGCCAACAATTTCACTACCAACGTACATTAACTTCTTCATGTGCTCATATGACACAAAAAAATTAAAATTTAAAGAAATAATTTCGTTAGAATTACGTTTCTTGTGTCTCACACACGTTGATACTAAAACAAATATTCTGTCCTTCTGGAAAGCTTTCCCTATAAAATACTATAGTTTATTGTATGTTTTGTCAGGCTTTATCATAAATAAGCATATTCAAGTATTATATACATTTTCTAACACACGCGAATTTCACTGCGCACAAGATCTTCAGGTCCAAAATGTACATGAACATAGGACAGTGGAATTGGATCCATTCAAAAGTCGTTCAAATTACTTATTAAACACTACCTCAGAAAAAAGAACAAACTAGTTGTGTGCTCCCCAGGGGTTTCACAAGGTTCGCAACTTTTTCATTGTTACACATCAATGAACTGCTTTCCTCAAGCAGTACTCCCAGGCCGGTTTCTAAGACAGCATTAGACAATATAAATTGTAGAACGGGGAGCAAAGAACCTTATTCAGTTCACTATGTTTACTATGTCTCACATTTTCGTCCAATGCTCACAAGATTAGTAAGGGATAATGAAATCCCGGACGCCAAAGATTTCTTTACCTAGTTGGTTACTGTTCTCTCAGACGCCAAAGATTTCATTACCTAGTTGGTAACTGTTCTCTAACAGGAAATCCACATGACTATTAACTAGGCTTAGGATAATTATGCATTTAAAAATCTAAAAATATGCATGCAAATATGCCCCGAAACAAGGGAAATTAAGCACTTAAAAATGCAATTATTATCGGATCAAAAAAACAGAAATAAAGCAAAAGTATATCAATTAAAATATTATATTATTTACACTTCAAGGTATCCTTGAGACGCTATTTTTACCGGAAATTATTACATTAATACAACTACATAATAGTATTTTTTTAAATAAAATTTTAACATCTAGCTAACTAAACAAACTAACTAAAGAATAACAAGTTGCGATTACATTTTGTAACTATATGATGTAACAAATTATCAAATTTAAATTTTCTTCTATTATCTGACAATAGTACTTTATACTCAGAAAATACTCCTTCAACATCACAAGATACAATTGGAACATATTTAAACAAATTCAAATCACTGTCTATTAAAAATTGTTCATTATCTGGATCCAGTGTCTCTTTATTGTCCAAAACTGCACTATTATTTTTCAAATTTTTGTAACCAATATTTTTTTGTAAAACCGTAGGTAATTATTTTTAGTGTAAGTTATAGTTTCACTCACTTTTTCTATCATTTCTACACTTTTTGACAAAAAAAGTCCTTTCATCTCCAATTTTTTTATAGTATCAGACAAGCAAGAAAAATTGGTTTTTAATGTAAATTAAATCCTCACGTACATCCTCTTTGCGCTAAACGTTTTGTGCTTCTTGTATACAATGGGAGTATTCCGCATTAAATTGGTTGACTATGTTTTTTTATTGCATCGAAATGTTCTGCGTAATAAATAGCAGCGTTTATCCAAGTTCCCCATCTAGTTGCAATTGGTGATGGGAGCAGGGGGATGTTTCCTGCAGTTGCCCTAAATTTTTCTACCCGAGTCGGAGCTTTAAGGAATACTTTCTTCACCGAGGAAATCAGATCGTTCACTCGTTGATAAAAAGCACGAACTTGTTCTGCAACTCGATGAAGTCCATGGGCAAGACATGTGGCACGTATTATTTTAGGGTAAAATATTTGTAGACCACTCATTGCTTTACACATGTATGGAGCAGCATCTGTAATTGCCACTAACACTGTATCATGTTTAATACCACGGGGCCATAAAAGTGTGAGAGTCGTTGAACAATCCAGCAACAGGTAAATGATTTACTTTGTTTAAGGTCTACATTGTAAGTAAATATGATTTATCCCTTTCGGCTTCTACACCCAACACACCAAAAACAAAATTAGCAACACATCTCTGTTACACATCAGTTGTTTCATCTAGTGAATTTCTTGTTCTCAGTAACAGGAATATCACAATATTTACAAAACAGCACAAAACCGTCAGTCGTAAAATCAGGAAAATCTTTCACGAATTGATTTAATACCGCACTTAATGAACGCTTTTCTTTTGGCATATTGAACAATGTTCACGCCACAATGTGTAAGCTAAACTGAATTGAAAAATTATTTCTAACATTCTTAAAACGTACGTATTTATTATTGTAAATCCGTGGTAAATCCATAGTTTTTAAAGCGCAGATGTTTTATTGGGTACCCATAACAATTTTAAGAAAGGTTGGCTTGCAGCCAGGCCAGCAACTAGACATTTTTTATTATTTTATTATTATGGATTATATTTGAAATACATCAAATTTGTCTTGGGATATAAAAATATATTCAGAAGAATTAGAATATATGCATTTGCATATGCTGTTATGCATATGCAAATGCATATGCATATATATCCTAAGCCTACTAATAACTTCATATAGGGAGCAGATTCCTTTAAACCCTTCGCTCTATCCAAAGAAGAGCTGGTGGTCTAAACATCACAAGTAAAGACCAGGGGTTAACGTATTTATTTTGGTCCTTTTTCCAAACTTTTCAGTCTACTAACGGAGGCAAAAAATTCCCTGTCAACAACATTCCTATTCTGAACTCTGTGCGACTATGGTACCTAAAATGTATAATTTTAGCATTCGCAGTCTGCCCAGAGGGCACGGCATGCAAGTACCCGACACCCTCTGCTAGTTGGGGTTGCCAGCCAAGATTGTTTTTAAAATTATTTTGCTCTAACCTGTAATTTAATCAGCCTTGGGTAACCGGCCTTCAGTCTCGAGAATTAACATTTATCAAAGAAATCGGGCTCACACCAAAAAGATACCTATCGGAATCGAAATCGAGTGTTTCTTGGTAGTATTCAATATATCTCAACTGTTTATGTACCATGATGCTGTTTGCAAATATCTCTTAAGTAATTTACATGTGCTATTTTTTGGGGCCAAACAAGGAGGTATTTTCACAATGACAAAAAAACAACAAGTAGTTATTGGAATAAATTTGAAATTTGACAATTACATTATCTTGGTGTATATTATTACAATAAGTATTCGGATTATAGGTTAAGGACACCAACTGTGCTGTTTTATCCAAGCCAGTACTGTTTTTCAGCATGACAGTCCGGGATAAATTTTAACAGAAAAAAAAAACAGTAATAGAAACATTATACTACATTAAAACAATTATAATTTTGATTAAAAACAAAAAATTATAAAATTGCGTTCAACCGACCTATTATATTATTGAATGTTTGACATACATTATACACACCTGTCTAAAAACTGTTGTACAGGGACGGATGGGCTCTTTCAAACCGGCCCAGGTAATAGTACCAGGCAATCGGCCCATAGCCCAAAGGAAAAGAAATTAAGTTTTTCTAGGCACCAAGATAAGAAAAAAATATCTTAGAAGTATCCAAATTCATGTACTACTACATATCAACATACTACAAAAAACATGTTGATAAGTGTGATAAGTGAAACAGTATAAATTTAAGCACAAAATAAATAAAACTTCATAATGCATTTGACAAATGTAAAAACAAATCAGTCATAGTTAAGGAACACAAAATAAAAATAATATCAAATAATTTCTACTGTAAAAAAATCTTTGGAACCACGTCGCAACTCATTATATTATAATAATACTGAGTAAACAAAGTACTAAACCTAATGAACTACTACCTATTATAAGTGGTAACAATAAAAAGTTTCGATGTATTAAAAACAAACATAATTTTTCTGTTTGTTACGATAAGAAGTAGTAACTTAACAACCTGCGCAATAGACTACTTGATCCAGCTAGTTCGTTAATAATATCCTCATTATCAATTTTGCTAAAGATCTCTCTTTCTATGTTCATAATTATGAACGATTCCAAGTGTTCATCACTTAAAGAATTTCGAAGTCTGTGTTTGATATATTTTAAAACTGAAAAACTACGTTCGCAAGGTACTTGTGTAGGTTAGGTTAGGTTAAAAGTGAGTGGATCAAACCGACCCTCCACTGATACTCTATGGTCTATTGTGACTCACACCTATATTTCCCCGAGCAACTCTAAGTACTCAATGAGTCTTATTATTGCCTTTGGGGAGGTATTCTTCAAGTCCTCGGGTAGCAGAATATCTCTACCGAAAATAAAGAACCTGATCCTGGCAGCTGCCGGGCATTCACATAGGACATGTCTGGCTTCTCGTCGTCCTCCATACATAGGCGGCACTCGAATTCGTCTTCAAGCCCCATCCTGTGCATGGATGTCTTAGACCACAATGGCCAGTGTATAGACCTACTGCTGTTTTGAGCTTAATTCTGTTCAAATTTAACAGACTTTCTGTTATCCTCTATATAAATGCCTTTGCATGGGACAGGCCTGGCAGTCCAAGCCAATAGAGATTAGCTTTTTCCTCAACCAGGTCCAAAATTGCGCGCTTGGCCGTTTCGTGGGCTACTCCTAAAGCTGGTTCAGGTCTCACGAATCTCGTCTCTGCTCCTTTCTTTGCTAGAAGGCCCGCAGACTCATTTCCCTCCAAACGTCCTGATATCAAGATAAGAGCTTGCGTAACAAGTAATGTTAAAATAGATTGGTAAGCTAAGAATAAATACGGGTATGCATTTTGAAACATGTTGTATTTAACTATGGGGAGATAGCAACAATGTACGCAGTTTATACAAAGACTTTCTTCCACCTCACATTGACATTTATTTCCTAAATTGATTTCATCGAAACTATGACATCAGTCAGTAGCATTTTTTGAAAAGATTCCTGTAAAAAAATATTAATAGGCCAATTCCTTATAAAATTATTTAATTCTTCTTTTATTTTTGATGGTTGGATTTCTTCATCGAATTGTCTAAGTTTACTTCAAATATTTTTCAAGCTATTTTTGGGTACACCATTGTTTTTTAGGCCAGGAGAATTAATTGGATTAAATATTGCCATATGTGAACATAGAGACACATTTTTTTAATACCGTTTTTCAATCGATGTAACAGCATTGTGCATTATAACTAGGGTTGCCACCTTTTTTTGAGATGGATAAAGTATTTTTTCATTTTAGTAGAAAATAAATAAAGTACACAGCATAAAAAAGTATCTTTATTTTTCACTTGTTTTTTTAAAAACATATTTTTTATTGCTTTTTGCAGCATTTAACAAATATTTATTATACTTAAAGGTTGTTGCAGCCTCTTTACAGTCTTACAAATTTTAAATTGAAATATATGATTAACTCACTTTTAATCAAATTAAGTGATGCTTTATTCCTCTCGTCCCTCCACTTCACATTCGTTAGAGAAAAAACTCTCTCGGTGAATGCTGAAGTGACAGGGACGGACAAAATAAATGCAATAAATTTAAAAATATTTGGAAAATTTTCACTACTATTAAATATGTTCGGCCACTTTTGAGCTGTTGATGGGTCAGAAAAATCTTTGTCATTCTGCATTACTTTTTCATATGTTTCATTCAGAAGTATTGTTTCTGAATATAAATTGTCCATATTTATTCCAAGTTTTTGCAGATTTAATGCTTCAATTGCACTTTCAAAACGTTCATATGGAATAGGTGACTGTAAATTGAAGTTACTCACTGAAAACAGGAAGTTATTATTTGAAAAATTGAACCACTTCTCCAAATAGCATATGGCTTTGTCAAGAAATAATATAAAATTTTCACACATCTTGTATTTTAATTGAGGTGAAGATTCTCCAACAAGTCTTAACATTTTCATTGTTTCATATCCAAAAAACATATCTTCCTTTCTTTTAATTAATTCTTTTTTTTAGAGTACTCATTATGTTGTAAACATCCAATATTGTTATACAGTTACCTTCAAGGCATATGACAGTTTTGTTAAACATATTTAAAATATGACTGCAAAAATGCATATAAATCTCAATAAAATCATAATTCACATCACTGTTGTTCAATAAAAATAATTTTTGCAAAATAATAGGACAATCTTCTCCTAAACTTAAAGAATAATTTTTGATTGGCCTCCAGTTTAAAAGTACAGTATCTATACAAGGTAAAAGGCTCAACCATCTGGTCTCCACATGGCGTTTAAGCTCGCGGAATTCACCATCAACACTTTCAACAAATTTTTTTAGATCTTCTCTTCTCACAGCTGAATGTGAAAAATGGCTTTAAATTTTCAGGATTACATTTTCAATGTCATATGACAACAAGTTCATGGAGTATCTCATGCTATTATGCACTATGTGTGCATGACAGTTGCCTTTTATTTAATGAGGAACTAACTCTTTTATGTTAGTAAATAAAGATTGGTTAACTCCAAAATTAGAGTTTGTGTTGTCTGCACTTAGTCCTGATACTATGTCAAAACATAACTTATACAATTGCATTGACTCCTGTATAGCTTGAAACATGCCATCAGCTGACTCGTTGCTGTTCTCATAGAAATCTAATAATTTATTTTCAATGCCATTTTTTGCTGTGAAGTATTGCACCACCAATGGAAACAATTTAATATTTTTTTTATTTGACGCATCAGTCTGCAAACAAAAATAAAGGTTTTCAGTATTCAAATCATCTATCACATTTTGTAATGCATAAGGCCCCAAGACCTCCGTAACCAAAGCCTCCATTTAAGTTCTAGCCAAACGGATACTTGTTGCAGCAATTGATTCTACATAGATAATTTTATTGAGTTTGACAGTACAGTCCATTGTGTTTCACAGTGTGGTATGTAAGAGCTAGTTCAGCAGCAGTAATGTTTTCTTTATCAGACGAAGATGCAGACGTTGTACGTGTAAGAAATTTATCGAGAAGTCCAGATGCTTTCTTTGCTTCAGTTTTAGATTTGTGCATCTTTGTTTGTTGGTGTTGTGTGTGTAATCACTAATTCACTAGTCAGGGTAAGTAAATAGACAGACCATCAACCACATGAACACAACACAATTCACAATACCCTCTAATCAACCATACACTTACATAATGAATAATGAATGATAATTTTACTTACGTGTCCAATTCTAGCCGAAGAAATAGTGAAAGTTACTCCACAGATTTTGCATTTTGCAAAATAATTTTGCATTTGAATCCGTTGTCCGTCCGTGACGTCACTGGACAACAGGTTCGATGATGCTCTAAATTGTAAATAATCATTATTATATAAATAAAGTATTTTAGCGTAGTCTATTCGTGTCGTAGTTTATAAAGTACACTCTCACGAAAAAAGAGGACAATACTCTATTTTAGAGTAAGGGTGGCAACCCTGATTATAACATAAAATACATCGATTTTGAATTTTTCTTTTGTACAACGATCCGAACACTTTCCGTCGAAATGCTTTTTTACTTTTTTGATTCAATTAATCGGGAAATCATCTTCAATATCAAAATCGATATCTCTTTTTCCCATTTCATCATATGCCCAAGATAAAAAACTGTCGAAGAGGCTTCAAATGTTTCAAAGTCTCGTTGAATTTTTTTAAATTCAGTAATTAAGTATTGATCATAGAATTTGATTTTCATAAATCTAAGCCTTTAGTTTGTAGGTACCTTGAGAGAGGGCTAGTAATTGAAAATATTTTCAAAAATACTCGAGAAAGGAAAATAATTTCATACTTAGGGAATTGAGATTTTAAATTTTAAGCAATAGAACGAATGTTAGGATTTAAATCTCCCTAAAAATATCTCTTAGAACGAAGTTCAAAATATGACCATTTTTTATTTTGATTTTGCAGCTTAGTTTAAAATTCATATTTTCCATGCATATTTGCCGCTCCGTCTGAGCAATCAGCTATGCAGAAATTTGAGTGTAGGCCGTTTTTTTCCAAAACTAAAATACTATAGAAGCCTTGGTCATTAGTATTATAACATGAAATCATTGCAAACAGCCTCTCAAGAGTAATAAGTATATCCATCTAAAATATTTTCATAAATGGGGTGGTGCCAATTTTAGGTAAAGCTGACAACGGCTATGTTATGTTAAATGGAACACCTTATATATTTTTCAGTGTTCAAAATTGCTATAAAATCTAATGATATTTGATGTATGTTGCACTTTAAGTTTAATTGTTTTTGAGATATTGACATTTGAAAATCGACCATTTTGCATGTTTGACATGCTATAAAATCCAAACGATTTAAGATAGAGAAAAACGGTTTTCACTTTCCTATCTTCATTTTCCAAGAGCAATTCTCTGATATAAATTGTAGATGCTATAATTTGTCATCTTTTTTAAAAAAAATTGACATGAATGAAATGTTCGATGTTTTAAAATGTTAAGAAAGTGAAAACCATTTTCCTTTATCTTAAACCGTTTAGATTGCAAAAGATGCAAAAAGATCGATTTTCAAATGTTAATATCTCCGAAACCATTGAAGTTAGAAAAAATATGATTCATCAAATTTCTTGGAATTATATAGTAATTTCAAATTTAAAAAATGTACAGTCTATACCGTTTAAAATAACAAATACAATTACGTTGTCGCAAAAGCGGAAAGACTGCAGTTATGAAAATAGTTTAGAGGGATAGATTTATTGAAGTTATTCAATGTTGTAAAATTTCAAATCTGTCGAATTTGCCATTCTCTATATATTTCTAATAATCCATCTACTTTGAATCACCCTGTATATCTGTTACATTTTACATTCACACATTAATGATTATTGTTAATGAGTGTTTCAATTGTTTCAACTACAAAAACTATTATGCAATAATATAAACCGTTAACGGCTAGTTTTCATATTAGTAGCATTCCCAATCTAGACTCTTCTAATGTCTAAGACACTTTTTCAAAAATCCCAACAAAGAAATTTTACCGTGAATTAATTTTTATTAGTGCTTCTGCCTAGTTTTTATTATATTAGTATTTTACAATTTACCTGATAACTACAGAGCATTGCTCCTTCACAGAAATATCCCGCGTAGTGTCAATTTCCACAGAAAACATTCCACTTTCTAGGATCTGCTTGCAAATTATTTTCTTGATAGAGACAGTTATGATGTTGATAATTATATTTAAAGTAAATTTTGATATGAATGTCATGAAATCTCCTGCTCTCTTCTTAAGACCTCTATTTTTATAATGTTGGTTACGCTTAATCACATTATATAAATGATTTTTAAGAATAATGTCGTATTTTGAAAGTAACAAAATTATCTCCAAAAGAGTGCCATGGTCTTTACCATCATTAATGTATAGGCAGCTTCACGCATCTTGTCTCTAAAGTAATTAAGACTGTAATCATTGTTGGATTAGTCTTAGATCTAAATGTAAAGGTGTTTTAAAGGATATCAAAGATATCTTTTTTTAGAGACTGTATAAAAATTAAAAATTCATAACAGAAAGATACAACAGCTGTTAGCCAATGCTGTATCAGTTTCTGTTATTTTAACTGTAGCATTATAACATAAAGTGACATATAATACACATATTGTCTGTCAAATTTTCTTATAACGCTACCGTTACCGTTAAAATAGCAGAAAGTGATACAACATAGCCCTAATTATCAATATCAACATTTAACATGTTACCCTGTTATGCGCCACTCATTCGAAACCGAAGGTCCAAATAGCTTTACATTCATAGGTTAGCGAAATAAAACCTGTCAAATTACAAACTTGAGAAAACTATAAAACTCTATGAAGAACTTGTCTATTTTGAAATACTTTTGAATGCTGTTTTTCTAAAACTTCTGAAGCATAAAATATTCTTTTAACAGTTTTATCAGTCATGAATTTAAAATATGATTCCACACACATGATAAACACGTCTCCAGTCCGACATTCCGTCCACGAAAGCACTTTTCTCGTTCGTCCCGGGGAAAGTTATACAAAGGGAACAAAATAAGACTTTCTTATGTTCATTGTAGGAGATCCATTTACTTTGCCATTCTGCTGAGCATGTTCCGAATTGTCTATTAAAGACTTTATTGATATCAAACCTTGATTTCTGGAACTTGTGTATAGTATACAAAAAACATTTTCAGTTCATTATTCATTAGCTTTTTAAAACGGTCAGATTGAGGGACAAATAAATACTCTCGATATTCTGGCCAGGATCTGTAATAGCCTCATTGTCATCACTATGTGCTCTTGAGCTATTTCCATTCGTTATTCTCGATACAACATTAGTTGTCTTCTGAGTCTGAGACACTAATTGTGATTGATTTGAAGTAGAAGCTTGACTACTTGTGTTAATTTTCAAAAACGTATCTAATGAACGCCATTTTGCTGCTTCCTCCAGCATCTTCTTTCTCTTGCGTTCCCTCTCCTTCTTCGCACCACTTTTCCTCTCATCCTTTTCTATTGTATATTCGAATAATTGATAAGCTTTTCGTAGACCGTATACACTTTCACTTTGTGACAATATTTCTAGACGTCGTCCGATGCATGCATGCAAACAAAAATCGAAAATAGACAGACGGTCGATTTAATATAATTGATTGAAATAACAGATCGAATGAATTGTTTCCGATATAGTGGATTTCGTGACTAACAATACGCAGCAAAATAATTTATTTTATATAAATCAGACAGACCGGCCCACCGGGCATTTACCCGGTGGTCCCATCTGCCCCTGCTACTGTAGATTGCCTACGTGTGGATATTGAATCAATACTTATTATAAACATATATGGGTATTCTCATATTTATACGAATCGCACAGAAGACTTTAAAACATTTTGTAAATTTGGTACAGATTGAATATCTTCAAAGCTTTAAAATCCGGTTGTAATTTCCAATTCTGCCCAATTCTAATTAAAAACTTTTTTGATAACCACCAGAATAAATTGTGGTTGTTTTTTGTCCAGGCAAATGCATATTTATTTCTCTAGAAAATGTGACATTAATGGATAAGAACCAACTCAAGCGGCTTTAATCACATGTGGAAGACCGATGACATATATTTTTTTACCATTAGGGAGACTAAAGTTATACTAACAATGAAAATAGATGCCTGAAGTTGAATATTAGCCAAACACAATAATTCCATTTAGCATTTTAATTTTAAAAGCATTTTTTCTTATTACATATTTTTTAATAACGAAATCTCTTTTTATGGTTTTGATTCTAAATTAAGGTAGAAGTACTTGATTCATGAAATTATGTTATCACAATATTAAGAACTCAGATCACGAATACACAAAACATGAAAACTCGAAATGAAAAATAAGAGATATTTATAAATCACCCATTTCATTTTTGTAGTTAAATATGGTAATATTCATTCGATTCATATCTTGGCTATATCTACAATAAATGCGGAATGAACATCAATGTATAAGATACTTCAAGTACTACAACTCATGCAAAAGCAAACGTATTTTTTTGGAAACGAAGACTTGGCAGAATGAAGCTCAAAATTGAAGGTTTAGGACTATTTTTAAGAACTATTTAGCGCCTCAGCAAGGAACATCTGGAACGGAAGAAGAAAAAGAAACCATTCAAAAGACATAAAGAAAAAATAGACGTGTTTTTAATTAATATTTCTAATACTAATTTATAAAAACAGAGTTAACTGGTTCAGAAAAAGCCATTTCCTTCCTTTGATCTTTTATATTTCTTGATACATATATAACATTTATAGATAATTACTCACAACACTTTAAATAATAAATTGAAATATTATAATGCACCAAGCATACCTCACGCAACTTAAAGTGCGGCACCAACTGATGGAAATTAGCGCCTTGATTGACTACGTAGTTTACAAATTGTCTATATATATTACATATTTACATATTTTACGTAGTCTACAGTTTTTTACACTAAAACATATATAATCACTGTTGTTGAAAGACTCTTGAAAATCTTCAAGAAACATTTTACTTGTTGCAATGCTGTTCAAATGTAAAATATTGGTGCTTGGGTGCAAGGGAGAAAATTAAAACAATATAACGTGATTAGTGAAAATCCGTACTCATGATAATTTCCTTAAGAACCCTATTTCAGAAAATCTACAGGCAGGAAATCATTACAATCGCATAATTCTTCTAAAGTTAAATAATAAAAAGTGCAATTAAGGTAGAAAAAAAGCAAAGGGGGTCGAACTGCGCCACAAAAAGTTGCAAACGGCGATGAATAAGCTTGCGCCGGCCCTGGGTATAGGTCAAAATATTTTAGATTTAATGGAATTTAAACAGTTTATTGTGTGTATTTTTATGATTTTTTAAAAATATTTCAATTCAATAACTGTTTTTTTTTTAGAAACTGACTAATTAATTGTTAATATATGTCAAAATGCAGTCAAAAATATTACAAAGTTTTGAAAGAATATTTGATGTCAGTCAGTACTATCGAGTTGATTGTAGTAATACCTAATGTACATAGTTATACTATATGGATCGTTCATGAAAAATTTTCTAATTTTCTGTTGTTGACGATATCCAAATACATCTTTTAATTGCCCACGTGCGAACAGTCTATTTTTATTATTCATCAAGTTAACGACACAGTAAAGAAACCATATACCAGATACAACCCAATTAAACAGCGACTGCAAAACACCTGGTTTTAAAAAATTGAGGTCACAAAGTTAAAAACAACGATGGCAATTACGAGCATTAAAAACGCATGTAAGAAGCAAGGTTAACATTGTTAACTGCAGGAGCGGACCAAGGCTTTTACATATCCAGGGCACTAATAACGGTCGAGCATCATTCAAAATAAAGAAAATAAATAAATTAAGTTTTTATTTTTTCAATTTGTTAGTAATAGAAGTGTAGAAAATATATATATATATATATATATATATATATATATATATATATATATATATATATATATATATATATAATATTCAATTGTTTATATATATAATTATTCAATTTGTTTCTTAAACCCGGTATATATTAATTGGACTTCTTTCTTGGGTATAGGTTTATTTACAAAATCAAACAATGGGATTACCTTGACGTTTCGCCTATCATAGTAGGCTTTCTCAAAAATTGCTCATTCCTTTACCTTTCCTTACCTATCTACAATTAATTTAAAAAACATTTAGTGCTCTAATTATAAAACGACATTTACAATTTTTCTAAAACTGATTTAAAATTTTATACTATTGACAATAATTATTACAAAATTAATAAAACAAGGTTACATACCTCGAAAAATGCATGTTGATTATTTATTTATATTTGAATAATAGGTAGCAAGTTAGTGGTTTGCCAGACAACTCATGGCACAGTTTTAGGTAAAAAGGTGTTCTTATCGTAGTACGTTTTTTTGAGGAATTTAAGGATAATTTTTTGCTATTTTTTAATTTCCTTCGAGTAGAAACAGACATTCACAGTGATATACTACATTTTAAAAATAATGGCTTAGACGAAGTTAAAACTATACTAAAATATCAAATTGTGGTATATTTGACTTAAATTTTTTATGTCTTGTTTGTCATTTACTGCATTTTTTTCTTTTTTTATGTGAATCATTTCTTTGATAATTAATTTCTGATACAGGTTATCTTCATCAATGATTTTGGTTTCAGAAAAATTAAATTCGTGTTTTGTGCTTTTTTCATGTTTGTGTAATGCAGTGGATGCATTCTTTGTATACTTATGCCCTTTTATTCTATTTTCTAAAAGTTGGGTTGTCATACCAATATATTTTATAGGGCTGTTTAAACAAGGAATTTCATATACGAGATTGGATTTTTTATTTTTGGGAATTTTAGTTTTTAATTATGTAAATAGGGAGCCTATCATGTTCTGGGCTTTATGACACACAATTATATTTTCATAAGATATGTTTTAATTTTTCTGATAATTGAGATGTGTATGGCATTGCAATATATTTTTTTTACGTATTATCTTGTCTTACGTTTTCTTTATGAATGTTATAATAATACAAACAAAGGACGTATATTATTATAACAATCATAACGAAAACGTAAGACAAGATAATACGCAAAAAAAATATATTGCAATGCCATACACATCTCAATTATCTGAAAATTAAAACATATTTTAAGAAAATATAACATAATTGTGTGTCATAAAGCCCAGAACCTGATAGGCTCCCTATTTACAAAATTAAAAATTAAAATTCCCAAAAATAAAAAATCCAATCTCGTATATGAAATTCCTTGTTTAAACTGCCCTATGAAATATATTGGTATGACAACCCAACTTTTAGAAAATAGAATAAAAGAGCATAAGTATACAAAGAATGCATCCACTGCATTACAGAAACATGAAAAAAGCACAAAACACGAATTTAATTTTTCTGAAACCAAAATCATTGATGAAGATAACCTGTATCAGAAATTAATTACCAAAGAAATGATTCACATAAAAAAAGAAAAAAATGCAGTAAATGACAAACAAGACATAAAAAATTTAAGTCAAATATACCTCAATTTGATATTTTAGTATAAATTTAACTTCGTTTAAGCCATTATTTTTAAAATGTAGTATATCACTGTGAATGTCTGTTTCTACTTTAAGGTTTAAATTAAAAAATAGCAAAAAATTATCTTTAAATTCCTCCTAACACTGGAACCTGTGGTGGAAGATAGATCAAAATACAAGAGTGTGGTTAGAACTCTTGTATTTTGATTTAAATTCCTCAAAAAAAAACGTACTACGATAAGAACACCTTTTTACCTAAAACTGTGCCATGAGTTGTCTGGCAAACCACTAACTTGCTACCTATTATTCAAATATAAATAAACAATCAACATGTATTTTTCGAGGTATGTAACCTTATTTTATTAATTTTGTAATAATTATTGTCAATAGTATAAAATTTTAAATCAGTTTTAGAAAAATTGTAAACGTCATTTTATAATTAGAGCACTAAATGTTTTTTAAATTAATTGTAGATAGGTAAGGAAAGCCATATATACCAAAAAAAAAATAAGGAATGAGCAATTTTTGAGAAAGCCTACTATGATAGGCGAAACGTCAAGTTAATCCCATTGTTTGATTTTGCAAATAAACCTATACCCAAGAAAGAAGTCAAATTATATATATATATATATATATATATATATATATATATATATATATATATATATATATATATATATATATATATATATATATATATATATATATATATATATATATATATATATATATATATATATATATATTTCGTTATATAGGATGTCAAACTTTCAATTTTTTCTTTTCTTTTTGCTTTTTTTTCCAGTTCTTTCTGAGAAAATTAGTTCAAATTTAGAACATGTATTATTTTTAAGAACCTTTACGATAAAACATTAAAATCGTGGATGGTAGTATACAGGGTGTTAAATTTTTTTGCACCACCTACAAGTTTATCTTGCGGAACTTTTTTTTTCAGCACCCTGTATGAATTCTGATATAAAATTTAAACTCTTTGTTCATTTCTTTAGCTCTTTCGTATTTTGCATTATTCTCGTATCTATCGCAGTTTTCGATTTATTTGCAATAATTGCCATAGATGCAAATTAAGTGTAGGCTAAATAATGAAATTGGAAAAAAAGGTAGTAGGCTGAGGCCGGTCATTTGTTAATTCTGTTCTTTAATCTGACATTTTGTAAGAAATATTTTTTGTTTGACGTTTCCGTAGTTTTTTCGAGTTGTTTAATGATGGTTGAATTCACAAATCAAGAATATGCAGAAATTCATTTCATTTATGGACTTGTTAACGGCAGTTGTTATGAAGCTAGACGACTTTATGAACAGAAAGGTACATAATCGGCTATGTGAAAATGGATCATTCAAGAAATCCACTCATTTAGCGGAGCAAATAGAACGGTTAGGACTCCTGAAGTGGAGGAAGCAGTCCTGAATGCAGTAGAAAATTATCCTGTTACGAGTACGAGAAAAATTGCAGCAGCACTTAACATTTCATTTATGCTTGTATGGAAAATTTTATTAGACAACTTAATGTATCCTTACCACATCCAAAGGGTTCAAGCTCTTCTCCCACGTGACTTTCCACTCCGTTTAAATTTTTGCCAGTGGTTCTTACAATGCTAGCCCAAAATCCATTATTAAGAAACACGATTTTATTTAGCGATGAGGCAAATTTTTCTAGGAATGCCATACGTAATTTTCATAACAATTATTTTTGGGCAGAAGAAAATCCGCATTCGATACATGAAAATAATTTCCAGCAACAATTTTCAGTAAATGTGTGGGCCGGCATTATTGGAGATTATTTGATAGGTCCATTTTTCCTGTCAGCAAGGCTAAACGGACGATATCCTCAATTTCTCGAAGACGAACTTCCGGTATTGCTAGAACACGTGCAAATTCTTCTTAGAAATCAAATGTGGTTCATGCACGATGGTGCCTCACCACATTTCAGCATAGAGGTGAGGGAGTTCCTAAATATTAATTTTAACAACCGTTGGACAGGGCGAGGGGGACCTCAGCCATGGCCCCCTAGATCTCCAGATCTTAATAGCCTGGATTTCTTTTTCTGGGGACACCTGAAAACATTGGTGTATCAGATCCCAATCCAGACAGAAGAAGATTTAAGAAACAGAATAATAGCTTCATGCGACATCATTCGCAATACTCCTGGAATATTTGACAGTGTCCGTCAGTCCATGAGGCGAAGACTTGATTCTTGCATTCTAGCAAGAATTGGACATTTTCAACAACTTTTATAATTTTGTTTTATTTTTAATTTAACTGTAATAATTTTATCTGATAGTTCATTATCATGTAGGTTGATTTAAAATAAAAGCCGTTTCTTAATTTTTTGCTTAATTTCGCCTACATGTCATCGATGCAATGCATTGATTATTGCAAATAAGTCGAAAACTGTGATAGATACGAGAATAATGTAAAATACGAAAGAGCTTAAGAAATGAACAAAAAGTTTAAATTTTATATCAGAATTCATACATGGTGCTCCAAAAAAAAGTTCTGCAAGATAAACTTGTAGCTCTCAGATATTTTTGTTGGTCCGTTGATATACTACATTTTTCAAATGGCTCCGTAAAAATGTACCAATTGGCATGATACATGAGCTATTGGGTGGCCACTAATAATTCCTCGACGGCCAATCCATTCGTCATAACTTAAGATGGGCGTTTTATCAATATATCGATATTTATCGACAGGTCAGCGACATAACGAATACCAATAAGTAAATAAAAAACTATCAATACCGATAACAAAGATGAGGACCTTCTTTTGCTGTTCAATAAATTTAGACTTCCAAACCGCCTTTTCAGTGAATATCGATAAAGTAGCAATAAACTATCGATAGGTAGTAGTATCTACCAATAACTTAATTATATCGACTAATTTTCACCTATCGTAAAATTATATTAGCGTCCATTCCCAATCATAGCGACCATTCAAATATATACTTCACTTTTTTTTTTATCTATGAGCAGGCCATGAAGGTCGAAGGCCTAAGTGCAGAGGTACTTCTGTTGGAAACGAGACTGGCAATCCCAGAACACAATTTTGGAGAAAGGCCATAGGCAGGAAGTTTGCTAAGAAGTGCATCATACCAGACTTGATCAAATGCTTTGGATATGTGGAGGGCAATAATTTGTGCTTCTCCGTGGAATTCGACGGATTTAATAGTTGTGGGTTACGAATCTCTCCACTGTCTTACTTATAATTGTGAGGAGGTATACGGGTCTGTAGTTAGAAGGAAGAATGACGTTGGATCCCTTTTTGGGAACAGGCTGTAGACGGCATGAAGCGGCCAACATTAAGTGAGCTCCTCCCTTTACATTTTATCATTTAATGTTTATTAAAGTAATTTTTATTTTTCCTGTTGTATATCCATAATGTTGTAAATGACGCTTCACCAGTCCACACGATTTTTTTCATCAGCATAGAAGCAAAAAATAGAAAACAAGGTGTTTTTTGTTCCACTGTTAGATATTGAAAGGGAAGGATATGATATGGTTTCAAACCTGGCGTCAGAGTTCTCCGAACTGTTCCATAACTGACTATGTTAACCACGCTCTGGACCATACCTTACTACTTATGCGAAATAAAACTCGTCGGATTTACCATAAAATGTTCAGCAATTATTTGATTTCTTATATATGGTCTCGTTACACTTCTTTGCCTATCTTTTAACGCTGTAGTTTCTTCCAATAACGTCTGAAATCTGATAATGGTGTCCACTGAAATGCGTTTCTGAAAACTCTCAAATAATTTTCTATGTGTTTCTCGAGCATTTCCTTCACTTTTGTAAAATAATTTTGTTAGCCAGTTCAACGTTAAATCGTCGAAAATAAAAAAGGTTGTCACATATTTATAAAATCTGATTTTTTTTGGTCATAATGAATGTCAATTAATACTGAACAGTTAGCAGTATTAATACTAGTGCCAATTTCAGGTGTTAATATTATCACGGTAGATGAACATTTCAGTAATTTAGAAGTGCGAAAAATCGACTGATTATAATAAAATATATCACTTTATAACAAAAGATATACTAGTATCGAAATCACATAAAAAATATGGTATTCTATTTAAAAAATATCAAAATGAGTCGTAGTTTTAATTGTTGTTCACTTCTTTATCACTCATCCTTTTCGGATTCCAGAAGAACAAATATAATATACCTAAATGGCCATTTTGATTTGTCAAATTAAGGTACCCAATGCGAGAAAATCCGGTTTGTCTAGTCTTCTTTGGACATAGCTATAAGAATGATAAATAAATCTAGATTTTCAGTGATTAAATATTGGATAACCAAATAGAGGGCCTACGCTTAAATTAATTAATAACACATTTTAAAAACTATATTCCGACAAATATATTTATATATATATATATATATATATATATATATATTTTTTTTTTTTCTTGGATATAGGTCCTTAAAAAAAATACTTGTGTTTTAGGTATTAGTGATGTCACATATATTGTCAATTTAAAAACGTTTTGACGTTTCGGCAGGAACATCCTTGCCTTTATCAAAAAGTTCATCCTAAAAGCTAAAACAGAACACCTACATTTTACAATAAAAACTCGTATTTCTTTTGACTCACCATGAAACGTAAGTAATCCCTTATTATTACAAAATTTTGTAATAATAATGGATTATTTACGTTTCATGGCGAATCAAAAGAAATAGGTACGAGTTTTTATTGTAAAATGTAGGTGTTATGTTTTAGCTTTAGCTGCCCCTACGACCAATCCATTTTCCAAAAAAAGAAACATTGTCTAAATATTCCCCATTCCGAACAAAATGCGGTGGAGCATCATCCTTCTGAAACCATATTTCATCATTTGGTACACCATTACCTAAAAAAATCAAGTTTAAATACTTAATATAGCAGGTAAAGTAAGGAACTTACCGATAATCTCGGTCCTTAAAGGACTTTATCTAGTTAAGGTGTCTGATTATTTTTGCACCCTTTATACCACACCAAACATTTATCTTCTGGAGAAATTGGGTACGATTTTCAGGCATCCAATGTATGTTATAATATTTAAAATGTAGATGTATATTAGGAATTACAACATTACAATAGAACATGTCATATTGACGGCCGTAAAATATTTTTTTCCTCTACAGACCTGAGAAATACTCTTTCCTCTACCTGTAGCAAATTGCTCATACTCCCTTTCTCTGCATCAACAGTTCCATCTACTAGCGATTTTTCTGAGGAATTTTCAGCCGAAAAAAGACAGTTAACATCGGCTAGACAACTAAAGTATGTACAGGGTTATGTTTTATAATTTGCCACCCCCTGAGAGGCTTATGTTTTCAAGATACAAAGAAATGGTTCCTACGAAAGTTATAGAGAATTTCCTAAAGATTTACATGGCGGCAATTTTAAAAACAAAAGACGATCCAAAAATCACTAAATCACCATAAACTTTGTTATTTTAAATGGGACATTTTGGATTCTGCTTATTTTATCCTTTCGAAAAATATATAATTTGTCTATATTTGGAGAGTAGTTTTTGACTTATTCCATTTTAAAATTACCACATATGACAATTTCACAGATATGTAGCCATACTTAAATCACGGTACCCATGAAATGATGAAATGTCAACTAAAAACAAAGGATTCCTGTTGGACGTGAACGCAATCCACATATGCTTAAATCGCTTTACCCATGGAATGTCACCAACAAAAACAAAACAGTAAATTTATAAAAAAAATATATTTAATGTTAACATACAGGGTGATTCATGAGGAAATGTCAATACTTCAGGTACATATTCAGGACCAAAAAATTAACATAAAAGTCTATATAAATAAGTGTTCGCAAGGCCTTAGTTCTGGAGATACAAAGTTTTTATTTAATTTTCCTATTTTTTAAATAAAATCTATGATAATGTAAATAATGGAGTAAAAATTGATATACGGGGGTTTTTTGGTATGACAAATTCGAATCTAATATTAGTATTGCTCTTACTTGTAGGGGCGCCACCTACATGTCTTTCTACTCCTTCGAACAATCACAACTTTTTGGTACAGCCTTGTATTACATTTTTGAGTAAAACAAATTATTCCCTTGCCATTTCTACGTCAAAAAAGTATACCTGTTAAAAGTGGATACGAGCAACCCTTTTCGATCATGCTGCAAATACATGTTTTGTCTTACATTAAGGGGAACATCTTCTAATAGATTTCGAACTGATTTTCAAGAAAGTTTAAATATTTTTCTCTTGTAAGACTACCGTCGATTATAAATGGACCAATTAAATGACCATTTAACATTCCACACCACACATTAATGCTAAATTTATGTTGGAAATTATGTTCTACTGTAGCGTGAGGATTTTCATAGGACCACCGGTGTTCGTTGTGAAGATTATTTATACCATCACGCGTGAACTGTGCTTCATCAGTGAGCAAAACATACCTTTACAACCTTCGATCTTCATTAATCCAGTTAAAGAATTGCATTCTCAAATCAAAATCACCCTCCTGCAAATGTTGAACCCGTTGTAAACGAAATGGGTATAAACAATTAATGTGAAGATTTCTCCAAGCAGACGATTGTATAATTTGATAAGTATCTGCAATCCGCCTAGTGCTTATGCTTGGATCATTTTCGACGGCATTGAGTATGGCCTCTTCTACTTCAACGTTGGGTCCCGATTCCCTTTGAGATACAATTTTCGCACTTGGAAACATCCCAGATTCTCCAGCAGTAGTGAAAACTTGTTGAAAAACTCTTCTATCTGGCACCCTTCTATCTGGAAAACGACGCTGGTACTCCGCGACTGCTTGAATTGCGACCCCATTGCAGAAGCCATAGACGAATATCATATCTGCATATTTACGATGCGAGAATATCACAGGCATTATGAAGTATTTTGATCTAAAGTTTCTTAAATGATTATTGTGAGATAATGAAAGTTATGAACAGAAATTGATAGTGACAAAATTTGATCTTATTATTAACTGACATTACTATTGCTAAGTAACAGGAAAAACGATGAGAACACCAACCAGCAGTTGTTCTGTCAGGCAAGGCACACTTCTATTTTTTTACAATACATGCCTACTTTATGTGAATTTGATACAAAAAATCACATGCGCCGAAACTGTTTTAAATCCAAATATCTCGAAAAGGGTTGCTCGTATCCACTTTTAACAGGTATAGATTTTTGTCCTAGAAATGGCAAGGGAATAATTTGCTTTCCTCAAAAATGTAATACAAGACTGTACCAAAAAGTTGTGATTGTTCGAAGAAGTAGAAAGACATGTAGGTGGCGCCCCCTACAAGTACGAGCAATACTAATATTAGATTCGATTTTGTCATACCAAAAAACCCCCATATATCATTTTTCACTCCATTATTTACATTATCACAGATTTTATTTAAAAAATAGGAAAATTAAATAAAAACTTTAACACCCTGTATCTCGAGAACTAAGGCCTTGCGGACACTTATTTATATAGACTTTCATGTTTATTTTTTGGTCCTAAATATGTAGCTGAAGTATTGACATTTCCTCATGAATCACCCTGTATATATATATATATATATATATATATATATATATATATATATATATATGTTATATCCGTTATAGCCACGTGTATTCATTGACCTTCAGTCGCATGGGAACGGATATGGCGATTGCAACATTTCAAGGAATGCATTGCAAGCAGTATTTTCGAGTTGCAGTTCTCACAGCTTGAAGGTGCTGCCTCATCATTTCAAAACATATAAATTAAGCACCAATTGTAAATATTAGTTAGTTCATATCAGATACTGTTATTACGGCAGTTTAAGTTTCAAATTATACGGTTTAAGTTTTACAATTATACAAAGTATTTTTAAGTGAATAAATAATATTTTTAAAAAGTGAATTTTTGAAATAAAAGTGTAACAAATTGGCGCAGTCGGTAGGATTCGTCTAACGTCGGCAGAACAAGGAAGACCTAACTGTTGACGGCGGATCGCAAATCCCTTAACGAAGAAAAGAACCATATCAAGGCGTCCTCACTCAAAGATAGCTGCGGAAGGAACACCTGGTGAAACCCCTGGCAGTCCTAAGAGAATAAGACGACCAATGCTCCTGTTTACGTAAGTGACATTGAATTATCCCGTTTTAAGTGTTGTATTTTATTTTATTTTACTGTTCGATTGTCTATACGTAATTTTCTACCCTGATTTTAATTTTCGTATATTCTACCCTGAATTTGAAGAAAAGCTAAAGCTTTATTTACCAATTTTGTAATTTGAAAAATAGCCTAATATTTTGTGTTTTTATTTTCAAAAAGAATTTTAATTTGTATTCTTATAAAAATTTAAAGCAATTAACAAAATGCCCGAAACACGTTCTCAACAAATCCAACCAGCTGCACAGCAAACAACACAAAGTGCTGAAGTAGAAATCGAGCCTTACAGGCTATCCGAAATATTTTCTATAGTGCCTGAATTTGAAGGCGATCAAATCTCCTTAGGTACCTTTTTAAACGCGTGCGATTGTGCCTATAAAATGGCATCAGCGGATCAAAGACTCTTGTTAACGATTCATATAAAAAATAAACTTAAAGGAAGAGCCGCACAATTAGTAAATTCGAGAAATCCAGGAACATATACCGAAATTAAACAACTTTTAAATCTCCATTTTGGCGACTCAAAGGATTTATCCTTTCTTATACAGGATCTTCAAAGACTCCGTCAAGTTCCCGGCGAGTCCGCCCTTACATTTTATAATCGGTTACAAGTTTTAAATGCAAAAATGCTTTCGAGTATTCAAAAAGCTTCTAACCTCACTAATGATCAAAAAGCTGCACAAAGCAGATTAATCGAAACAATGAGTTTAAATACGCTTTTAACTGGACTAGAACCTCGTCTAGGCCAAATCATTCGTGCAGGAAACCCGGGAGACCTTTTAGAGGCCCACTCCCGCATTAGAAGAGAATTACAGCTCTCCTATTTTGAAAACCAAAAAATAAACAAACCAAATTCTCCGAAACCTCCTTAACCGATTAGGAAACCTTTACCACAAATTATAAAATGTCATAAATGTGGACGCACCGGACACATAGCTCCAGAATGCCGTACACAACCAATGTCCCAACCTGGTTATTCCCAAAATAGCGGTAACGTAAACTACCAAAGACAGTTTCCTTCTTCCAGCCAACCTCATTTTTCTCAGCAAAACAGACCCAACACATTTTCATCTCAATATAGACCTCCTGCAGCTGCCCAACAAAACCAAGCTGCATCCCGTCCTCCTATCATGCAGAGAAACTCAAATTTTTACCCAAACCAACAGAGAGCTCACCACGTAAATTATGATAACCCATATTACGAAGAACCCCAATATTACGAGTATTCTCAAGATGATAGTAACTTCGAAAACCAAGAATACTGTATTCAAAACGACCAAACTTTTACAAGTCATTCCGAAGAATTTGACAGCTCAGAATTTCAAAATTTTCCGTCTCCCCTTCACAAGAACCACCCTCCGGACAGCATTACCAAATTGATCGACCCGATGTTGGAACTACAGAGTCAGATTCAGACAATGAATTTAGACGATTTCGACCCCAATGTGAACTTTCCGGAACAAGCGTTCCTTTGAACCCATTTCTTACTGTTAATCCCAAGAACCTGTACTATATTAACGATGCTTCAAATACCTTCAAACTTTTAATCGACACCGGAGCAGGGATATCTATTTTTAAAGAAAACACCGTCAAGAGATTTCCCATCGGACAGCAGAAAACGTTACTATTCAGGGCATAACAAATCAAAAATTGTCTATATTTGAATCCACCCTTGTCCCTTTTGAGATAGGTAACCCACATAAAGTGTATATTTATAATCTAGATATCGATTTTGATGGCATCTTAGGACTTGATTTTCTTGAGCATTATGAATGCATAATCGATCTTAAATCAAAAAAATTAATAACCAATTTTAAAACGATTCCATTGCACAAAGTCGGTGCTATTACAACCCCAAATAATGTCAATAAAAGTGAGATACACAATAAAATTTCTATCGATGCCCGCACAGAGAAAATATTCAAATTAACCTGTAATCTAAAAAATACTGACGCCCTGTTAACGGCTCAGGAAAAAGAAAAGGTTCGTCTACCTAGTGCATGTTAACGAAAACGGCGAATTTATGACTTCTATTTTAAACGCAAACGCCATCCCGAAATCCATAGATTTTTCCGATCTTTCTATAGAGCCATTCACGTCAAGCGACGTCATACTAAACTTAAATACTCAAGATAATTATGCGTCCCACCAAATTGATAGAGTACAAATAATCCGAAATGAGCTAAGAACGGAACATCTTAACTCCGAAGAAAAGGAGATGATCACAAACCTCTGTTTAGAATACTCTGACATATTTTATATTGAGGGTGATAAGCTAACGTTCACCAATGAAATCAAACATGTAATAAAGACTAACAACGCAAAGCCTGTATTCACGAAATCTTATAGGTATCCTCAGATACACAAAGAGGAGGTGAAAACACAAATAAGAAAAATGTTAGAACAAGGAATTATCCGGCCCTCTATCTCACCGTGGTCTTCACCGGTGTGGGTGGTACCCAAAAAACTCGATGCATCCGGGAAACAAAAGTGGCGTGTAGTTATAGACTACAGAAAGCTGAATGATCTTAGTATTGACGATAAATACCCTTTGCCAAATATTTCAGATTTATTGGACTAACTTCGTAAATGTCAATATTTCTCGACGCTTGATCTCGCGTCCGGCTTTCATCAAATTGAGATCACTCCCGATGACATACCTAAAACAGCATTTTCAGTCGATAACGGACACTATGAATTCGTCCGAATGCCATTCGGTCTAAAGAATGCCCCGTCCACGTTCCAGCGTGTCATGGACAACATTCTTTTGGGCATCCAAAACGAGCGTTGCCTTGTATACATGGACGATATAATCGTCTACTCGCCCACCATACATGAACATATAGACCGACTAAAGGAAGTTTTAAAACGTCTCCGAAATGCAAATCTTAAAATCCAACCCGATAAGTGTGAGTTCTTGAGAAAGGAAGTTGCTTATCTGGGACATCTTGTCACGAAAGATGGTGTAAAACCCAATCCCTCAAAAGTAGAATGCATTAAAAACTTCCCAGAACTAAAAAATGCAAAGGACATTAAGTCTTTCCTGGGATTAGCGGGATATTACCGCAGATTCATCCCGAACTTCGCAAAAGTGTCCAAGCCTTTAACCCAACTCCTAAAAAAGGACGTCCCATTCCTCTTTGATTCTGAATGCAAAAAGTCATTCGAAGAACTAAAGAAAGCCCTAATTACAGACCCCATTCTCATCTACCCTAATTTTGAGGAAACCTTCCTCCTGACTACAGACGCAAGCGCATTCGCAATAGACGCTGTGCTGTCACAAGGGCCAGCCGGAAAAGATCTACCAATAGCTTTCGCATTTAGAACACTTTGTAGCGCAGAAACTAAATACTCCACCATCGAAAGGGAGCTACTGGCAATTGTATGGGCCGTAAAACATTTCCGCCCTTATCTTTTTGGACGAAAGTTTACACTTATTACGGACCACCGGCCATTAACCTGGCTCTTTTCGATTAAGGACCCTGGTAGTAGGCTTGCTCGCTGGCGTCTAAAATTAGAAGAGTACAACTATAAAATCGAACATAAGCCCGGAAAGATAAACAAAAATGCAGACGCCCTATCCCGAATAAAGATTAATTACTTCCAAAAATGCGCAAATTTCCAATCAAAATGTGCCATTTTTGCCGCTAACGAAAATGATAGCGAAAATGACGACCAAAGCCAACCAGACCCAAATGCCGTCGAAATAGACGACGAACACATCACACAAGAATATAACAAATTTGTAGATCTCTACCAAACGAGATCAATAATTGACTATTCCAAAGTCGAATTCTCAAATTCGCAGCTTTTAGGTAAATCGCATAAATTAATTATTACCTTTTTCTGGCAAAACAAACTAGAGGAAATGCATTACAAAATAATCGAGGATATCTTCGAAGAAAACGTTCATTTTGAAAACATGAGCGTTAACATTGCCTCTAGCAAAACTGTAAAAGATAGAAAATACTTTATTATCCCAATACCATTCGACCCGGAAATTGTAGCCCAACACCTGTTCTATGTTCTATTTAAGGCCCAAAATGAATTCGATCCCTCTAAAACATTTCATGTAGAAAATAATTTAGCACTGCCCATTCTCGAAATGTTCTCATTTATCTTTGCCGATAAAGAGATAAAACTTAAAATCTGTTAAAATGTTGTAAGATCCCCAGACGCTGACGAAATTCCCCAAATTCTAGAACACTACCATTCCGGCAAAACTAATTTGCATCGGGGAATAAACGAGACAGTCAGGCGCATAAGAGAAAAGTATAATTGGCCGAACTTAATAAAATATGTTGAAAAATTAATTAAAGCCTGCGAAATATGTCAGAAGGTGAAAATATGTCGGAAAAATTTAAGTACACCACTCGTTATAACGGAGACCCCAAAAACCCCGTTTGAAAGAGTAAACATTGATATCTTCGAATATCCAACCAGATATTACGCACTCACAGTTCGAGACGAACTTACGAAGTTCACGCAAGCCTACCCAATAGACGACAACAAAGCGTCAACGATTGTAAATACCCTATTAGTATTTTTCCAGCATTTTGGAACACCCCTAAGAATACATTGTGACTATGGGCGTGAATTTGATAACTCGTTAGTTAAAGACCTTTGTGAATTGTTTAATACAAAACTAACATTCTCTAGTGTAAATCATCCCCAGTCTAATGGGTCCATCGAAAGGTTCCATGCAACCTTATCAGAAATGATTAGAGCGAACGTAGCAGAAAACCCTACAGAACATCCGTTTAATGTATTACCCTACGCGGTAATCTGTTATAATAATACTAAAAATAAAACACACGGGTTTACTCCGTTTGAACTCATTTTCGATCACACGTCAAGTAGGCCACCTGAAACATTATACAATCAGGAAAAATTAATATCGAAATACATACGAGATCTTAATAACCGCATGGAATATTATTACAAAATCGCTAGGGCAAAAACAGAAAGACAAAAAGAAAAAGCAAAAGTCAGGTTTGACGAACACGTATCACCTATCCCCGAATACAAAGTTGGCGATAAGGTATACGTCAAAGAGTCACAAATAAAATCAAAATCCGAAAACAAATTTAATGGTCCTTTTGAAATTACACAAGTGTTTCAAAATTCCGCCATTCTTCTTAATCCTCGGACAAATCAGTCATCTAAAGTCAACTTCGATAGGTTAAAACCCTATTTTGAATAAGAATATTCTTCTTTGCAGATTCCTCGGGCTGCTCTCGGTAGGCCTGTCCCAATTTTCCATAACACCTATCAACAACACACTCGGAATATTCTTCCATGAAGAAGGTTCTGTCAAAGTGTCAAACGACAAATGGACACTCCTCGTGTATAAAGATCTTTCTTACATAAAAGAAGCTATCGTGAATAACGATAAAATCCTAGAAGGATTACTAGACGGCTTCATAAACGTTGACTCGCCTAGAATGATATCTTTCAGATCCGAAATACAAACACACGTTAGCCTGCTTAATCAAATATCCGATTCTGTCAATTTAAAATATAAAGAAATAATCGCAGATACGAAAAAATATAGTCATAGGGAGAGGCGCGGAATATTTAACGGAATTGGCACGGTCTGGAAATCCATAACTGGAAACCTCGATGCCTCAGACGGTGAATATTTCAATGAATGCATTGATAAAGTCAACCAAGACGAAAGACATATCGAGAACCTCCTTAAAAATCAGATATCGGTTACTACTTCAGTCATAAAAACTTTTAACGCATCAATACAAAAACTTCAAATAGACGAAGAAACATTTAACCGAGACATAATCGAAATCCATAAATCGATAATAGACATATCTGATGACCTTGCATTTTACGATGCTCAAATAAGAACATTAGACTTATGTGAATCATTAATGGAGAGTTACTCCTTTCTAGAAAACTTTCTTAACGACGCTCTAAATGCTATATCATTCGCTAGACTAAATATTTTACATAGCTCAATAATAACCCCAGGAGATCTGATTAGTTCCCTTCAAGAAATTTCACAATCTCTTAGAAAAAATAATCTACCTCTACCTGTGTACTCTTCAACACTCGCACAATACGTTGAGATTATCGAACTTGAGGCATATCAATCAGACACTAAAGTAGTGTTTATTTTAAAAATACCTTTAGTAAATCCTGAAAGCTATACCTTATATCATCTTTATCCAATACTTGTGTTGGATAATCGAACAGAATTTCACCATATAATTCCTACAACACAAAAATATATAGCGCGGGACGATGATTCAATGTTATACGTTTCTTTTCAAAACCTAGAAGGCTGTAAATCAATAGGACGAAACCAAAAGATCTGTTCAGATGTTCTACCCTACCCGATAGACAGCGAAGCGATTTGTGAAGCTCAGCTCCTTAGAGGACCAAACCAGTTACCTAAGACATGTCAAGTATCAATTCTTCTGGCAAAAGGATACAACGTCAAAGGTATCGACCTAAACTTTTGGTTGATTACTGTGTCAGATCCATTACCAGTTACTATCAAATGTGAAGGAAGAGAAGTCAAGACGAACATTATCAATGTCAATTCCCTCCTTAAACTTCAACCGTATTGTAACGCCTTTATAGGGAGCACACGCGTTCACGCCAAGGCAATCATCGACAAGTATCAAAACGTTACTTACAAAAGCCACCCAGTTTTGATCCCATACAAGTGCTGCCAACACATCTCATCGAAGCTTCATATCCCAGACCTCAAACCTCTAAAACTGAACAAGATAGATGTAGAAGATCTCAATATTGCTCAGCACAAACTAGACCAATATTCAGAAGAACTGGACAAACTAATAAACCAACCTTTTGTCTACAAACACTTGTCTTGGTTCACAATCATCACAATAGTACTTCTAGCCAGCCTACTCGTCCTGTACATATTATGTAAGTGTCGTCGTAAGAGACTACCCAGCATCACCATGGCTCCACTAGATGATGGTTCACCACCTCCGCCCAGACCACTGCAGCGAAAGACAGTCAAGAGCAGACTAAGCAGTATTCTTGCGAGAAGACGGCCAGCTATCCATCCCCAAGCCGAAGAAGAAGACGAAGACGAACTTTAAGTGATTTTACAAAAGTTAAAACATTGCATTAACTTTTGACTAAAAGGGGGAGTTGTTATATCCGTTATAGCCACGTGTATTCATTGACCTTCAGTCGCATGGGAACGGATATGGCGATTTCAACATTTCAAGGAATGCATTGCAAGCAGTATTTTCGAGTTGCAGTTCTCACAGCTTGAAGGTGCTGCCTCATCATTTCAAAACATATAAATTAAGCACCAATTGTAAATATTAGTTAGTTCATATCAGATACTTTTATTATGTCAGTTTAAGTTTCAAATTATACGGTTTAAGTTTTACAATTATACAAAGTATTTTTAAGTGAATAAATAATATTTTTAAAAAAAGTGAATTTTTGAAATAAAAGTGTAACATATATATATATATATATATATATATATATATATATATATCTATCTATACATATATATATATATATATATATATATATATATATATATATATATATATATATATATACATATATATATATATATATATATATATATATAGATATGTATATATATATATACATATATATATATATATATATATATATATATATATATATATATATATATATATATGCTAATGCAACTATAACGAACAAAACAAGAACTAGGAATTAATATTTTTACAGCCTATTTACGTGAACTCTCCATTATCCATGCAAATTTGAAACACTCTTTCCAGTTTCCTAATTGCTTAGATAATGAAGGTGGAACATTCCGTATTTAAAACCCTAATTTCATAAACTATTTTTTGTCGCAACTCGTCAACACTGTCCCTTCTATTATGATACACTTTATCTTTTAGGTATCCCCACAAAAAACTGTCCAATGGTGTAGTGTCGTGACTGTTCGCGGGCAAATGAATATGGCCATATTTGCCAATCCACAAATTATATCGAGCATTTAAAAAAATCTGTAACCTCTCGAATATTGTGTGGTTGTGCGCCATCTTAGTGCCAAATTATTTGGTTATTAGTGTTTAAAGGAAGCTCCTCCAAAAATGCTCAATTTCGTTATTTAACAGATTTGAATATCGTTCCCACGTTCATATAACCTCAATAAATATCGGACCAATAATTTGGTTTCCCAAGATGTCGCACTACACATTTATTGACTTCCGCCCTTGTCTCTTTCGCTCTTCAATTATATGTGGATTTGTTGTTGCCCAATGGTGCTTGTTTTTTCTATTAAATATTCCGGCTGTGATAAAATAAGCCTCATTAGACCACAAAATCCTTCTGAATAACAGCATATCTTGCCTCAATCCGGTCAGCATATCCTCACAGAAGTGGAGTTGTTGGGTAAAATGATCGTTGGTTAATAGTTGCACTGGTCTAATTTTATACGGGCGGTATAGATTTTTTTTAGCAGTGAACAGATGTAGAACCTCGATTTTCCGGTTATCCCAGATACGTTCGGAATCGATCTGCTTGGATTTTCTAAAAATTAGTTTGTATTTAACGTTTAGACTACCTAAAGAAAGAATTTTTTACCTTCAAAATATAATAATATGGATAATTCCTCGTCCAAGTCAAAATTTGCCTCTGCAAGGATTTTCTTTGTGCGTGGTTTATTACTATATCTGCAACAGTTTTTTTTGAGGGAACTCTTGCACCAGGATATAACAGCCTGTATTGTTGCATTGCAATTGACGCATTATTAGCATTTGCGAAATAAAGTTGAAAAATTTCTAGTTTTTCTTCTCCGGTAAATTGCATTTTAGATTTTATTAATTTTGTTTTCTGTAAAATCAATAAAATATTTTACTTACGATTAAAAGTAAGTGTTTTGTTTTTGTTGGTGACATTCCACGGGTAAAGCGATTTCATCACTTCATGGGTACCGCGATTTAAGTATGGCTGCATATCTATGAATTGTCATATGTGGTTCCACTTTAAAGTGGAATAAGTCAAAAACTACTGTTCCGAATTTAGACAAATTATATATTTTTGGAAAGGAAAAAATGAGGAGAATCCGAAAATGTCAAAAAATATAGAGTGTCCCATTTAAAATAACAAAGTTGATGATGATTTAATGATTTTCCAAACGTCTTTTGTTTTTAAAATTGCCCGCGCCATATAAATCTTTAGGAAATGCCCTTTAACTTTCGTAGGAACCATTTCTTTGTATGCTGAAAAATATAAACCTTTTAGGGGGTGGCAAATTATAGACAATAACCCTGTACGCCCTTAGTTCCACCCAAATCAAATACTTATATACGCCACTGTATTGAGACTGACTGAGAATTTAAAGTATTAACTGGTATATCATCTTAAACTAATTTATGAAAAAATATGAGAATGGGAGGGCCTGAAAAAAAAGCTCCTTTGAGTAAATGGGCCTTCAAGCCGAGATGTGCATGTGGCCTCTTAAATGCTTAATACGCCACTGCATTTATTGTAGATTAAACATAATTCATTATAAAAAGTCCTACATTTGACAATAATAAATCGCTTTCCAATGTGATCAAGATCTATATTATACTAGTGAACGTTATTTCAAGTTAAATTAGATACGCATTAAAAAAAATAGAATCACTTATTCATCGATCTAAATATTTTCCTGAGTAATCTCCAGTAAACAAGACTCCTCACCATTTTAACATAAATAACTATTAATTTCCTTTGCAATCAGGAAATTGGTGATGGTTACAAGACAAGTTCTGTCGAAGACGAATCTACTTTTTACTATCTCGCAATTTGCTTGCAGCGGTCAATTGCAAAATTATACCGAGCCTTTTCCTTTCTTGGTTACTTCGAATTAAGTTTTTGCTTCTTTCCCGCTAATGGCTATGTTTTTAAATTCTGTTTTTTGGTTTGCATATAACGATTGGCCACGTAAATTGAGAGACGTCTTTTTGCTTATTACACGTGTTTTTACCGTAAGAAGTGAAGAGAAATTATATGATATTTCTTATTTCTTCTTAAGAGTTTGTAAAGGTTTAAATTATTAACAATGAATGTAATAGAATACGCATTTTTATACCATAGCATAGTTCAGGGGTGGCCACATGAAACACCCCGGTGGCCATTTAAGGAAAAATATGAGAAAGTATAAATTTTGCATTTCTTGTGTAAAAAGTAAACCTGCGTCCGGAATCGAGTCTTTATATGGGAATACTGATTATTATAAAAATAGAGAAACGGTTAAATAGAGAAAGCTTTAGACAATTTTGTCAGGAGACTAATGGCGTGTGCGGATGGCTTCTAATTATTCCTGTTTATGAGATATTTAGAAAAAATATCATATTTAGATGTATTTATATATATATATATATATATATATATATATTATATATATATATATATATATATATATATATATATATATATAGGGTGTCGTGGACATATTTCAGTGGGTGATAGTACTCGACAAAATAGGAAAAAAATGCCAATATATACATGGTCAAAAACGCACCATTGTCGTTATACAGGGTGTCAAAGTTTCAATTGTTTCCTCGTTTTTTGCGTTTTTGTTCTAGTTCGTCCTGAGACAATTAGTTCAAATTTAGAACATGTATTATTGGATGGTAGTATACAGGGTGTTTTTTTGCACCACCTACAAATTTATCTTGCGGAACTTTGCAGCACCCTGTATGAATTCTGATATAAAATTTAAACTTTTTGTTCACTTCTTTAGCTCTTTCGTATTTTGCATTATTCTCGCATCTATCACAGTTTACCACTTATTTGCAATAATTGCCATAGAAGCAAAATAAGTGTAGGATAAATAATGAAACTGGAAAAAAAGGTTGTAGGCTGAGGCAGGTTATAAGTCGAAAACTGTGATAGATACGAGAATCATGCAAAATATGAAAGCGCTAAAGAAATAAACAGAGAGTTTAAATTTTATATTAGAATTCATACAGGGTGCTCCAAAAAAAGTTCCGCAAGCTAAACTTGTAGGTGGTGCAAAAAAATGTAACACCCTGGTGCGTTTTTGACCATGTATATATTGGCATTTTTTTTGCCCATTTTGTCGAGTACTATCACCCCCTGAAATATGTTCACGACATTAATTAACACCCTATATATATATATATATATATATATATATATATATATATATATATATATATATATATATATATAGGTCCAAACACATGGACCATTATGAAAATTTAAGGCAGTAAGAAATTAACCCAAAGAGCAAAGAGTTGTCATTTATGGGTATTAGTGTGAGGCTTTGTTTTTTGAACTTCTAGTAGCAATAAGTAGAAGTATATAGATGTATAAGTTAAAAACGCAAACGCGTTATTTACTATATATATATATATATACTGACTGGCACGAAAAACGGGTCACTTAAAATTTGCCCCAAACTGAAACTTTATAACATTTTTCTTTATGAACTGATTTGAATATTCTTTTCAGCAAAATGTATATAAATTAGTCTTTTTTATACTCATTTAACAGGCATAATGAAAGATCATTTGGCATCATATTATATCCTGGGAAGCAAAAGTGTGTTTTTGAGTTAGTGTGGAGTTGTTAGGTAGTGCAGAAATGATGAAATGTCACTTGTCGTCAAGCCATATTTATTCTAAGCATTTCATTCTTTTATTTATCTCAACAGCTCTTTTCCTTTGGTAGATAAACCCCGTAGAGTAAAACATTTTAATTAAACAGTATTTAATATTCTATGTAAAGTTTTGTTAGACTATGCTGATCAGCTATGGAATTTTGTTTTTGAAAATGTCACTCAAAAGTCCTAGTTACTGTTTATTGTCAGTAATTTTGGTACACAAAATGTCTGTAAGTCCAGAAACTGTGTCGGCAATTGTCGCTTTAATGGAACATGGTAGAAGTCAAGGCTATGTTTCCCATAGACTTAGGATTCCGCAAACCATAGTGCAACGTGTTTATGCCCGTTTCAGAGCAATAGGTTTATCTACCTGACGGCCCGGAAGACGTCCCTGAAGGAGAACTTTTAATCTCGAGACGATCGTTTCTTGTTGACCTTATCGTTAAGAAATCGCCGTTTACCTGCAGTTCAAATTAAGAATCAATTATAGCATAGAAGGAATGTAAAAGTAAGTGAACGTACTGTTCGTAAAAGATTAAATGAAGCAGATATTAAATCGAGAAAACCTGCTCCAAGACCGGAACCAACCAGGACACATCGGTTAACCCGGCTGCAATTCTCCAGGGATCATAAAAATTGGATGGAAAATGATCGGAGTCGAGTATTGTTCACCGACGAATCAAGATTTTGTTTAAGATTTCCAGACGATGGGGAAAGAGTATGGAGAAGAACAGGAGAATGTTATGCTTAATGCACCTTTAACCCTAGGGTTAGTTTTAAAAGAGGTTCAGAAATGGTGTGGACAGTTTCATTAGATGCGCGTACCGACTTGTATATTGTTCACAGTGGATCAATAAATGCTGAAAGGTACATTCAAGAATATTAGCTAATTATATAGTTACAATCGAACGGTTAATCACTGATAACTTCATCTTGATACACGATAATGCGAAACCCCATGTTGCACGGATAGTAAGACAATACCTAATTGGCATTAATATCCCACAAATGGACTGGCCCGAATTTAAATCCTATTGAGGCTGTGTGCGACATGCTCTCAACAAGAAATAATCAATTTAATACAAAGCACGCCAAGAAGAATTAATGCTATAATCCAAACTCGAGGATTAGTTTGAATTCAAATTGTTTTCTTTGTAGTGTTTTACTCAAAAGCGTTTATCTACTATGCTAGAATTAATACGCCTTGACGACAAGTGATATTTCATCATTTCTGCACTACTCCACAGATTGACGGGTTGATGGTTGTGGTAGACTAATTTACCTACGTTTTGTTCAAAAGAATATTCACATCGGTTCAAAAAGAAAAAAATTATAGAACTTCAAATTTGGCGCAAATTTTCGTTTCAGTGTATATATACAGGGTGTCTCACGGTCACCGTCCGTTAGACGTTTATGGAGAGTCGATAAACGGATTTTTCTAAAATTATGGCTGTCGTTATAAGAGGCCATGATCTATCTTTGTAACTATTTTCAACCATGCGGTGTTTCCGCTTCTAGCCAAATCCGGTGGAAACACCGCTATTTTAAATATCCTGTATATTTTACAATTTTTAGATTTTACGTGTATTTCTGAGTAACTTCTCTGTTTAACTTTCTATGCCTATCTGTAGCCGTTTTTGAGATATTCATTATTTTATTTCTTTTATAACGAAATTAGAACACACAGGAAAATCTTGATATTTCCATTCTCTAAAATAATTTTAAGCTGAAATTTGAGTAATGGCGAATTATAAGTCGAACATGCAGGGTTTTTAACGAATTTTACACCCATGAACAGAAGAAAATTTAGAAACATTATGACAAATCATCTGAATTATGGAATAATTAATGCAGAAAAGATTTTACCCAGGCTAATAACTTCAAATAAGGATAACATAATCAATGTGTTGAACTATTTTCATGTTTATCCCGAAGCCTCTATTCGTGCAGCAGAATTCGATTTAGGAGTTTCACGAACTTCTGTTTAAAGAATTTTAGAAGAACATGGTATGCACCCATATAAATTTAATCTTTTTCATGCTCTTCATCCAGAAGATGCTCAACGTGAAGGGTTGTGTGAAATGATCTTAGTTCGAACAGAGTAAGATCCACAAATTCTACGCAAAATTATATAGACAAAGAGTCGAAATTAATTCAACCACAATTCAAGTGAGTGAAGGTATTTTTAATAGGCATGACTCTCATCTATGGGGCACTGAAAACCCTCATGTCATTCGGGAAAGAAATTTTCAAAATAGTTTCAGTGTAAATATATTAGCTTTAGTCAAGCACAAACAGTTCAGACAAAGCTTGTTGACCATCTGTCGTTGGCTAGATGAGAGTATTGGTATCAGTTGGACGGCGCGCCGCCACATTTTGGAAGTGAAACTGACCAGAAGCTGCATGAAATGTTTGAAGGTAGGAAGATTGGTCTCCAGACCTGACGCCATTACATTTTTATCTTTGAGGAACGGACAATAAAGCAGACAGTTTACCCAGCCCCGGTTAATTCAGTGGAAGAACTAGTAGCTCGAGAAAATGTAGCTAGAGAAAATGGCGACCAATTTAATCCAGCTGAAATAGTAAGGACTACTACGGTAGCTGTAAAAATCAAACATTCAAAAGAGCTTAAGAAACAATGGGGTCATTTTAAACATTTAGATTATGATTGTTTGTTCTGACTACTTTTGTTTGTTGTACATTTTTAAAATTATCCACTTTTAGTTTGTATTAAATGTTCACATAATTCAGATTATTTGTAATAATGTTTCTAATTTTTCTTTTGTTCATAGATGTCAAATTCGGATATTTTTTGTTGAAAACTCTCAACCTAATAGTATCTCACAATGGCAGGTGTCACTATACAGGTTACGGTGTTAAATGTTTTCATGGCCCACTACTACCGAAATCGTTGGCGAGTTAGGTATAGGCAATAGGCTTTTCAAATCAGTATTGATATACAGGGTATCTTATTGAAAAAAGTCGATTTTCGGACCAAATAAAATACCCAAAGGCCTTGTTTAACCGTAACGCAAATTGCAGCTTAAAATTCCTTTAGAGAACGGAGATATCAAGTTTTTTTGAGAATCCTGTTTTCGTTAAAAAAAGAATAAAATGATTAATATCTCGGTTACAGATAGGCATAGGAGGTTATTCAGAAATACATATATAATCTAATAATTGTAAAATAAACAGGATGTTCTATTTAAAATAACGATGTTGGCACCGCTTACGGATGGAAGCGACAACACCGCATAGTTGAAAATGTTTTTAAAAAACCTTCTAAAACGACTCTCACCGTGAGATATCCATATATATATATATATATATATATATATATATATATATATATATATATATATATATATATATATATTATAGTATGTCCGTTATATTCGATTTTTTTAAATATTTTGGAAAAAACCCGTTTTTATACAAAATTCTAAATTTGGGGTGATTTTTGAGAACAAAAAATTCGAGTTTCCTAAAAGAATTAATGCAAATTGCAGAGGGCGCTGGCGTTGCCTGCGACATGTCGCGTGAGTTTAAATGCTCTGTTGAATGAAATTTGTATGTATACTATCTTTAACACACAATAAAGAAGCCACATTTTGTAAATCTCGCTTCGAGTAACCATTTTCGAGATATTTGCATTTAAATGATTCAATGCGCAATTTTAAGTTTTGTTATTTTGTAAATGTAACAGTTTTCTAAAGTAAGCGGGGCAAGTTTTGTTTACCTGAAATGGGTTATTTGGAAAAAAAATATTTGATTGCCTTCTAGAAGCCCTTCTTAACAACGGAAATGAAAAATTTTCCTGCGGAAATGCGTCATTTCCATTGTACACCCCTTTTTTTTTTTACATTAGAAGCTTGCGGGATCTTGGAGCGAATAGGGGTGCTGGGTGGGGTAAAAATACTTTAAAGGGAAAAGAAATCTTTTCTAGAAGTGTTTCTTAACAATGGAAATGAAAAAATTTATTGCAGAAACGCGTTATTTTCATTTTCATACACAGTTTAGTATACCTGAAATCAGTTACATGAAAACTTTGCTTGGCATCTCATCCCAAATGCTTTCCCAAGCACCAAAATGCCAAAATGTTACAGCGGAAATTTGTCGTTTTAATTTTCCGACAAAATTTTGTATAGTTTAGTTTACCTGAAATCAGTTACATAAAAAAGAAGCTTTGATTTATATTCTAAACTTTTTCCTCAAGATAAAAATGTAAAAATTTGTCTGCGGAAATCTGTCATTTACATTTTTCACGGAAATTTTGAGCGCTTTTCCAGGGCGCGGCACGATTGCGGACGAAACATTAGTATTCAGTTTTTCACAAAATGAAGTGAGGGCACGATTGCGGAATGTAAAAATAACGGCTGAACGCTTCGTATTGTCAGCGACATTTTATACCCGTATACGTGACAGCCCTAAATTTTTTTTAGATAATATCAATAATTTGTCTGAGTCACAAAGTTTCATATAAGTATCTGTCTGCATATCTTTGAGAACTTCAAGGAATATAAACAAAGAAGGATGATCCTTTCTTGAGTCAGGCAATCGAACAAATATATACGAGCATTCCGCAATAATGCCATCGATTATTTTGCCTCCATCCGCAATCATGCCTTCGTTTTCGTTACTTAAAAAATGTAGAAGAATTTAGAATGTAAATCAAAGTTTTTTTTTTGTGTAACTGATTTTAGATATTCTAAACTATACAAAATTTCCGCAGAAAATGAAAATGACAAATTTCCGCAGACACATTTTAACATTTTCGTGCTTGGGAAAGAGTTTGGGATGAGATGCAATGCAAAGTTTTCATGTAACTGATTTCAGGTATACTAAACTATGCAGAACGGAAATGACGCATTTCCTCAGCAAAATTCTTATTTTCCGTTATTTAGAAAAGCCCCTAGAATATGTAAAACTAGATACTCCTTATAACCAATTTCAGGTAAACGAAACTTGAGCCAAGTAAGCTATGTTTAAAACAAATACAATAAGAGACGCTACAAATTTAACTACTATCAAGCTTTTCCATTATTTGTTTACATTGTGGATGTTTAAATAAATGAAAAGAAAAATTTTGCTTTAAACAAATCTGAAAAACCAGAAAAACATATTAAGGCTTTTTAAATATTTGTTAAACATACATGTATATTCTACAATCGTAGGTTAGATATTGGTTCCTAGTATGACTCACTCATCATCACTTGAGATTTGGATGTGAAATTCAATATTATATGTGCCATAAAATGCGTTTTAAAAATTATCATTGTTTAAACACAGGTGTCTTGCACCTGAATCTTTGATCTTTTTAAGTTTGCTTGTCCTTAAACCGATACCTACGCGATAACACGGGTGGGATTTATATTCACATGGGAATGTATTCGAGGAACTGTAAATAATCCCCTGTGAATCCATTGTTTTAATATTTTTAGTCCAGGCGGTGACCTCAAAAAATCATGTGAAAAACCTCTGAATTCGCAAATTAGGTAGAAGAAGTTGGTTTTCGTGCGATAACCCGTTTTCTCCTTCTCATACGTTAAATATAGTGGTATACAAAATAAAAGCTTATTAAATTTCTACAAAAAAAGTGTATTATTTTCACGTAAAACATTTTCAAGTTGGTAACAATTTCACCTCATACATTTTCAAGTTGTCAACAATCCATGCTCAAAGTGATAATTACATTAATAAGTGTTTAACTTAAATGTTGAAAAAATGCGTATTTTAACAAAAAAGCAATTATTACGTAGATAGAGATAAATTCAAAATAATTTCAGATTTGCAAATTCTCACTTTTGACAAAGTTCCTGTAAAAAATACTGCTTTTCTTTTATCCTCATATATATGACGTATATACCAGACCAAAGCAACTCTTAAATATAATATAAGCCTACAAAATATAAAAAACTGTTTATAAACACACAGTAATATACAATGGCCTGCAAAGAGTTTGCAACATATGGGAATTTTTCTATTATTGATTTCTCAGAAAATTTTATTCTTGATAAAAGTTGGTGCTTAAAGAAAAACTAATTTTGACTGCGTCAGATCGGATTATAGGGTGCTCAAAAAATTTAAAAAATCACAACAGCAGAGCTATAGGACACAGAAAGTTATAAATAAAAGTTAAGTAAAGTTTTTATATCTAGTTCAGTTAAAAAGAAAATTAGACTGAAATATTGAAAAAGTAAGCATTTTTCGATTTTAGAGTACACATTTTCTCTTTAACTATACTAGATATCAAAAAAGCTTTACTTAATTTTTATTTATAATTATAACTTTTTGTGCCCGATAACTCAGTTTTAGTGAATTTTTTATTTTTAAAATTTTTACACAAATGTGTCGTATTGTGCTGCAAAGTAGGTCGTGTCTAAAGCGATTTAGTTGCACCTACCCACAGATGGCGCCACTGGTTGTCTATTTCCCTTATCGACTTTCAATGTTTTAAATATCTTGGGGAAAAAAGCAACGTTTTTGTGCAAAATTTTGTATTTTGAGGACGAGAAATTCTACTCTCCTAAAAGCATTATTATAAATTGTAGAGGGCACTGGCTGGGACATGTGCGTACGTTTAAATAATATTAACTTTTTACGCCTTAGTGTGTTCAAGTAATTTTACTTATATTATCTTTATTACATAAAAACAGGCATGCCAAAAGTGATAATTACATGCGAGCGCCATTTTTGTTTTTCAATTTAAAATTCTCAAATCCTAATGGCGCAATGGCGATGTTCAAAAATCGGTGTAAAAAATGCTTATTCAGTTTATTTTAAATTAAGCCCAAAAATCAAGTGTGATATAATTAGAACTGGTAAAATATTGTTACGAATTCAATACGGTGGAACAAAATAGCGCTCTATAAAGATGTTTGAAAGATCACTATATGTATATGTACGTGTTTAGCCAACCAAATAGGCATCATCAGATCTAAAATGCATTAACAAACTCCTCCCCTGTACAGGGTGTCCCGTTTTCGTTGTTTATGGGGTATCTCTCTTATTAGTGAAGACAGAGGGTTGCGGTTTTCGCGACATAGTACTACTTTTTTGTAAAACGAAAGATGACCCAAACAAAATTCTCATAGCCCCCTTCGTTTTTAAGATACAATGTGACATTGAAAATATTGCATTAAAAATTGCAGGTAAAAACTGGCTCTAATACAGTTTTTCACGTAAAATCCAGTGGCGTATTCAGATTTTTTATGTAGTAGCTGTCGTTTTTGAGATACAACACAAATTTATAATTTGTTAAATGGGACACCCCGTATATTTTTATTTTATATTATTCAGTTCATAATAAGCTTCTCGAAAATATATATACACTTTTCTATTCGAACCGCCCAGTAATTTCCATTTTTTTAGAGATATACTCAGTTTTTGGTAGTAGGCTGTAATTGCCTACAAAACAAATGAATTTTTCAGGTATATTTTACTTATAGTAACAAGATTTTTTTTTAATTCTACAATAAATGATTACCTTGTATATCCTTGTTTTATACTATTTTAGAAGAAATGTTCAAATTTTAGCAATTTAATAATTCAATAATTATAATGTAAAATGTAACTAGTTTTGTATTATTATAATTTTAGCCTGTTGCCTTGAAGAAGGTTTAAAATCGGACCGAAAACTCAAATAATGAATTATTCTACCTCTAATACCTCTAACAGCAACTAACAACAACAACAAAAACTAATCCTACCACTGTGTGTTTGGGTCATCTTTCGTTTCACAAAAAAGTAGCACCATCTAGCGAAAACCGGAACCCTCTATCTTCACTAATAAGAGAGATACCCCATAAAGACAACGAAAACGGGACACCCTGTACGGTTACCCAACATGTTAAAAATGCTTATTTATATCAAAAAAATTAATTATTTATTTTATATTTTTTCTGTGACAGCTTTAAGATCAATCATAGGGCTAGCTACACTGTCATCTAGCGAACTGAATGCTCAGTTAACACTTCTATTTAAAATTTTTATAAGACTGATTGATAGTTTCATTAGCTTAAAAGAGCATTTAAAAAAACATTAGTTAATTTGTTTGTTACTAATAAAAATGGCTTATTAATTATTATACATCCTAATGTTTTTTATAAGGAATAATATAATATAACTTAAGTCGCTTTAGAATAACTGGTTTAATGAGGTAATTCATGTAACTTTTTGTAATAATGAGTTACCAATAAGTAAATAAATCAAATAATCAGATAAACATCGAAACGAGATTATGCCTGCTAGCAACAAACAAAATAAAAAATGCTAAACTATAGTAATAATTATAGAGAATTATAATTTTAAATTAAATTAGAGTAAGCAGTTAGATGTAGTGCAAAATATTATTACCTTTACATATAGCCAACCGAAAACAACCATTTAAACATTATTCAGTACTGGAAGCATTTCATAAAACATTTTACATTCCGCTAATCTGATAACTTGCGAACTTTGTCTAAGATTTTTTTATCGCTATAAAATCAGGAAAAAAAATGAAAATCGGATATTTAACCCGAATTTACTCTGTGTGATTTAAGTTAAGGTATTCAGTTTTTCACTGGAAATAACGCAAAAAGACTAGTGAAAATATAATTCATTTTTTGTGAAGAGGAGAATACAACAAAAAAGACAACAATTCTCTTCAGTAGTATTAATCTTCGAATTAATTTTTTCAATAACGCTATTATTATATTCCAATTTCAATTGAAATTCAAAATCATCACGCTACGATTTAATTTTAAATCTTATTAACTTTTTTGCGCTTTGCGGAAGAACAGCTTCTTTGAAAGGAAAAATGATATTATCTTTTTCGAGAGTTATCGCATAAGATATTTAGCGAATACTCAGTCCAAAGAGTGCTGTTATTTAAAAATCGATGTGTGAACATAACATTAAAAGTCAACGTAAGTACATATTGCACACAATATACCCATGGAACTGCGTGTTAAAAAATATAGAAAAGAAATAATGTTTCTTACTATCCATCCGACGTTTCGAATGCACGAAGCATCTTCAGTCCACGAGATGTTAATACCAAATTACGGTATTTATTATGGGTTGTCGCTCTTGATATAAAATTAGTATACCATTGAATTTAATGTACTTACTTATGTAAGTCCATTAAATTGTATAAACATACTTACTTAAGTAAATCCATTAAATTGTATAAACATTTAGTGTTTCGATTTCAGTATACAAAATATACAAATTTATACTTTGTCTATGTTCAGACTAACATTTATCGCATAACTTTGGTCTAAAACCTGGAAAAATCAAGTGCTCTGGCTTATAGTAAATTTAACATAGACGGCTTTGATTTCAATTGTTTTTATTTTAACATGGCCATTTTGTCGTAATTTAACTTAATTTTAATTTATTTAATAATAAATAACAATAATAAAGTCTTAAAAAATCATTTCTAAATGTTTATAATTTAACATATATTTACTATTTATTTTGTCCGGGACTTACTTACAAATATTAAATTATTTAAATTGAATTTAATGAGTTATTTGTATGAAACAATTATCTGAATAATAATGGATATTTTAATATTGATACCGGGAAGAAAATGAAGCTACATGTTTTTTTTTTATTTAAACATTTTGAAACAAGGATATTAAATATGAAGTAACAGTGAATAAACAAAAATAATATTATTTATAGAATAGATATTATTTAGTCTATCCAACCCCCGTTAAGCCTGAGACATTTTTCTAAGTTGTCCTAACTCTACCAGTTATGGCTTGAAATGTAAACTCTGGATTATTTTCGTTTGAACTATTTATTTCGCCTTGCAATTTTAATGCCAATTTCCGAATCGTTGGTGGTCTATTATAGTAAACTTTGTTTATAAGGTATCCCCAAAGAAAGAAATCTAGAGGTGAAAGGTCTGGGCTATTCGCAGGCCAAGTTATGACACCGTGTCTCCCTATCCATAAATCATATTTATTATTAAGGTATTCTATAACTTCAATAATATTATGACAAGGGGCCCCATCTTGGTGAAAAATAATATTATTATAGGAGAGGTAACTCTTCCACAGCTTGTTCTATCTTATTTCGTAATAAATTGAAATATCTTTTGCCATTTAAAGAACCATGTATGACTCAAAACTTTGTTTTCTATAATGCCGCACCAAACCAATATATATATATATATATATATATATATATATATATATATATATATATATATATATATATATATATAAAAATCGATAAAAATGCGCTCTCACACATCTTTATCAAAAGTTCTTGGTCGGAAAAGATATATGTATAATAGCAGAAATATATAATTTCTGCAGGTGCAAAACGGCCTACAAGAAGAATTTGCTTTCGATTATGTCACGCCTCTACCCTCATCAGGCAGGCTTGTACACAGGGAGATCTGAAATAACAGATTGCTCGATATGACAAAATCGAAAACGAAACGTCTATCATACTGAAACAGTACTACAAGCTAAATGTAACACTTAGCACCACCTATTGGGGCTCCGGTGATTTCCGGCTGCAAACCCATAGGTAATTTAAAAAGTATGCACTAGCACCATCATGCGAAGAGTAGATACTAAAAATCGATAAAAATTAGCTCTCACACATCTTTATCAAAAGTTCTTGGCCGGAAAAGATATCTGTATAACAGCCGAAATATATAATTTCTGTAGGTGCAAAACGGCCTAAAAGAAGAATATCGAGCAATCTGTTATTTCAGATCTCCCTGGGTACAAGCCTGCCTGATGAGGGTAGAGGCCCAGAAATCATGATCGCAGGAGGGTACCCTGTTACATAATCGAAAGCAATTCTTCTTGTAGGCCGTTTTGCATCTGCAGAAATTATATATTTCTGCTATTATACATATATCTTTTCCGGCCAAGAACTGTTGATAAAGATGTGTGAGAGCGCATTTTTATCGATTTTTAGTATCTACTCTTCGCATGATGGTGCTAGTGCATACTTTTTAAATTACCTATGGATTTGCAGCCGGGAATCACCGGAGCCCCAATAGGTGGTGCTAAGTGTTACATTTAGCTTGTAGTACTGTTTCAGTATGATAGACGTTTCGTTTTCGATTTTGTCATATCGAGCAATCTGTTATTTCAGATCTCCCTGGGTACAAGCCTGCCTGATGAGGGTAGAGGCGCAGAAATCATGATCGCAGGAGGGTACCCTGTGACATAATTGAAAACAATTCTTCTTGTAGGCCGTTTTGCACCTGCAGAAATTATATATTTCTACTATTATAAGGTGGTCCTCATCAGTACAGTCAACTAGTTGAAAGACGAATACAACTAGCGCTAAAATGAATACACAAAACAATACCAGAGCCACCAACAGGAGCAAAACCAACATTTGTGATTACCAAGAGAACATCCAAAATCTTCGCAGGACTTGATACTCTATTTACCACGGAGCAGCATATAGGCACCTGTGGCGAAACTCATAACCCAAGAGTAGTAAATCAAAAGTAGAAAATATATAACGCGGCAAGAACTAGTTATAGTAGAAATGGATTCTTTGGGATGCCCGCTAAAGCAATGTAATTTGGCTAACAATAGACACGTATTTCTGACTTAAGGTCTTGATCTGGCGCCAAAATGAATACACAAAACAATATCAGAGTCACCATCACGCCTGAAAAATGAGATTCCAGGAGCATACCGAGAGCTCCTCTGCGGTGGTGGTGTATTCACCGGTAGGAAGTCTCAGAGCTCCACGCTCTGTCCTTGATCTTTTGGGACAATCCTTTGAAGTCTGGGGGCTTCCGCAAGACCTTCCAAATTTTCGCAGTAGGTCCTCCAAGATTCTCTCTTTGTACCATCGTTGATATTTTTATGTTCTTCAGTCAGCAGGTAATTTCGATCATGGTTCTATTAAAGAGCCTGCGTGTATACGAGCCTTTTCAAGGTCCAAGTTCCAACAAAGTGTTTTCTTGTTACCTCGATAGGTTTGCAATGGACAATTCTTCTTATAGGAGTCTATTGTGGCTTCTTGTATTGAGTTTGTTACATTTACCACTTGCGTTACTCTACAGCAGGGCATTAGTGGCATATCTAACCGCACCTTAAGAGACTGCACATAGTCACCCCAGTAATAATTATGGACTCTGATATAGAAATACGTACTCCACCAGATACAGGGTGTTAGTAAATAAGTGCGACAAACTTCAGGTGGTGATTCTACATGAAAAAATAATGACAGTTTTCTATAGAAATGTATGTCCGCAAATGATGATTAAATTTAAAATCGGTCGAGATATGCCAATGAAATTTGGTGGGTTTTAAGAGGTAGTTAGTAGTAGTAGGAGACATTTCAAATTAAAAATCATTTTTGAATTCCTCCTTCAATTTGTGACAAAAAATCTCTCTTGCGTTTTTTTCATTTCTTTAATACATTATCAAGATCTATCTAATACAATCATATTAAACCAGAACAATAACAGAAAATAACACGATAAAGATTCAACTCTTCGCCTCATTCATTGTCGTATTCGGGCAAATATTCCTGGTGTATTTCTTATTGTCTCACAGCCGTCTATAATCCGATTCCACAAGTCATCAACATTTTCGAAGGGAGCGGAATAAACTAATGACTTAAGAAAACCCCAAATGCGAAAATCTAGAGGATTTAAATCCGGCGATCAAGCAGGCCAATTTTCCGTACCTCCCCTTCCTTTTCAACGGTTTGCATATACTGTATCTAAGTGGTTACGTACATGAACTAGTGCATTATCATGCATAAACCATAAGTGTTGTCTCAGCTGTAGAGGAATTTCTTCAAGAAGAACATTTAACTCTCCCTGTAGGAAATTCAGGTAAGATTCGCCTATTAGTCGTTATGAGAGGAAATATGGACCGATTAAATGATCATCAATTACCCCAAGCCATACATTAATTGAAAACTGATGTTGAAAATGAGCTTCAAAGATTCCATATGGATTTTCCTCAACCCCTAAGTCATGGAAATTTCGTAAACAATGTCGTCCAAAAGTAGCATCGTCAATAAAAACAACGCCATTTAAAAAATTTGGGATTTGAGCCTAAGAAAACCCAAAATGCAAAAATCTAGAGGATTTAAATCCGGCGATCGAGCAGGCCAATTTTCCGTACCTCCCCTTCCTTTCCAACGGTTTGCATATACTGTATCTAAGTGGTTACGTACATTAATTCTAAAATGAACTGGTGCATTATAATGCATAAACCATAAGTGTTGTCTCAGCTGTAGAGGAATTTCTTCAAGAAGAACATTTAACTCTCCCTGTAGGAAATTAAGGTAAGAATCGCCTATTAGTCGTTATGAGAGGAAATATGGACCGATTAAATGATTATCAATTACCCCAAGCCATACATTTATTGAAAACTGATGTTGAAAATGAGCTTCAAAGATTCCATGTAGATTTTTCTCAGCCCATAAGTGATGGAAATTTCCTATACACTGTCGTCCAAAAGTACCATCGTCAATCAAAACAACGCTATTTAAAAAATTTGGGATTTGAGAGTAAGAAAACCCCAAATGCAAAAATCTAGAGGATTTAAATCCGGCGATCGAGCAGGCCAATTTTCCGTACCCCCCCTTCTTTTCCAACGGTTTGCATATACTGTATCTAAGGGGTTACGTACATTAATTCTAAATTGAAGATAAGTGTTGGAAATTTCGCATACACTGTCGTCCAAAAGTACCATCGTCAATAAAAACAACGCTATTTAAAAAATTTGGGATTTGAACGTAAGAACACCCCAAATGCAAAAATCCAGAGGATTTAAATCCGGCGATCGAACAGGCCAATTTTCCGTACCTCCCCTTCCTTTCCAATGGTTTGCATATACTGTATCTAAATGGTTACGTACATTAATTCTTAAATGAACTGGTGCATTATCATGTATAAACCATAGCATCGTCAATAAAAACAACGCCATTTAAAAAATGTTGGATTTGAGCGATTTGATGAATAATCCATTGGCAAAAAAATAGACGCGAAAAAAGTCTCTAGGTAGTAGAGCTTGCATATGTTGAATATAAAACGGATACAATTGCTGTTCTTTAAGAATTTGAAATACAGTGCTTACATTCAATATATTGGCAATTTTTTGAGTACTTGTTTCAGGTGACTCCGCAAATAACTCCAAAACTGCCTCTTGTAATTGCACAGGTCGTACTTCTCGAGGGCGCCTGCAGCCAGCCGTTTGTTTCTTAAATGTACCATTTTCGCGCAAACGTTGGCGAAGACGAGTAAATATAGTATGATGGGGTACCCTTCGTCCTGGATACAACTCAGCATACAGTCGTCGAGCTTACCATTTCCATTACTTCGACCATAAACAAAATGCATATCTGACAATTCCACATTTGTAAAACTTTCCATTCTTTTAAATAAAACAATAATGTTAATAAGTTAGTTAATAATGTAAAAATACGCTTTAAGATGTTTTATTTTTTTGCATAAAACCGCGCCCCATACGAAAAAAAGGCAATAGAGATTTTTTGTCACAAATTTAACGAGGAATTCAAAAATGACTTTTAATTTGAAATGTCTCAGTGACGTACCATTTTTTTCTTTAAAAAAATGAGATCATTACCCGTATGCATGCCAATGATGAATATAAAATTCTTAATCGCATGTCAAAAAATACGCAATAACTACCTCTTAAAACCCACCAAATTTCATTGGTATATCTCGACCGGTTTTAGAGCAATAAATAAATCGTCAAATTTTAACAAAAACTTTAACACTGCGTATCTCGGAAAACGAATCATTTGTGGACATACGTTTATGTAGCAAACTGTCATTATTTTTTCATGCAGAATCACTCACTGAAGTTTGTCCCACTTATTTACTACCACTCAACAGACGCAGCGAAAACAGCTAGTGCTTCCCTATTGTCTCAGAAGTCAAAGAAAATGTATGAAAGTACGTACAATAAATTTATGAAATAGCACAGTAAGAACAATATTTAATCCTTTTCTGAAAATGTTGTACTCGCATACATACGAAAAATATTAAATCATTAACACTATGAAGCCATTACTCAATGCTAAAAAATGCTATTAACATTAAACATAACATTAACATTAGTAAATATCCAAAAGTTCGTGCATATTTAAGACGGAAGAATGAAGGACATATTCCACAAAAATCTTGTGTATTGGTTTATAAATGAGGCGTCCGAAGAAATTTTTTTATTACCTAAAGTAATTTGGCATTGCTGGTCTAAGAAGTGAAATTTATAAAATAAAAATATGCGATATTGAAGATTTAGGAAGTGTTCTTGTTGTATCTGTCCCTGATACAAAAACTAAAGTTACAAGATAATTCTCTATAACCGAGCATTTGAAAATTATAAATTATCAAGAAGACAAATTCTCCATCAACTATCAAAAAGAAAACTGTACGCCAAATCGACGGGATAAACAAATTTGAAAAATGCCTAGTGAAATCGTTTTTAAAACTACCAAACGCAGAAAAACATACAGTCCACTCTTTTAGACAATCCTCTGCTTCTCTGCTAGTTGAAACCGGTGCAGATTTATTAATGTTAAAACAACAGGCAGGTTGGAAGTCGACAGAGGTAGCTAAGGGTTAAGTAGACAATTCCCTTAATAAAAAAAAAGATTTTTCAAATAGACTTTTATCAGCTCAAAATATCAATATTGCCTCGACCACAAGCAGCACTATTATTAACAAATTATCGGGGAAAACTAGATGTTAAATTTAAATTTAGTAATCTGAGAATGTAATATCACTATTAATAATTACAAATATTATAAAGGAGAAAATTAAATAATTTAACTTTAATTAGTAATATATATAGACTATATTTGATGCAAATTTGAAACGAATCAGTTTTACCTTTCTCAAGTTATGGTGCGCAAAATTTTTTTTCACACACACATACATCCCTACAGATATCATACATTTTTGAAGGATTCTAAAACCCACCTAATATCGCAAATTTCAAAAAAATATTTGTGATTATAGTCAGAAATGTGCTCGTCAAAATGATTTTCCCGAACCCCGAGAACAGTTCGAAAAAATTGGAAATGTTATTTTTCTGTTGTATAAAATAAAATTAATGAAATGTACTAATTGTTTTTTCTACTGTTCTACAGCTTGGTCATTTTAACTTGTCCATATTTTAACTTTATTATTTTTCAACAAAATGATCCAAAACACAATGTTATATATAATATAAGAATGAAAAAATATAAATATAAAATTTCAATTATCGGCAAAAATATTTTAAACATAACTTGTCTTTCATGATGATTATGATGATGATAAATGATGATAGCTTCATGATCACATGCCCTTCTTCTATGTCTAAGAACGTTTCTTCCACATAAAACCAATATTTTTCTGATTAACTATTAAACATTTCATTTTATTTTTAGCAATACTTTGTAATTGTCGAGTCGTCTAGTATCATTTCCTCTGGGTTTAAATTTTCTGAACTTTGGTGCTGGTTATATATAATCTATTCTTCTGCCAGTGCATAGCCGATTTTATTCCAAGAGACCATTATATTATTAGATTAGATACAGCTGTTAGGTACAAAGTTATTGTTAGTATATCTGCACCTAAATATTATCTATAAATAATATTTAATGAATACATACAAGAATGAAGTTCACTTTATCATTAGTTCCAAGATTATGTCTGACTTTTTATCTCACAGGTGGCTTGCACCAAGTGACTTACAGTTGCACCTAAAGATCACATTATCTTTATAATTTGCTTTAAGAGGTATCGATAAGAGAAACAAACAGTGCATATTCTATCGTATACCTACATGTTCAGAAAAACCAGAATTATCGATTTTTCTTAGTACAATTTCTCGTGAGTTTAGTTGTAACAATCACTTCACCTAATCTGCCTTGTCTTTTCCTGAAACTAATCTAATAATGCTCGTTTTTGCACTCAGTGGCCAAAAGTTACTAGTTTTTTTATTTGCAAAAAATTTAAAAAATTAACTATAGGCACGGAATATCAAATATATTGTGTTTAAATATTAAATACATACCATACTTCTTCATTGCTTATTGCGAAACAGTAGACACCTGGTAATCGTATCCAACCAAATCTTATGATAATAAGTACATTTTTCAATCTTAATATATGATAGGTACTTAATAGTTATATTTTAAGATTGTTAATTTAATAAGACATTGATCGGTAGCTGAAATTAAAATATTTAATCTGTCAAGTTCTGTCAGAAGCTTTCCTTTAATCAGTAAAGGTCAAATACAGGGTGTCCCACGGAAAAGTAATATATTTCGGGACTTAACAGCTCAAAACGAAAAATGATATCGAAATGCGGTTTTCACCGAACGGCTTAGATTTGCCCTGAGTTTTTTCTTGTCAATGTTGCCAAATTTTTACATTTATCCTAGGATCGCGGAGAAATACCTATTTTTTTGAGACTAAATTACTGTTTTTTTAAATGGGACACCCTATATATTTTTATGGTCTTGAATAGCCTGACACTTCTTCTTTTTAAAAATACATAGTTTGGGGATATTTATCTTATGTTCCTAGATTTTAAAATTAACTTTGTAAATTCTTCAAAATACAAGAGTTCTAACCACACTACACCGTAACTTGTTACGTTCTGGACGCGCATTTCGCTAACTAAGTTAGCATCATCAGCAGATGATATACACTATAAACAGTTTATATCATCTGCTGATGATGCTAACTTGGTTAACGAAATGCGCGTCCAGAACGTAACAAGTTGTGGTGTACTGTGGTTAGAACTCTTGTATTTTGATCTATCTTCCACCACAGGTTCCAGTGGTAGGACTTGTAAATTCTTGCTTTGAACCTAATTTTAAATTTCTTTTTTGCTACAAATACCTATTTTTTGGGACTATATTACTGTTTTATTTTAAATGGGACACCCCATATATTTTTATTGTCTTGGATAGCCTGACACTTCTTCTTTCCAAAAATACGTAGTTTGGGGATATTTATTTTAAGTTCTTAGATTTTAAAATTAACTTTGTAAACTCTTGCATAATAAATATTGCTTCGTCAGGCATTATTAATTACGCATTTGGAAATTGTCGGGTTAAATCTAGAATTGTTTCTCATGTGTATCTAGTATCTTTGTTCGTAAACGTGGGGATAATTCGTTGAAATACTTGAATTTTGTATGCCTTAGATTTAATAATCTTTAAAAGTCGCTCTGCTTTTCGATGTCATCCATCGCAATCCATTCTTCGTAGTTATGCGACACCATAACTATCAAGTGTGCTTCGGAACAAAAGTATGTAGACGTCGTCCTATCGACCATTAAAAATAAATTTGTTGTCAAACGCAGCTGTCAGATTTTTAATTTCTTCGATTTTTAAAATGTTTAATTAAATTGAAAAAGCATTTTTATTAATCACATATGCAGAAACGAAATTAAATTTAAGTCATACAAAATTTCAACATTTTAACGAATTATATTCCACGCTTACGAACAAAGATACTACACATGTGACGAAGCAACATGTCATTTAAACGGAATGGTTAATAAACATAATTGTCGCATATGGGGAGAGAAAAATCCGCAAGAATTTGTCGAATTTGAAAAGGATTCGCCAAAAGTAAATGTTTAGTGTGCAGTGTCGTTCACCAAGGTGTACGGCCCTTTTTTCTTTATGGAAAGAGCAAGCAAAAATTTACAAAGTTAATTTTAAAATCTAAGAACTTAAAATAAATATTTCCAAACAATGTATTTTTGAAAAGAAGAAGTGTCAGGCTATCCAAGACCATAAAAATATATAGGGTGTCCCATTTAAAATAAAAAAGTAATTTAGTCCCAAAAAAATAGGTATTTGTATCAATATGATATTTGAAATTAGGTTCAAAGCAAGAATTTACAAAGTTAATTTTAAAATCTAAGAACTTAAAATAAATATCCCTACACTATGTATTTTTGAAAAGAAGAAGATGTGTCAGGCTATCCAAGACCATAAAAATATATACTGTGTACCATTTAAAATAAAACAGTAATTTAGTCCCCAAATATAAATGGAAAAATTTGGCAACGTTGACAAGAAAAAACTCGGGGCAAATCTAAACCATTCGGTGAAAACCGGATTTCGATATCATTTTTCGTTTTCGGGCTATTAAGTCGCGAAATGTGTTACTTTTCCGTGGGACACCCTGTATAATAACAAATTACCCTAGTGATAGCTATATTTTATTTTTACTATTAATTAACCTTATTGCAACATGATGTAGGATTGGGTTAACCATTGTTTGCTATATACGAGGTTTTGCAAAAACATCTGATTTTTAAAAGTGTTCTCTTTAGAGTTCCACTCAAGCTTTTTAGGGGTTTTATTGTATGATCTGATCACTTTTTCTTCGTCTTGTAAGAGAAATCAGACTATATACATACGGATGACGTAGTCAAAACTATAACATTTATTTTTTCTTCAAATTTATTTTTTTTATGTAATGGTTTATTTATTAAAAATTTGTCAAATTATTATTTTCCTTGGCGTATATGAGTTGTAGCAAAGACTGATAGTACTCCATACAGACGATCCATCCAAGGTTAAATGAAACACCTCCTAAATGAATTGCATTGTATGCCGTATAAGTAGTGCTCTCTCTAGATATTTCCTTGCAGTTTCCGCACAATTTCACGGCCAGTGTTGCCCAGTATGTAGCAGTCTCGTACCTCCGAATTAAATTACGCATACAAATGTTTCTAAATAAAATGGACTAGATCGTGCTCCTGGCAGCTCCTTGTCTAATGTTGTTGCAGTCGAGCTAATATTTCGATTAAACGGCGATAAGAACGATTAAAAGTGGTTTCAGTTAACAACTAATAAAAAGCTAATATTTATTATGGTCAGTCTATTTACATTGCTTAAACGAGTCAGCATTTTTGAGTGGCTTAAACTTTACGTGGATCTTAGGTTATGCTATGTTATTGTTACTAGATTGTTGGCGCGGATGCTAGTCCATTTGCCAGATTGCTCTCCATTTGAGGGTACACCTGGTAACATAAGATAACCTTTTCTTTCAAGCTATCCACGCCACATAGCGGCCATTACGCTAATGTCCTATGTAGAATCGGACAGTCGAACAGGATAGAATGCAGGAACATCTAGGCCTCACACATTCACAGCGACTGTTCGCTTTCTAGCGGGGTCGTTAGTTTCCACACTGAGCGGTTGAGTCTCCCGCATTCCCCCGAAACAAAGCAGCTAAACCGAACAGGTGGAACCATTCATGCTAAAAATACAGAGGCCTGCCTTTGACGAAGCGATTCGAAAAACCTCGATGTTAGGAGTCATCTTGTCATTATTTCCACCACCCTGTCTCAAAAATCGATAAAAAAGGTGTGACAATTTAGCTCCGCATAATTTAGTGACATATACTGTGTTTTCAAACATTTTTTTGGTTGCCATTTTATTCTACCATATTGATTCGTACCAATATTTTACCAGTTTCTACCTACGCCGCTCTTGATTTTTTTGGACATAATATAAAGTAACTTAAATAGGTAGTTTTTCACTAATTTTTTAAGTTTATTCCTATATCAAATTTTTTTACGTTGATTTTTTAAACATTTTATTTGGTCGCCAATTTGTTCCCCCATCTTGAATTTGTACCACAATTTTACCAGTTCATCTCTATATCACACTTAATTCTTGCAAAAAATTTGAAAAGTAGTTTTTCAGGCTGATTTCTTAAATATTTTATTGTCACCATTTTATTTCGTCATCTTGGATGGGTACCAAAATTTTACCGAATGTTTTCTACGTAATACTCGATTTTTCTGCAACATTTCACTTAAATTGGATAAGCAGTTTTTCAGCTATGCCGCAGACCTATAATATATATATATATATATATATATATATATATATATATATAATATAAAGCGGCCTAAAACATTAACAAGGCTCATAAACCTTCTGGGGTGTTTTTCGTGTTATAAAAACTTATAATAAATATAAATAATATTTTTACGATAGAGCTCAATTTTGATCAGCAGCAAAAAACAACAAATTCAAATTCATGGGAAGTGAATTTCATCATACTTAACATTGTAGTTCCTGAAATCTAAAAATATACAATTATTTAAACATTTTTGCTAGCCTGTATTTCGTAGTTTAAAACCAGGTTAATCACAACGAGCGTAACTTGGTGGAGCCAAAGGCATGAAAAATATCGAAATTCAGGCTAATTTCGTGATGCGCTGCCATATGCCTGGCAACAGACATTTGTTGCTACAAAACCAAATAATTACAACAGGTGCAAAAGTGTCGTTAGTTAGTGTACATGTACCTGTAAATGTATCTATCTATACATAATATCTAATAATGACAGACCAAGGACGATGTTCATTCAATCATTGGTTTAAAGATTAAGTTTATCTTTTTATCTCACAGGTGTCGTGCACTAAACTGAGTATAGTTGCACCTAAAATATTTTACATTGTCACTACACTTTGTTTTAAGAAGTGTGGGTAAACAAAACAAGCCTGTCATATTCTGTTTATCCACATATATGTTCAGAAAACACAGAATCATCTATTTTTCTTGATATGATTTCTTATCAGATTACATTTAATAATTACTTTCACCAAATCTAGTTGGACTTTTGCTGAAAATATAGCTTCCATGCTCTTTGTGTACTCCATAAATCAGTAGCCAGATATTAAGTTATGATTTAATATTAAAATATTGTCTTTTTGATCTATAATTAATTTAAATAAAAAACTGATTATCTGAGATTCTGCCAGATCTAACATTTATTTCATTCATCGTTCTCAATGTCATATTGTCTTAACTTATTTGTTGGACAAATATTAAAACGTTACATATTTAATTTTATTTCGGCAACTGAAACTTGTCGTTTAATTTGCTAGTCGCCCAGAAAATAATTACCCAATTATTATTATCGTTAACTTCATTAAAAAGTATATAAGTTGGTATTTCTAAGTAGTCTGCTTACCTAATTAAAGTTTCTCGAAGTGGAAGTGTATTTTTCGGCAAGAAACATGTTTTATTAGCAATATTTTTTGCTCGAAAACTCAATATTCAGTTCATTTGATCCCATTGTTACACTGGCCGCCCGTTTCTCTTTTTGGACAGGAAATTTTTGAACTTAGTATTTTTTGTGGCAATTTTCTAAGTGGCCCAGCTCGGTAATGGTATGTTGGAGAAATATGCTTCCAAGAAATGGATCGTAGAGGATAAATGGGCACTTCCTTTGGTTAAAACGCGATTTCGTTGGGACTTATAATAAGCCGACAGTGGCGTCCGATAGGAGCATTTCTTTCGAAACCCCGATGAATTAAAATGCAGATCGCTATGGTCAGTAGTCCAAAAATCCCATACAAGTTTGTTAACTGGCAATATTGGGGTAAGGGATGTCGCTTAAAAAAGTAAAACAGGTTAAAAAATGGGGTAACTTTAAAGGCATTTTGCGGATACTACTTTGTCAAAATAAAAAGGGGGTTCGATGAGTAATGACGCAAATTGTTTATGGGACCCCAAATTTTCCCCGAGGGACTGAAAAACCACATCGCCAAAATTACTCCGCGGTTTATACAGGGCGCTATTTAGAAATAAAATTGTAATTTTGTCTTCATATATTTCCCTACGGTTTTGCGTTTGACCCCATAGCATATGAAGGGTTGATCCTAGGGGAATCAAGTAAACACGCAAAAAAAGTCTTTATTCTTTCTTCTTTCTAGAGACTGGTGTGAAAATCAGCGCGATCAGGGTTAGGTGTGAATTCTGAGAAATTTTTGAATTGTAGCGTGCACGAATTCTATTTGCCATTCTTTGGCGTAAAGTCGTATCGATACCCCCTGGGATAAAAATGATTATAATAAAATATAATTCTATTTCAAACAAAACATCATCAGTATCAAGGGTCATTTCTCTTTTTCATTCCCTCGTAAAAGGGTATTGTAATCGTGAAAAAATCACTATCCGAGATTTTTTCAGATCTTCACGTTTCAGGGTCTCTAGATGCCGAAGAATATGTTTTCTCAATTTCGTCCATATGTGTGTCTGTCTGTTCGCGGCATAGCTAAAAAACTACTTTTGTATGTAGAGATAAACTGGTAAAGTTGTGGTACGAATTTAAGAAGGCTGAACAAAATGGCGGCCAAATAAAATGTACAACGTAAAAAATCTTGTACAATTGACTTTAAATTTTGCACAAATATTAAACGTAACAAAATGACGGTATGTGTCAGTGTAAAAAGTATTGAATTTATTTTAAATTATGCCCAAAAGTCAAGTGTCATGTCATAGGTAGAAAGACATTGGTAAAATAATACTAATTTAGATAATTTAGATTTAGAGCATCTGTGGGAGCTGTTTATACAATGTTTTCTATTTTCCTCTTGATTTCCTTTTAGAGAACCAACGAAATTTTGTACGGATTTCAAAACATTAAAATAACAATTAGACAGACGAATGACGGAGATATACTCGAAGATTCAATACAGATGTTCAGTACAAAGCTATTGTATATAAGTGTATCTGTACCTAAAATTTATCTATATATCTCTCATACCAATACCGTTGCTCATGTCATAACTATTTCGAAGATTAAGCTGTTTATTTTTTTCTCACAGGTGTCGTCAACTTAGTGCGACTGCACTTAAAAGCTTTATTTAATATTTATTTTTTTTGTTCTGACATCACTGATAAATTAATATAATAAAAATTGAACAAACCAAACGGTTCAATCACTCATATCTTGAAGTCTGTCACGTCAGCATCAGATTCCGAATCATTGTTTAAAAAATTTAATAAGTCGGCATCAAGAGTTCGCTTATGCTCCTAGAAGGATGACTTACTAAAATATATTTGTATAGTAATTATAATTATGTTGACTATTTCGTATATTTTAATAGTGCTTAACAAAATTTGATTACTTCGTAAGGAATCCAATAATTGATCATAATCCTAAATTATTAATATTACCAGAATTATAAATAACTAAAGAATATCAAAGAAAATAATGTGGTAAAGGTTTACCTATATTTCTGATCATAATCTCACATTATTTTCAATAAAGTAAAAAAAAACGAAAAAAGAAATTAAACAGTGGAGTTCTAACTTTACGAGCCTATTTTAAACATACAATACTAGTATGTGGCTTAAATCTTTTTATTAATTCCAAACATTATTCTCCAGAGTAACAGTTAAAATTATAGACAATTTCATTACAAATTTGATTCTGACTGAGAATTTTAATTATAGGTTTTTGAAATAACTTGTCTTGTCCCAAATAAAAGTGTTTAATACATTTTTTTGTATACTTGGTCGCTGCCTCGTTGGAATCCTAGAGGGGCCCCTAGGTTTTACCTTGCTTGGGCTTGCTCCTGGGAGGCATATCTTACAGTTTCATTCACATTAATTGGGAACGGGGAACATAATACCCTCCTAGCCTCCGCCTGACCTCCAAAGGATGCTGCTCCCACCTCAGATTCTGAGTAGGACTCAGAATCCTGTCTTTGTCGTCTTCTTTTAAATTGTTTTCCTTTCTTTTCAGATTCTGCGGGCGCCAGTTATAAATTGACGATTGCAACACCTTTTCTCGTCTTGAAATCGCTTCCATGCATTAACTCGGGACCTGGTAATTCACACTATTATTTACAGTATCATTTTTAGGGTGCCTCAGCCTCTTAGAATCTATTTTCTTCTTTTTTCTTCATAGGTCTCTACTGAAATAGGCACCGGGGTTAACGTGATTCCTTGTATACTGAAGTTATTCTAGAATATCTCTACACTAGTTTCCTGTGGGATAACAGGGGTGGTACATAACGATCAAAGAGATAGGTGTCAGCAAACCTCATTAAATTGTCAAAGTCGATATAATGCTAATATTCTCTATTATTTGCGGTATGTCTCTAATACTTATGCGATGACTCCCTAATGTTATCCCTAACTTTTACCTGCGGGACTCTGGAACGCGCAACCGTCTAGATCCCCTCCTTCGCTATATATATATATATATATATATATATATATATATATATATATATATATATATATTGGCGGAGCTAGCTTGCTTCCTTCGGGGCGCCTGTCATTGGGTTGCCTAATAGGTTATCATGGGTGCCCTCCTATAAAAACAGGGTAGGTCTTCGCCTAAGTGAACAGTCCGAGCTTCCTCTGCCAACTGATGAACATTATAATTATCGCGGGTACTTATAGTTAGAGATTGGAATGGATTCCCTAGCAATTTGCCTCCATTTTCCACACAGCCTTAAAACTTTACGAGCAACTCACCTTAAGGTATTTCCGTTGCTTTTAATAAGATCATCTCGTACGTTCTGTTCCAATTCTTCGTGATATCCTGATGGAAAACTTCATACGTCTTATTTTTTGCGTATTCCCATAAATAAAAAACTGTATTGCCCAACGTGTCTGTAAGAACCTCTTTAACCTCTCTGGTATTGTATACTAGATATCTTTTTCCAACTAAATTTTCTGTTTAAAATACAAAAATCCAAGTTTTATTCATTTGTGAAACTAGTAATCTAAGCATTTATTCCAAATCACTTATAATGCCACACCATACATTAAATCAAAATTGTCTTCCTTCTAAATTATGCAGATTTTCTGTGCTCCAGCTGTGATGATTGTGTTTATTCCACAATTTATAAATCGCGTTTCGTCTCTTCAAAAAAACTGGAAGACTGAAAACTAGGTGTTTCTCGGCATTTATTTATCCAATCACAAATTTTTTTTATTCTGATAAAATAATTTCCGTGAAGACCTTGAACTCTAAGAGGTTTGGAAAGTGATGTTTGATTAAAACAGAATGAGCAGTTGATTTCGAAATTGTTGTCTGTTCTTCAATTTTCCTCTCCGGTGTTCCTGGGTTACTCCTGATATTTTTTACGACAACTGCATCTCTATCATCATTATTTTTTAAGTAGGTCTTAGGTTTAGCTTTCGAAAAGGAATCTTAAGCTAGGAAACTGGTAACCAAGAATCTAAAATGTCTTTCGTTGCGTTGATGTCGCTCCGCTGATATCTAATTTTTCATCGTTGGAATAAGTACTGGCCATACTACTAGATAAACTTTAGAAACTAATGTGAAAACGCAAATAAATTAAATAACGTGAAGGTAATTCAAAGAAAGCGAATTATGACAAGCAGTTTTTTTTTGTTTCATTATGGCGGCCAGGCGCCTACTGTGGAAAAACATTAATTTTGGTTTTAACAGCGAGGTTTTAATCTCGACTTGTAATATGTTACACAAAGCACTTACCGAGCTTTTTCAAAAAAAAAATGCAAAAATCCAATATGTCGTCCATAAGAAATTTGAAAATTTTTAAATTGATTGCAGAAACACGGAGAACTGGAATTTTTTGTTTACCTGAATCAGATTCATATAAAAAAGTGTCTTAGACATGTATTATTCCTAAGACCACAACATTTATTTAATTTTTAGTTTTTCCTAATTATTTCCAAAGATAGTTTCAATTCAGTGGAATTAAATTTGTAATGAAATTTACAACTTCTCCAATTTAGCCATATCTCTAGCTAAAAGCAATACATGTAAGTCAAATCTTCGACACACTGTATACATTCATATACATATTCCAGCTGAGAATTCTTAAAATACTATATGCCTCAAATCTCTGTACAAAAGGAGCCGGATGATCTCTAAAAAGAGCGGTCACCGCTTCAACAAAAATTGATCATGCAGCATTACAGGACACCGGCAGCATTACATTAACCATCCTGTAATTATTTTTTTTAAATAATTATACATTAAATAAGCATGTTTTCAATTCTTTTCAAAATCTTTATAGCAAAATGCCAAAATCTTGAAACAAAGTAAGCCTCCCAATACTTTCTAACATCTTACATAGCCCCAAAAGCGTATTTCCTTATCTTTATACCTGATATTTTGGAACTTATTAGATTAGATCAAAAAATATTAATTTCGGAAATATTTATTTAAGATTTTAAGTACAAGTAAACTTAAAATATCTAGTTTTTCAAGTGCTTTGCACCTGTGTCAATTTGATTATTGCTAGATAACATTTATGTATTATACATTTACAGTAAGTCCAGGGATTGAGTTAATAAAAGCAAAAACATCTTTTTTATTCTTCGTTTTGCGGCAAAAATGTATACTTTTTAAATTAAAAAAAATACTTTCATATATATATATATATATATATATATATATATATATATATATATATATATATATATATATATATATATATATATATATATCTGTACAGGGTGTCCCGAATTGCAGTGTCCAAACTTTAACAGTCCATTCTGCATTCAAAATAAGCCCTAATTTTCTATATAAACTTATATCGGCAAATGCTTCGTTTTCGAAACAGAGGGTGTTAAAGTTTTAAGAAAAAATTGTTTTTTAGTCATAACTTTTTTATTACTTGAGATATTGTTATTAAATTTGGTAAACAGCCTTGGAGTAACAAAAGGCATTTTTGATTTGAAATATTTTTTAATTTTTCATCAGTGGCATCCGTACGGGGTTTTTTATTGAATATTCTTGAAGAAAAAATGGTACTCTACTGCTTTTTCTGAAAACCAAAATCATTCCTAAAATCCCCACTCAGTTTGAAGCAAAATTGATCCCTTGTCTTTTTTTCGTGCGGTGTAAGGATTTCGAGTAAAAAACTAAAAACCATTTTTATGTATGGCATAGTTAAATTTTACATTATTGTTAATTTCAGTAGCAAAACCTTTAAGGTGGGATTGTAACAGCAAGTTTTTAAAATTATTTGGTTTCCGATATTTATTTCATGCATTCCGGGTGAGTTCATAATTTCTGAACAACGTATGTAGGGTTTCTAAAATAAAAGCTTGTCTGACAACTAAGGAGAGATGACGTCATCGACCCGTTGTAATGGAAATTTGCATTATGTTTGGGTTATCAGGGTGACATCGCAGAAGTTAGCAGGCAACCTATTAAAATCTAATGTCCTTGTTACTTACCATCATTCCTTCATTGTCGACTCTTGGTATGCCATGATTGCATTTTTGTGATAATTGAACAATTGCTAGGTTCGTCTAAAGTATGACAGATGAGTTTATAATTCTAAAATCGCCGATTCATTTTGTAAAACGGTAATTAGAATTAATTCAATTTTGAAGATGATACTTCAATTTACAGAAACTACTCTTTATTAACTAAGTTCGTAAAAATTTAAATTTTAAATAAACTTAGATCGTGAAAACAATTTATAGAGCACTTTAAATATGATTAAGGATTAATCTGGGCCTTAAAATTCACAATAATTGCTCAAAATGAGCTCCTCTAACTTCGACACATTTTCGGCATCTGCTCTTAACTGTGTCAGTGGCATGGCGTATAAAATTCGTATTGGCTCGCAAAGTTTCACAGGCTTGCTCTATCCTTAGAATCAGTTCTTCTCTTGTATGAACTGGTCTGGAATAAACTAAATTTTTCAAATAACCCCACACAAAGAAGTCGACAGGTGTGAGGTCAGGGGAACGTGGTGGCCAGGCTGTAGCTCCTAATCGTCCAATCCACCGTTCTGGATAATTATTACTTAACCACTAGCGATTTACAAGTGCAAAATGCGCGGGAGCCCCGTCCATTTGAATCCAGAATTCGTTTCTAAGATTTAGAGGAATATTTTCTAGATATTGAAATAACTCTTTTTGCAGAAAATCATTAAATCCATCTAGGCGTGGTGGTAGAATATGGGGCCCGCAAAAAATTTCATTTATTACACCACACCAAACATTAACAGAAAATTCTTGCTGAAATGCTCTAGTTCGTACAAAACGTGGATTGTCATAGCTCCAGATTCGTAAATTATGGAAATTTACTGAGCCGCTTCGGGTAAATGTGGCTTCATCAGTACATAATTTTTTTTTTTGAGAAGTTCTCGTCTTCCTTTATTTGGCGCAAAAACCAACTGCAAAAACTGACACGTTTTTCGGCATCACCTGGTTGTAAGTTTTGAACTGGCTGCATCTGAAATGACTTCCTGTGATCTTTCCTCAAAACGCGATGAACCTTATTTTTAGAAACAAAAACTGCGTTGGCTTTTAAATTATGAGCTGCTCTTCGTAGGCTTAATGTCCTATCGTTGTCAAACTTATTTAAAATTACGTTTCGATATTGTTCATTTCTCCTACCTTCGTTTCTCGGATTCTTTTTGAGTCCTAAACATTAAATGCGTTTTAATGAAAACTTGTTTGCAAGGTAATCTTCTATTCGGAAATCTTCGTTGGTATTCCCGTACTACTGCATTTGCATTTCCATTACAGAAACCATAAACGAAATGAATATCAGCATACTCAAAGTTACTGAATAACACCATTTTGAAATCACTAGTTAGACTGATAATTACCTTTTTGTATAAACTGTAATGTACCTGACATTTATTTACTCTAAAAACTCAAATGTCACACTTTAAAGACGAAACTAGCAATTGTTCAATTGTCAAAAAAATGCAATCATGGCATACCAAGATGTTAAAGGTTTTGCCACTGAAATAATTAACAATAATGGAAATTTTAACTACGCCATACATAAAAATAGTTTTTAGTTTTTAACTCGAAATCCTTGCATCGCACGAAAAAAAGACAAGGGATCAAATTTGCTCCAAACTGATTGGGGATTTTAGGAATGATTTTTGTTTTCAGAAAAAGCAGTAGCGTACTATTTTTTCTTCAAGAATATTCAATAAAAAATCCTGTACGGACGCCACTGCTAAAGAATTAAAAAACATTTCAAATAAAAAAATGTCTTTTGTTACTCAAATGCTGTTTACCAAATTGAATAACAATATCTCAAGTACTAAAAAAGTTATGACTAAATAACAATTTTTTTCTTAAAACTTTAACACCCTGTATTTCGAAAACGAAGCATTTGCCGATATATGTTTATATAGAAAATTAGGGCTTATTTTGAATGCAGAATGCGCTGTTAAAGTTTGGACACTGCAATTCGGGACACCCTGTATATATATATATATATATATATATATATATATATATATATATATATATATATATATATATATATATATATATTTGTTAATGTACGAGTATAGTTTCATAATTTTTTATAGGGCCAAATTCAACGATATAAGGTTTGACGGGTTTTAACGGTTCTCTCAGAAATTATTAAAAACTTTCTCATAATACCAATAAGTTAGATTAGTAATTATTGACCTACATATGATAGTTGTTAATCAAATATGTCACCTTTGCCTTTGTCGAACTGTCAAAGTCATCATAAAAGTACTTTACAGAAATTTGTATGTCGGAAAAGCAACATTAAAGTGTTAAATTTTATTGTCACGTGAACTGTGTACGCATGCCAAAAGTTAATCGATTATTTGGAAGTGGCTGAAAAATGAAAAATCCATTACAAGACTTAAGCAAGACAAACAAACAAACACACAGAGAAGTAAAACGAATAAAAGTGCAGTAAATGTGATCATTACCATTGGTACAATGTCTTGTGTAAATTGATATGGGAGTGTCCGTCTTTGTTGCAAAATAAAAACAGGAAATTATTATACTTTCGCCAAAATCATTACAACATATTAAATAAAAACTTTAATTTTTTAAGATTTCGAAATTAGAGATAATATTGTCTATATTAACATACTCTGGAGCTTTTAAGATTTGGAACACTTATATTGATCAGTCGCGTTGAATGGAATATCAAACAAAAAATAGGAGTTATCTTTGTGTATAACTTCTTCAAAACATATTACAGTAAATGCATCAGCCAAAGGTGGGCTAATTTTATTTTTCCGAAAGAGCTTTGTCAAATTAGATCTAGCAAGTTTACTTAATTTGTTATTAAGGATATTATTATAAAATTGCCGATTTTTAAGGATACAGTTTCCTGACAAACTGCTTCTGGTGATGACAGAAGTGGCTCACCGCATTCTGAAAAAAGAGCTTGCTTTGGGGTTAAAGTTTTTATTTAAATCCAAGATTTTCACTAAACAAATGAACATTGTTTAAAAGCAATACCATACACAAACCAACAAAAATTGGTAAATATCCTTTACCTGGGACTTCTCCCGTCATGAATCTTTACTTTTATCAGGAATAGCAAAGTGTGACCCAATTTAGTTCAGTACCTAGTTATTTAGTAACACATATACTGTCTTCCCAAACATTTTTATTGTGCGCCATTTTATTCCCTCATATTGGATTCGTACTAATATTTTACCATCAGTTTCTACCTATGCCACACTTGATTTATGGGCATAATTTAAAATAAATTCAATAAGATTTTAGATTGACACACCCCGCCATGTTTCTTTGCCATATTAAATTCGTACAACAACTTTACCAGTTTATCTCCAATATCATACTTAATGCTTTCACAAAATTTAAAATTAATCTAATAAGTAGTTTTTTTAGGCTGGTCTCTTAAATATGTTATTAGGCCGCCATTTTGATTTGCTGTCTTGGGTTTATGCTAAAATGTTACAAATTCATTCCCATGGTACATTTGATTAACGCAATTTTGTTCCGAAAATTGGATTTTTACCAAAATATTACCAGGCCATCCCCATATGACGTTTAATTTTTGACTAAAATTTGAAGTCAATCTGGTAAGTAGTTTTTAAGTTATGCCGCAAACTGATAAACAAACAGACAGATGAACTGAGGGCGATAAGGCGTGAAGATATGTAAAAACAGAGGGTGATTTTTTTCACAATTACAAAAATTTTATTTGCCCGCCATTTTGTTCCGCCATCTTGAATTCATATCACAATTTTACCAGTTTAACTGTATACAACAATTAGTTATGGAATACGATTTGAATTCAATCCATTACGTAGTTTTTTCAGACTGAATTTTTAAATATTTTATTAAGCCGCTATTTTGTTCCACCATCTTAGATTCGTACCAAAATTTTACCATTTGTGCAAAATTTGAGATAAATTGAATAAACAGTTTTTTAGTAATAATTTTTTAAACAATTCACTAGGCTGCCATTTTGTTTCATCTTATTCGATTTTTACTAAAATGTTACCAGGCTATGCTTTTTAGCTATGCCGCGAACAGATAGACAGACCGACGGAATTGACGAAATAGTGAAAAAATTCACTATTACAATATTTCTCTTTTACGAGGGAAGTAAACATATTCATTTATATCTTGTTGTTCGTCCACCTTTTGAAGGAGTTAATACTCCACCTGATGCGACGTATTTGCTATGCAGTTTTATATTAAAGAACGACAATACGAGACCAACCAAGGACAAATTGTAAACGATTTTCTGGAAGATCAAATTACGCGAATGGTAAGACTTGACTGCAAATTCTCCAGATATGAATCCAATAGAACATTGTTGGAACATGCTTAGATAATGTCTACAAAAAACGGCATCAATAACCTAAAACTAAAGCGATTCAGAAAGAATGGCCACAGACTGGGCAACCAAAATTGACAACTACATGTCAAGTAGGTCATGTCGCGGTCGTGGAGAGGCATTAATTGGGTCAGAACGTCGCCTACCAAGATAAATTTATTGAAAATCCTGGACTTGAACTTTAAAAAAAAATGTGTAACACAAATTCAATTTACGTTTTATTTTATTGTTTACATGGCGATGAAAAATAATGCAATGCAAAATATTGGAACGCAAAATATTGGAATTATTAAAACAAAACACGAACATTTGTTTCAAACTTCAAAAAATGTATAAAGGAGGCTTCAGCCTACAAAAGCAGGTATATTTAATTTTTTACTTATTCCTGGTAAATTCCATATATGAAACACATGTCTGAATCCAAGAATTAATCTATAGTGTAAAAATAAAAACATCTAAATATATTGATGTATTAACAAGAAAAATAGTTACGAATTTCTATCAAATGTTGCGTGAAAAATTTAAATAGGGGTTCAGTGTGTTAGTGGGGCTGCTTTAGCATAACAAAACCATGTAATTTGAAAAGAATATTGCTAATGCGAGGGAATTTTTATAACGTTAATATGCTAACATACTGTTATTAACATTATTTGGCGCTTTTTGTCGGATATTAAGATTATAATCTTTCAGAAATTCCTGCGAACTATCAGCAAATATGCACAGAATTTGTCATATGGTGTGCGCTGGTATCGCTGTTTACATAAAAATATTCGAATCGGTAGGAAAAATGCAAAAAGAAGAAAAAAGAACACCGTGGGAGTAGATCCGTTCACCTGCTGTTCGAATCTCGGCAACCACAAAGAATCAGGCTCCGTGGGAACTTCTCAGAGTACCATCGGAACACACCTGTATTTCTTTTCGCATATTCGCATAACACTTTTTGTTTTGCTTTTTCACCGGGCTACTCTGGGATTATGTACGAAAAAGGTATCTATATAGGCCAAATAATATACACACCTTTTTAATGAAATAAAATATATAAATATAGTATATTATAAATTGTTAGGAGGTAATTTGGTATTATCAAAAAATTTTGTGGGAGAAGATTAACTAATAAAAATTACTTTGGTGGATATTTTTAGTTTCTTCAGGACAATCTTTGACCCAGAACTTCCCTCGTTCTGAATATTTCCTTTTATTAGGAATAGAGAAGTGTGACACAATTTTAGTTATTGGGCGCTATTTTGTTCCACCATTCTGAATTGCTACCAAAATTTTACAAATTTTTTATAAATTGAATAAATAGTTTTTACAGTGACACATCGCCATTTTATTCCGTCGAGTTGAATTTGTACCATTTGATCTCTGTTTCATATTTAATTTTTGTGCCAAACTTAAAGTCGATCGAAAAAGAAGATTTTTTATGTTGATTTTTTAAATACTTTAGTTGAATTCGTATCACAAGTTCACTGGTGTATCTTATAACCCACTGAATGCAGTTTCAGTTTGATGTTTTAAATATTTTATTAGACCTCCATTTTGTTTTGCTATCTTGGATTCATACCAAAATGGTACCAGTTCATTCCTATATAATCCTTGACTTTGGTGCAACATTTGAGATAAACTAGATAATTAGTTTTTCGATAATAATTTTTAACGTTTCACCAGGCTGCCATCTTGTTGCGCCATATTGGATTTTTATCAAGAAACTACCAGGTCATCCCCATATGACCATTAATTTTTGACCAAAATTTGAAGTCGATCAGGTAACAAACAACTGGCAAACGTTCAGACAGACCGACAGAATTGAAAAAACATAGTATTTGGCATTTAGCCACGCTAAAAAATTTAGATAAACATTTTGTTTGGTCGCCATTTGGTTCCCCCATTTTGAATTCGGATCACAATTATACCAGATCATCTCTATACCACAATTGAAATCAATCAATTAAATAGTTTTTAGGCAGAATTTTTAAATATTTTATTAAGCCGCCATTTTGTTTCGCCATCTTGGATTCGTACTAAAATTTTACCAGTTAATTTCCTACATAGCAATTGATTTCTTTGCCAAATTGGATAAGTACTTTTTTAGTAATAATTTTTCTAACATTTCATTAGACCGCCATTTTGTTTTGTAATATTGGATTTTTGCCAAAATGTTACCAGGTCATCCTCATATGACCCTTAATGTTTAACCAAAATTTGAAGTTAATGGGGAAGTTAGTTTTTTAGCTATGTCGCGAACAGACAGACAGACAGTCAGACAGACCAAGGAGAAAACATTTCTGAACCTTATCTTATAGTAACCAAATTTGTAAATGTTTTTAGTTTTGTTTCGGCTAATAAAAAAAAAATTAGTATGGTAATGGTAATCTCTAATTTTTTAGTCCAGACCACTGACAAATTAAAATTGAGACGTAGAATGCAAACGAATGGTCACCGGGCATCAGACGACCACCCATGTAAGTAAGCGAAAAATATGAAGTAGGCTGTATTTTTCACACGGGAACTGACCAATCACGCAATAACGAATACATTTGACCTGTGCGAAAATTAATCATTTTTTTGCTGGCTCTGTTTTTGAACGGTTCAATAGCAGAATTATTTGAATTATAATAAAGAGCTTAGAGCTATACGTATTGTAAGTATACAAAAATCATTTTGACGTAATACGCTGACTCGATACAGGGTGTCTAGTTATATTTAAAACTAGATCTATAAGTTTAATTTTTAGATATAAAAGAATATTAAATACAAAAGTTTTATGGCGTCAGGATGCAGAACCATCTTTTTTTATTGTAAAACCCTGTATTTGTTTAATTGAATTATGATCTTTTGATTTAAATATATCACATTTGATACCCTTATATCAAGACAAACAAAACCCTGCTATAAGAGGCGATGTGTTAAAAAGAGAAGGAAAATTCTAACTTGTAACACATAAGTGGAATCAATAGAAATACAATTCCTCTTGTGGCAGGGGTTTTGTCAATTTTCTCAGTAGTCTTTAAACATAAAGACATCAAACCAAGTATATTTTTTGTCAAGAACATACCAATTAAATCCAATAATATTAAGCATTCCATAAAATTACCTATACAATATTTTTTGATATCCCGAAAAGTTAAACTTGTAGCTTAAATATGTACAGCGTCGTCATCAATCACGCTCATCCACATTTAAATTTGCTATAACTTTTTTGTTTTTTAAGATATCAAAATGATAAAAAAAATTGCCTAGTTACCAAATTTTATATAACATTAAAAGAATGTAAATATATTGTCAACTGTCAAAGATAAATTAAACTTGCTCTTTTTTTAAATGAGACACTCTCTAAATTTTACTTTCAATAGATTGGTCTCTTTTTCTTGATTAATACCTTTATCTTCAAAAATAAACCTTAGTTTGCATATATGTATTAGGAAATATATGAACATAGAAAAACACATTTTTGGTTCTCGTCTAAAGAGCGATAACAAAAAACTTTAATTTTTCAAAAACGTTTTTTGTATTTTTATTAAAAAAAATGGTAAATTTCTTTATTATTTTTATTATTATTAATCTTTTGTCCCACCATATAGGAATGGTACCAATATTTTACCATTTTCTACCTATGCCAAACTTGTTTTTTGGGCATGATTTAAAATAAATTGATTTTTTTACACTGATTTTTTAAGACAGCCATTTTATATGGTCATTTTGAATTCTTACCAGTTAATCCCTGTATTATGTTCAATTTTGCTGCAATATATTAAGTCTAAGAAGATTTTTACATTGATTTTTTTAGAAATTTTATTTGGCCGTTATTTTGTTTCTCCATCTAGAATTCGTACCACAGTTTTCCAGTTAATCTCTATATCACACTTAATATGTCTCCAAAATTTAAAATATACCTAATAAGTAGTTTTTTAGATGCATTTTTCAAATAATTTATTAGTCCGCCACTTTGTTTTGGTGTCTTAGATTTATACCAAAATATTACAGGTTGATCCCTTAGTTCTTGTGCAAAATTTGAGATAAATTCAGTGGCGGCTATTCAAGTGAAGTAGGTGAAATGCTACTTCACTAGGAAAAATAAACAAGCAAACATCTAACTATATTTATTATTGTGTGCTATTTGCGTCCTATCTTAGTAGTTAGGTTGAAAAATTTTTCGGGAATAAAGGACAGTAGTTCTGCTTAAATCTTATTTATTACCAAGCAACGTTTCGATGCCTTTATTGCATCTTCTTCAGGCTAAAACAATCATAATTTCACATACACGAACAATTACATCAGACTAACAATTTTTTTTTTTTTTTATATATTAATAATATGGATGGTATAAACCTGGTTACTCACCTACGTAACTGTTTAAGATTTAATCACTACCCTAGTTACAGCAATCATTTTGTTACAAAGTGGTCTCAACCATAAAAATTGCAGATATTACTTTTAAATTATTACTAAATTCTATATATTCAATAACCATGTCGTGTCAAATATTTCTAAGATGTATCACTAATTATAAGTTGATATGGACATAGCTGCCTATGATTATTATTTTATTCGAAGAATTATTAATTTTCTTTTATTAAAATATGTAATTTCCTGAGTCTGCAACAACTAGGCAACCCGGCCGAGAAGAAAGTAACTCCACCCCCAATCCAAAAGTGTAAAGAAACAGTACCACATCATGCTAAAGACAAAGGCAAACATATCCGTTGCTGTTGGTACCGCTGGGTTAATTTTTTGTGACCAGCAAAATGCAGTGTTGTCGAGTTTGGTGCATTTTCTTTATTCATATGTTGTATTTAAATACCAACTAAGAGAACTTTCTATCTGCATATATCATTGTAACATTAACACTTTACCATTGCCCATAAGCAGTATTCGTCAAAAAACACAATTTTTATTTATTTATTTATTTATTTATTTATTTATTTTTTTTTTATTTTATACATATATATATATATATATATATATATATATTTTTTATATTTTTTTTTTTATTTTATTTTATTTTATTTTTTTTTTGCAATTTTTATGGTTGAGACCACTTTGTAACAAAATGATTGCTGTAACTAGGGTAGTGATTAAATCTTAAACAGTTACGTAGGAGAGTAACCAGGGTTATACCATCCATATTATTAATATATAAAAAAAAAAAAATTGTTAGTCTGATGTAATTGTTCGTGTATGTGAAATTATGATTGTTTTAGCCTGAAGAAGATGCAATAAAGGCATCGAAACGTTGCTTGGTAATAAATAAGATTTAAGCAGAACTTTCCTTTATTCCCGAAAAATTTTTCAATATATTTATTATATATCTCTTAAAATTTCAGTTTTTACATTCATTTATTCACCTATTTGGTAAAAAATAAACTGTACATCTCGAACAAATATTTTACTTAACTGTTGGCGGCATGTCTTTTTAAAATCTTTGCTGGAGGTGCTATGTTTCGTTTACGATTTTCCTACTATGTTGCCATGACAACGCGTATCCGATGACGTCGAGCCCAGCGCCATACAACACTTCGGTGAATTGCATACACTACACCCACGTGTCGTTCAGTTTGCGGTGGTTGTTTACTTTTATTTTCGCGGATTTCGCTGAACCGGTGAGTTCCTTTTATTATTACAAACTGAGACAAATCTGATAAAAAATCAATCCGCCTTGCGAAAGGATTTTTAGGTGAGATGAACGATTTTGAATTCACGTTTCTGGCATTAGTGTTTAATGATATTTTCTCAATCGTGGACATACCATTTGACGTTTCTCAAAAAAATCGCTTGACATTCATTTTTGCATATCCAATTTCGTAGGCGCTCTGTATGATTTTTTTAATACCATGTTTGATAAAGCAAATTCTATTACAGAAATAAATTATTACAAACCTGAGCTTGCTAAGCTTTCACCTGAAGAAATTAGGGCTAAGTATAGAATCCTTTTTTATGAAATATTGGACCATATTTTAATAGAAATGATACTAAGATAACTTTCTATCTGCATATATCATTGTATTAACACTTTACCATTGCCCATATATTCGTCATTTTTATTTATTTATTTATTTATTTATTTATTTATTTTTTTTTTATTTTATACATATATATATATATATATATATATATTTTTTTTTTATATTTTTTTTTTTTTTATTTTATTTTATTTTTTTTTATAATTTTTTTTATTTATTTATTTATTTATTTTTTTTTATATTTTTATTTTTTTTTTTATTGTGCAGATAATAGTTCTATTTTAATCGGATCCTATTAAGAAGAGAATTGTACACGTTGCTCAAATTACCAACATCACTACGACGATTAACAGTATTATTCTTATTTATTTGTATAAAAATCATTTCTGAGATGCTTCGCTTATAATAATTGCTTTCACGATCTAGAATACTCACGCTATCAAAAACAAACTCGTGCCCAGTGTCAAAGTGGTGTTGTGCAAGGGCAGTTTTTTCTGTTTTGTTTTTTTGCTTTTCTTGACAGTCGTATTTATGTTGCTTGATTCGGTTCGCTAAATACTGTTTGGTCTGTCCTATATATATTCGCTCACATGAGACCGGTGGTGAGCTGTATCAATTCACCAACATACAAAATAGCTTCCTTATTACATGAAATACTATCGCCACTAACAACAACTTTCCATTACAATATAAAAAAATTCATTTGATTTTGTAGAATCAATAAAAAATATAGTTTTGCCTCCGGATTACATTTTGATCTCTCTAGACGTGGTTTCTTTGTTTACGAATATATCTAAAATGCTAGTTACACAAATTTTAAATAAATATAAACGCCACATTATGGCTTACACTAGCTTTCCTCATGAAATCATATTAAAAATGGTTGACCTTTGTTTTGATACCAGCTATTTTTCGTTTAAGGGCACCTTTTACCAACAACTTGACGGTAGTGCAATGGGGAACCCTGCTAGCCCCGTACTAGCTAATTTGGTAATAAATTTTGTACTGTCCAGGGTTAGTGAAAAAATATCATTTGATATACCTTTTTTGTATGCATATGTTGATGATACAATAATGGCCGTGCCTAGGCATAAATGTAATGAAATTCTTAACATATTTAATGATATTAATGATAAAATCAAATTTACAATGGAAGTAGAAAATAATAAAAAAATACCATTCTTAGATGTATTAGTGATTAGAGGTGACAACGGAAATTTAAAAACAAACTGGTACATGAAACCTACAAGTTCTGGTAAAATTCTTAATTATTATTCTTATCATGTTAATCAACATAAAGTAAATACTATAAATAACCTAATTTACCGAGCACATAATTTAAGCCATCCAGATTTCTGGGAAGATAACATTAGAAAGATACAAGAATTGGGGCGAAAAAATAATTATCCTACTAAATTTATAAATATATGCTTGAATAAATTCAAAGCAAAACAAAATGCAAACAATACAACTTTCACTAAGTCTGGACAGAGTAATTACAGATACATTCGTTTCCCATATATATACGGTTTGTCACATAAAATTAAAAAAGAACTGGACAACGATAATATTCAAATTGTCTTTTATAATCTCAACACCACATCTAAACTATTTTCAAAATTAAAAGATCCAATCCCCACAGTTAATCAATCCGAATTAATTTATAGTATCCCCTGTTCATGTGAGCGAATATATATAGGACAGACCAAACAGTATTTAGCGAACCGAATCAAGCAACATAAATACGACTGTCAAGAAAAGCAAAAAAACAAAACAGAAAAAACTGCCCTTGCACAACACCACTTTGACACTGGGCACGAGTTTGTTTTTGATAGCGTGAGTATTCTAGATCGTGAAAGCAATTATTATAAGCGAAGCATCTCAGAAATGATTTTTATACAAATAAATAAGAATAATACTGTTAATCGTCGTAGTGATGTTGGTAATTTGAGCAACGTGTACAATTCTCTTCTTAATAGGATCCGATTAAAATAGAACTATTATCTGCACAATAAAAAAAAAATAAATAAAAATATAAAAAAAAAAATAAATAAATAAATAAAAAAAATTATAAAAAAAAATAAAATAAAATAAAAAAAAATAAAATAAAATAAAAAAAAATATATATATATATATATATATATATGTATAAAAAAAAAAAAAAAAAAAAAAAAATAAATAAATAAATAAATAAATAAAAATTGTGTTTTTTGATGAATACTGCTTATGGGCAATGGTAAAGTGTTAATGTTACAATGATATATGCAGATAGAAAGTTCTCTTAGTTGGTATTTAAATACAACATATGAATAAAGAAAATGCACCAAACTCGACAACACTGCATTTTGCTGGTCACAAAAAATTAACCCAGCGGTACCAACAGCAACGGATATGTTTGCCTTTGTCTTTAGCATGATGTGGTACTGTTTCTTTACACTTTTGGATTGGGGGTGGAGTTACTTTCTTCTCGGCCGGGTTGCCTAGTTGTTGCAGACTCAGGAAATTACATATTTTAATAAAAGAAAATTAATAATTCTTCGAATAAAATAATAATCATAGGCAGCTATGTCCATATCAACTTATAATTAGTGATACATCTTCCATCTTAGAAATATTTGACACGACATGGTTATTGAATATATAGAATTTAGTAATAATTTAAAAGTAATATCTGCAATTTTTATGGTTGAGACCACTTTGTAACAAAATGATTGCTGTAACTAGGGTAGTGATTAAATCTTAAACAGTTACGTAGGTGAGTAACCAGGTTTATACCATCCATATTATTAATATATAAAAAAAAAAAAATTGTTAGTCTGATGTAATTGTTCGTGTATGTGAAATTATGATTGTTTTAGCCTGAAGAAGATGCAATAAAGGCATCGAAACGTTGCTTGGTAATAAATAAGATTTAAGCAGAACTACTGTCCTTTATTCCCGAAAAATTTTTCAATATATTTATTATATATCTCTTAAAATTTCAGTTTTTACATTCATTTATTCACCTATTTGGTAAAAAATAAACTGTACATCTCGAACAAATATTTTACTTAACTGTTGGCGGCATGTCTTTTTAAAATCTTTGCTGGAGGTGCTATGTTTCGTTTACGATTTTCCTACTATGTTGCCATGACAACGCGTATCCGATGACGTCGAGCCCAGCGCCATACAACACTCTCGGTGAATTGCAGGCGCAGTACACTACACCCACGTGTCGTTCAGTTTGCGGTGGTTGTTTACTTTTATTTTCGCGGATTTCGCTGCAACCGGTGAGTTCCTTTTATTATTACAAACTGAGACAAATCTGATAAAAAATCAATCCGCCTTGCGAAAGGATTTTTAGGTGAGATGAACGATTTTGAATTCACGTTTCTGGCATTAGTGTTTAATGATATTTTCTCAATCGTGGACATACCATTTGACGTTTCTCAGAAAAAATCGCTTGACATTCATTTTTGCATATCCAATAAAAAACGCTGTCGTGAGGCGCTCTGTAAAAAAAGAAATGAACATTTTTTTAATACCATGTTTGATAAAGCAAATTCTATTACAGAAATAAATTATTACAAACCTGAGCTTGCTAAGCTTTCACCTGAAGAAATTAGGGCTAAGTATAGAATCCTTTTTTAAGAAATATTGGACCATATTTTAATAGAAATGATACTAAGATTTCAAGACTGTGAAAAACTTACATTTTCATGTTTGGCAAGTTCTGCTAAATTTTCCGAATATATAGTTTAAATTTTCCGACTGGCCCGTTTGAAAATTGGTTACAGTTATATGGGGAAATATTTTCAAACAGCCGACGACTTAAAAATTAGCTTGGTCTTATTTTTGCCAATGAGAGTAATTGGAATATATCACTGCAAGAGCAAGTGAAAAAAATTAATAAAAATAAATTATATTATTTGTTTTCTGTTATTTTGACAATACCGTCGACAAGTGCTTTAGTGGAAAGAAGTTTTTCTTGTCTCAAATGTGTAAAAACTTATTTAGGAAATACAATATCTCAAGAAAGACTTACTTCTCTTGGCAATATTTCAATTGAAAAGGAATTTCTGGAGGAGATTAGGGTAACTCATCCTTTTTATGAGGATGCTATATATAAATTTGCTGCTATGAAGGATAGGAGAATTGATTTGGTATACAAAATTTAGGAAAGTCGTAAAAAAATATTCTACCCCCTCTACATATAAAAAAATTCTGGAAAGAAAAATATTTTGCTATATTTTTTTGCTTCATTTGCACTTCACTTATTTTTTCATTCGCAAGCCGCCACTGGATAAATTGGATACTTTGCTTTTTAGTAATAATTTTTTGAACATTTCACTAGGCCACCATTTTGTTCTATCATATTGGATTTTTACCACATTAATACCATTAATAACCCTTAATTTTTTGTCACAATTTGAAGGCAATCGGGTAAATATTTAGTTCTTAGCTACGCCGCAAACTGACAGACTGACAGACAGACAAATGGAATTGCGAAAACATATTGTTTGACATATAGGGACGCTAAAACGTAAATATGTGTAAAACCTGCAATTTTTTCACGATTGCAAACATTTCATTTGGCCGCCACTTTGTTCCGCCTTCTTGAATTTGTACCACAATTTTACCAGTTCTCTAAACCACAGTTAATTCTTGCACAAAATTTGAAATTAATTTATTAAGTAGTTTTTTTTTCAGACTGATTTTTAAATATATTTTATTAAGCCGCTATTTTATTTCGCCATCTTAGATTCGTACCAATGTTTTCCTAGTTAATTAATCACTAAGACTTAAATTTGTATGCAAAATTTGAGGTAAACTGGCTAAGTAGTTTTTTAGTAATAATTTTTTTCAAATTTGGTTAGGCCGCCATATTGGGTTTTTTTAGAAAATGTGACCAAGTCATTCCCATATGACTTAATTTTTGACCAAAATTTGAAGTCAATCGCGTAAGTAATTTTTTACCTGTGCCACGAACAAACAGATCGAGAAACAGAGAGACCGACAGAATTGAGAAAACATATTTTCCTATATCTAAAGACCCCGAAACGTAAAGATCCAAAAAAAATCAGAGGGTGATGTTTTCACGATTACAATACTTCTCTTTTACGAGGAAAGTTATAAATTTTTCTTACGTCATTTTGAATTCGTACCAGTTTATCCCTAAATCACATTTAGTTTTTCTGCTAAATTTATAGTCAATTGAATAAGATTTAAAAAAAATTGACCGCCATTTTGTTGCGCCATCGTGAATTGGTACCACAACTTTATCAGTTTAATTCTATATTACATATAATGCTTGCACACAATTTGAAATTATTCTAATAGTAGTTTTGCAAACTCATTTTTTTTAATAAATTTTATTAGTGCACCGTTTTGTTTTGCTATCTTATATTCATACCAAAATGTTACCAGTCCATTCCCATGTAGCACTTGTTTTTTTTGCAAAATTGAGGCAAATTTGATAACGTTTTTTTAGTAATAACTTTTTACATTTCACTAGGCTTACTCCGGCTAATTGGATTTTTACCGAAATATTACCAGGTCATCCCCATCTTAATTTTTGACTAAAATTTTAAGTCATCCTGATAAGTAGTTTTTAAACTAGGCCGTGAATTGTCAGACAGACAAACAAACCGACAGACGGACCAATGGAATTGACAAAACTTTTTTTGGCAACTAGGGACGCTAAAACGTGAGGAGATCCAAAACCTGAGAGGATTTGGCCGCCATTTTGATCCGCCATCTTGAATTAGGGCTACAATTGTACTAGCTCATGTCTATACCACAGTTAATTATAGCATACAATTTGCTGAATTTTTAAATATTTTATTAAGCCGCCATTTTGTTTCGCCATCTTGGATTCGTACCAACATTTTACCAGTTGATTCCTACATAATACTTGATTTTTGTGCAAAATTTGATATAAATTGGGTAAGTAGTTTTTTAGTAATATCTTTTTTAACATTTCACTAGGCCGCCATTTTGTTTTGCCATATTGGATTTTTACCAAAATGTTACCAGGTCATCCCCATATGACCCTTAATTTTAGACCATAATTTGAAGTCAATCGGGTAAGTAATTTTTTAGCTATGCCGCGAACAGACAGACAGACATACCGACGGACTTGAGAAAACATGTTTTTCGGAATCTAGGGACCCTGAAAAGTAAAGATCTGAAAAAATCTCGGATTGTGATTTGTTCACGATTACAATACTTCCCTTTTACGACGGAAGTAAAAATGTTTTTACCTCCTAAACTGTCAGAATCTATAAACTATATAACGGCTTGCAAGATCTCTAGACACACATCAAGTTATATACAAGGTATTCCACTTAAAATAAAAAAGTTGATACCTGTTTCAGAAAAACTAAACCATATGTATAAAATAAAACTAGATATTATAAAGATTCATTTGATTCCAATAATTTTTTTAATTTTATTTATTTAATTTTATATAAAACTTTTGTGTTCATCTCTTACAGTTTCTGTGATAAGGGGATAGAACTTCTTATTTTGGACACCCTGTACAAAAAGTGTTTCTTGAGTTTTATTGATGTGAAGTTTCCGATAAAAGTAAGGTAAAGTCAGCATTTTTCGATATTCTGTTGTCAAATTACACAAACGTCGAAATGGATGCCAGCATGGTTTATAAATCTAATTATCAACTTGCACAATAATCATGTTTTGTACGATGAAAACCTAGACAACATAATACAATGTCGATTTTATCAGTTTTATTAAAATGTTTGGGTAGGTATTGTTGGAGATTTTTTGTTTGATTCACATTTTTTGTTAAAAAATCCTAACGGCCCTATGTACCTCAACCTGTTAAAAAATATTCTGTTTCCTGAATTTCTTGAAGATATTCCTTATAATCTGAAGGACGAATGTGGTTTATACACGATGGTGCCTCATCCCATTTTAGTTTACTTGCTCGTAATTTTTTAAACCAATGATTTCATAACAGAAAGGTTGCATACATATCTAAATTTATAAACAAGTATTAAGATTAGATTATAAAACTACTGCCCGATGTAATGGAAATATATAATTATTATATTTCAACAAAAATTCAGTTTACATTTTACTTACAATCAAAAATTATTCCTTCTTGTCAGCTTTTGCCGTAACATTTTTAGGCTTTTTTGATTTAGTGTGAATCTATTCATCTTTGCCAGTCCGTAAGCCTATCCCTGAGTATTCCCCCGCACGCAAAAATAATTAACCCCACTGTATGCATAGGGATTTTGGGGGGTTATTAAAAGACACGTCATGTTACGCAAAACGTCAATAAGTTACGACAACCCTCGAACACGCTTCGCGTGCCCACCCTGCGTTTCCACTGCCACGCCCTGTTGAAGTGCACCCCCGAATTAGAGAGGAACTCCCTTGATGAACCAGTAGCGGAACATGTATATTATATAACATTTGTCACTATATAGTTTGTTCTTAACATATTTTAATTATTACTTTTTATTATGAGTATTGATATGAATACGTGTCTAACCGTCAAAACATAACGGACCCCCTCTAGCGTTTGACTTCAGAGGTAACTCTTGAAATATCGGAGTGTAAAAAAAAGAGTTTGTGTGATTATGTTTGTTATGTTTATTAATACCCTTCTTTGGTCCAGGGGTTACTGTGTTGGAGCTATCATAAAATATTTGCATTGGTACCAAACTAGCACTAGTTAAAAGCCAAAGTAACACAAAAGTGCGTATAAAAACTAAAATTTTTTAAATCCCCTGTTTTAAATCGGTTTTCGATGAAATTAAAAAGATACGAAACACAGAGGAACAGGCATTGCAAAAATAACGTCTAAAGAAAAACCCACTCCATCAGAAAGGTACCTTCTGAAGATTGCCAATGCAAATTGAACTCTATAAAATCACAACTCGAAGCAGATATTTAAATCTGGTTCACAGATGTCTCACGAATGGCCTATACAGAATCGGTCGGTGTGTTTACGGTCCACAAGAATACTGAAAATACCTATTCCCTGAGAAATCACACAACATCCTTTCCTTCGAGTAGCAACTTAAGATATTTAGACACAGATTTTCTCAAGGATTGTTTGTGACGTTTAGACCAGAAACTAATTTTGAGTTGATTGGATAGAAGGTGACGAAGATCCTAAAAAGGTTTCGGCCAAACGAGAATTGGGTAGAAATAAAATCAAGATAAACCAGGAAACGCTATTTCAGGTGTTGTCAAACGATACGGATCCAACTTAAGCTTTGATGTGGCACTGTAGACACATATATCTGTGCTTTCTAATAATCTAAGAGAACCCATTCTGTCCAGGTTACCCAAGTGGCATATAATCTATCAATTTATGAGTGTACTCCTTAAAAAGAAAGGTTTAGATATATTTATTTGCTCTAGAGATAAACTTAGATACCTCCAGTGAGATAAAGAATGAAATAAAAAAATTAGCACTCAGAGAGAAAACTCAAAAACATGGAGTGGGTTGGTGATGGTGTATGTAAAACTTATCTATGAATATACAAATAAATAAAAATTGGTATAGTTTTCTATAATAAAAATAATATATAATATAATAAAACTTACCGAGAAACAGGGTTTCCTTTTCCAAGTCAAAAAGTATTCTCTTTTTGCTAACTTGTATACCTCATTAAACCGATTACCTAGCAGAGGACTTTGCAATCAGCCAACCTCATGAAAGACACACAGAGTCAAATTTCCAAAAAAAAAGTGTTTTTTCAATTCCGTCGGTCTTCCTGTCTATCGCTCTACCTGTTCGCGGCATAGCTAAAATTATTTACCAGATTGATTTTCTTTGAAAACTGCAACACGGCGAAACAAAATGGCGGCCTAGTGAAACGTAAAAAAAATATTACCAAAAAATTGCTTATCCAATTTATTTCAAAATTTGCATAAAAAATCAAGTATTACCTAGGAATAAATAGGTAAAATTTTGTTTCGATTTCAAGATGCAGAAACAAAAATAGCGGCTAGATATTTTAAAAAATCATCCTGCAAAAACTATTTATTAGATTGAAGTTTTTACAAGAGTTAAGTGTGATATAAAGATGAACCAGTAAAAGTGTGCTCCGAATTCAAGATGGCAAAACGGAGGTAAAATAAAATTTTTATAATCGGGGAGAATCACTTTCTTAGGTTTTTACATATCTTTACGTTTTAATTTTCATAGGTACAAAAAAACACGTTTTCTCAATTCCACTGTCTGTGGGTCTGTTTGACAGTTCACGGCATGCCTAAAATCTACTTAGCCGATTTACTTCAAATTTTGGTCCATAATTCTATATAGGAAATCAAAGAGGAATTCACGATTTTTCCATTCATTAAACTGAGCATCGTCTTTTGTTTACCCAAGAAAAGAATGAATGAAATTGAATGAAAATCGATGTCGCCGCGAACGTCTAGTTTGCAGAGTAAAACTAATTGCTACATATTGTAGCCACGGATTTCCTCTTTTAAATTGGTTGTTAAACTAACTTAATACAACTTTGCTCCCTGGAGGTCTCCACAATTTTCAGATTTTTAACTTGACAGGGAGATGTCAGTGGGAGAAAATTGACTATAGACTCAATGTATCTTAAAAATTATCATAGGAATAAATCATTAGGTCCATTTTGTACAGGATAACTTGAACTTGATTTTTACATGTAGGTAATTGATCTATCTACAATATTTTGGCAGCTAGTGTCAAAAAAATTAATGTTTGCACCTTTTTTATTTCCCTCATAATACATGAAAAAAATCACCCTTCAAGAATTTTTCAGATCTTTGCAATTCAGGTTCCTAATACGCCGAAAAACATGTTTTCTCAGCTCCGTCGGTCTGCCTGTTCGCCACATAGCTAAAAATTAAATTCAAATTTTGCCAAAAAAATCAAGGGTCATATAGGGATCCCTGGTAACATTTTGTTAAAAATCTAAACAAATGGCGGCATATTACTAAAAAACTGCTACTACAATTTACCTCAAATTTTACAAAAAAATCAAGCATTATGTGGAAATCAACTGGTAAAATTTTAGTACGAATCGAAGATGGCGAAACAAAATGGCTGCTTAATAAAATATTTTAAAATTCAGGCTGAAAAAAACTACTTAATAGATTAATTTCAAACTATATACGATATAGAAATGAACCAGTAAAATTGTGGTACGAATTCGAGATGGCGGAACAGAATGGCGTTAAGTGTTACATAGAAATGAACTGGCAACATTTTGGCATGAATCTAAGATAACAAAACAAAATGGCGGCCTTATAAAATATTAACAAAATCAGCCTGAAAAAACTATTTATTAGATTAATTTCAAATTTTGTATAAACACTAAGTGGAATAGAGAGATAAATTGGTAATGTTATGGTACGAATTCAAGATGGCGAAACAAAATGAAGGCAAAATAAAAGATTTAAAAATCAATGTAAAAAAATCTTCTTATATAATTGATTTTAAATTTTGAAGAAAAATGAAATAAGATACAGGGACCGATACGAATTCAACATGAAGGCACAAAATGGCGGTGTGTGTTAATGTAAGAACTACTTTTTTTAATTTTATGCCCAAAAATCAAGTCTGGCATAGTGATCAATGGTCAAATATTGGGTAGGGGTCTAATATAGCGGAATAAAACGGTGCCCAATATATTTGAATAGCCAGTTTACTAAATGACTTGATGATTTGTTGAACTTGCGGAGGGCCTAGCAATGCAAATCGCAAAAGAGTTTGCAAAAAGCCACCATTTAAAAAAAAATGTCCAGCTTTTTAATTTTTCTGAGGTCCGGTCTAAAAAATGGCTCTGATTGCTGGATTATTTATTATAAAATGAATACTTTTGTAACATCTACGCCACTGTGGGGGCAAAACAAAACCACCCTACCGTAAAAGATACATTGGTCGCCGACACCCTAAACGCTTATCTCAACAGAGATTACCCATAGCAACGAGGTCATTTATTTTATCTTTTCCAGGATGATAAAGCGATCGGGCAAATTAGGTGTTTGAAAGATTAGGATGAAATATCTTTTGACAGCCGCTTGTACTAATTTGGTTACAATCTTTTATTCAAACGGGTGGCTATTTTCATTTAGTTATATTAATACAGTAAAGTTTTAAAAATTATTTGTGCATCGTAGTGCTTCAAACAGTATAACAACAACCAAACAATGTATGTTAAATTATATTAAATTTAAATAAATAAATTAAAGTTAAAACTTCGGATATCTGACATATCATAAAGAGAGCTGTTACCACCAGAAGCCTCACTGAACTTTTTTTCTATAATATTTTCTTGGTTACATCAATAAAGTTATATATTAAAAGGTGGTCAGAGTATTTTTTAAAAAAATTTACAGCCTGTCTGTAGACCCAGTTGGCCGTTAAGCTTCAAATCACCCCTTCTCCCAGAAAAGCCAAAAATTATGTGACCGAAATTTAATATTAATTTTGATTCAAAAATTGTTTAAGTTAGTTTCATATTTAACTATCTTGATTGGAACATAAGAACTTACAAAAGCTGTAGAAGGCAAACGCTTCAAGTTCCCAAAAGTTTAATCCGAAGCCAATTATTTTTCATAAACAGTAATTTCTTCAAATAAAGCGTTCTGTTAATGTTTAGCATAAAATTTATTGTTCAAGTCTCGCATCAAAAGTAGGTTTTATTTTCGCTAGGAACTTTTATTTCCATTTTCGTATTACCCTTTGTCCACACTGAAGGGCTACGTATCCACTGGGACATACAAAATGTACCTAGATGCAGAAAAGGATGTTTTCTCAATTCCGTAAGTCTGTCTGTTCGTTGCATAGTTTAAAAACTACTTACCCGATTTATTTCAAATTTTGGTAAAAAATTAAGGGTCATGACCTGTACATTTTGGTAAAAATCCAATATGGCAAAACAAAAAGGCGGACTAAGAAAAATATTATTAAAAATTGCTTATCCAATTTCCCTCAACTTTTGCACAAAAATCAAGTACTATGTAGAAATTAACGGGTAAAATTTTGGCTTAATAAAATCCTTAAAAATTCTACCTGAAGAAACTATTTAAAGGATTGATTTCAAATTGTATGCAATAATTAATTGTAGTTTAGAGGGTGAACTGGTATATTTACATTTCAAGGTCCTTAGATACCGAAAAACATTTTTTTTAATTCCGTCGCTCTGTTCGCGGCGCGGGCGGCATAGTTAAAAAACTACTTACCCGATTGACTTAAAATTTTGGTCAAAAATTAAGGGTAATATGCAGATGACTCTGGTAACATTTTGGAAAAAATCCAATACGGCGAAACAAAATGGCGGGCTAATGAAATGTTAAAAAAATTATTACTAAAGAACTACTTATCCAATTTTCCTCAAATCAACATCAATCACAAATCAACTACTATTACATGTAGGAATCAATTGGTAAAATTTTGATACTTTACTTTACTTACAAATTTTGTGCAATAATTAATTGTAGTACAAAGGATGAACTGGAATTGTGGTACGAATTCAAGATGGCGGAACAAAATGTTTGTAATGGTGAAAAAATTACCCTCTTACATATGTTTTAGCGTTTCTAAATGCCAAATATTATGCTTTATCAATTCCGTCGGTCTGTCTGTCTGTCAGTTCGCCGCATAGCTTAAAAACTACTTAACCGATCGACTTCAAATTTTGGTCAAAAATTAGTAGTTATATATATAACCTGGTAATATTTTGATAAAAATTCAATATGGCACAACAAGATAGTGGCCTACCGAAACGTTAAAAAATTAGTACTGAAAAAAGCCAATATCCAATTTACATCAAATTCTGCAAATTTCAAATGTTGTTCTAGCATTCAGTGTGGTATAGAGATAAACTGGTAAATTTGTGGAACCAATTCAAGATGGCAAAAGTGGCCAAATTAAATGTTTAAAACATCAACGTAAAGAATCTTCTTATTCAATCGACTTTAAGTTTTGCAGAAAAACAGCCGGTTGCAGAAAGCTTAATTAAAGTTTAGAGTTCCTAGATTTCTATAAGCAGCTTGTCAAATCCGCAAGATCGGTTAAATATTCTAAACAGCAATTAAGTTTTGTGCAACCGACTGTAAATGTGATATAGAGATAAATAATTTATTTTAAATTATGCCCAAAAATCAAGTGTGGTGTAGATAAAAATATGTAAAATTCTGTGAAGAATCCAAAATGGTGGAACAGGATGGCACTCAATAAAAAAATATCTGTTACTAAATGACTATATACCGTGCTAAATTGGGTCACACTTCTTTAATCCTAATAACGGGAAAGATTCACAACGAGGGAGGTTCGGGTTAAAGGAAATTTACCGATTTTTTAACGTCACTAGAAAGCATACATAAATAAACCCTTACAAACCGGTAAAAATGCATTTTTTGTAATTCAACCAATCTTGTAATTCTTACGGTCAGTGCTATAAAAACCCTATTTAACCATTGTATATATTATCAAATCTCATTCTGAACATTGAATGATGCGTCAAACGTAAGGTAAATATTTGGAAAACATGTTAATTTATGCGCCAATTAAAACCTATCCCCTTTTGTCTAAAAAGCTCAACAATTTCTCAAGCGTGAACTTTTCACGTTCATACCTGCAGCCTCCCAGGCGGGGATGGGACCACCCATACGGAGTTTTTTAATTTTAGGGTTTTAAAAACTTGAGCCTAAAAAAACTGCATAATAATAAATAACAAGAATGTACTTGTCACCCAAGTAAATGTTGAAAATCGCCACCTTCACTCTCCATGCAGTAATAGAGGACAATTTTTTGTTGCAAATCTTGTAATGAAGTCGGTTAGATAGATAGATTTTGCTTTTTAAGTGACTCCGGAGAAAGAAATCCAGAGATGATAAATATGGCGATCTTGGGGGCCATTCAATAGAATCTCTTCTGCCAATCCATCGATCTGGAAACGTCTGATCTAAATATTGTCGAACAAATATTGCATAATGTGGTGGGGCATCAACCTATCCTCAACGTATCGCCGATCATTCTGATTTTCAATTATTGCTGTTAACGCTGGCTCTATGGCGTCTTGTAATAATTGTAAATACATTTCACCTATCCAGGCAAGAAAAAAGTACCAACTATATGATCGCCAACAATACCAGCCCAAACATTTAATTTTTGTGGCTGTTGGGTGTGTCCTCATGATAAATTCGGAGATTAGACGATTGTTGACAGTGATGACGATTTACCACGTCGTTTAAGAAAAAGAGCATTCATCAGAGAAACAAGTGTTGAATGGAAGGTTTTCATCGTTTATAATTCGTTCACTCATAACTTCATGTCACGTCTTTATTAAGTTCTTGCGCAAGGTGTATTTTGTACGGATGGATACTACGTCGACTAACACCAGACACAATTTCCAATTGGCGGGTACCTAACGTAGGATCTAGATAAACTTGCCCTAAAACCATCGCTTCCGTTCCTTCGTTCCTTATGTGATTTTGAATGTTGCGTTCTTTATTCGCCACTGATCAAGTGTCACGAAATTTACCCAGAAGTTCCAGAACATATTTTCCATGCAACTTTATTACCGAAAAATATTTTGATCATTTCAATCCTTTCTGCCGTCCTGTGTACCATAGTTAATTTAAAAAGCATTAAAAGGTATTTTAACAAGGTTTGGTCATATCAATCGCAAATTATGTACTAAATTTTTATTTAAAATCAGTAAGAGGTATTCCTTCTCTTATCTTTTTTCAACAGAGAATTTAACACAATAGCAAGTTTGCCACAACAACGCTCCAAACGCTATTTTCAACAGTAAAATGATAAACAAACTAGTTTGTTTATAAATAATTTACCGTCGATACATATTAACAAAAATGCGTTAGATGTCTTACGGATAATCAAACCAATCCAGTTTTATTTATTTTTAGGCTCTACATTTGGCATCCTTAAATAGTCGTAAGAGATAAAAATGCATAAACCCAGAAAATAAAACTCTTCAGTGTACTTTTTTGACACTTGCTGGCAAATTTCGTGCTTTAATTGATCTCCACTAATCTGATGTATTAAAGTCTACTTTAAGTTTTAAATCAATAAATCTTTTAAACTACTGAACTAAAGTACATTAATTTTATTATCATTTTGAAGGTAATCGAAAGACATTTAAAATGATACCCCCCTTCCATTTAAGATTTTAGGGGTGGTGCCCCCTAGGCGGTTTAGGGGACTGCAGGTATGAACGTGTTTTTATGATAATTTAGTGTGCCCCTCAAAAACGAAATCGACGGGTCCGAGCGTTTTTCAAAAAAATAATGAGCATCCGTTAATGCCTCTGTTTCGTGTTCAATGCGCCACCGTGTATGTAATCTTTAAAAGCAACGTTTTTTTTAACATGTTCCATTTTGTAAACTTCATATTCAAGGGGAATGCAAATCCCCCTGTTGTTGAAGTTCGTACAGTACTACCAATTTAAAATTCAAACAAATGCACGAAAACTCAATATTTCAATAAAATGTACTCCTCAGACCTTCTTACAAGTGACCTAAAGTTCACATGACCTATTATACCATATTTTAAGGTCTTCATATCTTTTTACCCAAAAATGATATGTTACTAACATTTTCAGGGTATTAAATAAAAGTTTATCATCAATATTTTGATAACCCCTTGTCACAAGTTTTTATCCTAGGAAATAATATATTTCTTTCTTTATCTCTTTATCCCTGTCCCTAAACACTTTAGATAAAAATTGATGTTTTTAGCAGTAAGTAATATTTTACGATTGTAATAACTAAATATAAGATAACGTTGAATAGATGACTTTTTAAGTTAACCTTCGTATATTTTGTAGATGCTGATAAGAATAAATCCTTTTACTTTTCCTCTAAAGGGAGTGCTGTTATTTGTAAAAAAACAAACAGTTAAATTAAGGGTTTGACGTACTGCAAGTAAAATCAAAAAGATACATATCTTTGGACAGTGACATAGTTACTGGGTCGGATATACAAGCTACATAAAAATGCGAAGACACAAGTTACATTGATGGCGTTTTATATTCCTCTGAAAGAAGTGAGGGGGGGATTTTTAAGGGCGAATTTTTCAAGTTTAATTTAAATTCAATCTGAGGTTTAAACCATAGAATGGTACGCAGTCATTAGTCAAGTCCGAAGTTTAAACTTCAGGTATGGTTTAAACTACACTTATAAAATATACCCGTTCAACGGGTTCACGAGGGCAATCAGTTTCACCACAGAAATTTAGCTTAGCTTTAGCTATGTTTTCTGTGGTGTGTGGTGGACTACAACGTGAATTGTGTTAATTATAGAAAAATTGCATCAACTGGTCACTTTAATTAATAATAATCCATTAATTAATTAACGAATTAAGAACTTTGCTAGGCTTGATTATACCTTGTGTTAGGGGTTTGACTACAAATATCTTACCGTACGATAGTTTGGATGATTTTAAACAAAAAATTCATATATAAGATCAGTACATTCTGGGTAATTATTTACAAAACGGTTTTCTGCTATTTTAGTATTCAGTAATATTAATATTAAAAATTCTTTACATAGACACTTTCTGTTGTTTATAAAGAATATGAATCTACGTGCGGAGAATAAGAAAACACATTTTTTTATCCAGAAAATATATGAAAATAACTTACGGAATCGAAATTCAATTTACAAATTCTGTTTTCATTAAACTTTGAATCGCTCTCTACCCATGTCTTTTTTTTATTATAAAGGTATAATACCGTATGTCTTAGATAGTAGCATTCCTGGTACATCTGTTTTCTTCTCGAAAGCGTTGTTGTCACGTTGTTTCTTGAAATTTCGAGAGTATTGTTTAATGACATAAAAAGACACAGGTAAAGCTATACTCCTTCATACATTTGTGTATTATCCTATTTTTATTACGAAATTGGATGCGATTTTAGGTAGGTTAGTGACTCACTCACGCCATACTCAGCACCCCTGTTTCACTCCCCGATTCTGAAGGTTTTTTAATTTTTATTTATTGAAAAAAACATTAACTTTTTTAAGCGCAAACGGATTTGGACTATTAATTAACACTATAACAAGTGAGTAAAAGTAGTTTTTTTTTTAAATTGCAATAATAGCGGAAAATTTTACTTTCGGTTCGTTTGTTTTTGTATTTTTAAGTTTACTTACTACTCATTTGATGTTCGTTTCAAATTTTAGTGTTTGTTTTGTTTGAAAAAAAATGTTTTTCCAATAAATGTATTATAAAAATGGTTATAGCGGTTAGGTTTGATTTGGATAGTCTTCCTGAAAAAAATTGCACGATAGGGCGCTAGCCACGTATCTAGAGTTATGGAGTTATTCTTGAATTTTTAATAAAAAAGAATTCCAATAAATATATTATGAAAAATAAGTATTTTTTTATGCAATTAATAATTTTTTTTAGATATAAAGGCGAAAGATGGAGCGGTCTTATTAGTTAGCGCGCGTTCAGTCGCAAAATTTAAATTAAAGAAAAAACAAGAAAAAAAGAGTAATAATTTTTATCTGCGCAGGTAGGCAGTCAACACTTATGTTTATTTTATGTTAATATTTTTATTGAAATTATTTACTTAAAAACAGCGATATTAAGCTGATAAGAACAGATATAATGTATTGATCTATGTCAAAGGTCGAGAAGACGATTTCTGGCACCCGATTTTCCTGTTGTATTGTGATCTTATTTTATGAAACAGCTGGCAACAGCGTAAAAGAAATTCTGACAGCTCGAAAAATCGCGTATTTAGGTTAGGCTCAAAGTTGAAACGTATTGCAGAAATATTGAATTTTACTTTTTTTTTTGTTACAAAACGTTTTTATACATATTCGTCTCTTTAGATGTATACTACCGATATTGTTTTTTACTTTTATGTTGTTTTACCCCACCCAGCACTCCGCAAGCTTCTAAACCGATAAATATTAAAAAACCAGTGTTTTCTTTATCTACGCAGGTAATTTTGTACTCTTCATACATACTAGAAAGTGTCTATATACAGAAAATTTCTTGAAATGTTTGAGTGTTAACACACATCAGGGTTTTTCTTCATAAGAGCTAAACTATGATCCTCGTTTTCGGGTGCTATTTGTGTCGGAAGTCGACGATTGTTAGGATGTACGTTTACACTTTACGTATTCCCCCAGATTAATTCTTAATCTGGGCGCATCCCGCACTCTGTCTACATTCTCCATAAATACGTAACATACTTGCATATTCATTATTTCAATAAATTTTTAAAATCCGCACTACATATTAAATCGGTATGGAATTCTCAAGGGAATTCTCGCACGATAAAAAACTAAGCCAGCTCTAAAAAACAAAACAACTGCAAGTGCTATGTTTGCGTATTGTGATTGTCATATGCTCATTGAATCATGCTGTTTGAGTCTACCGTCAGCGATTTTATTGTATTCTAGATAAAATGAAATAGTAAATACGTTTCTAATTCTCTCTAATTTAGATTGTTGGGATGTTTAGGAAATTTAGATTTTAATAAGAAAAAAAATAGAAATTTCCTTAAAAATGTATAAAACAATGCAACTTTTAGATCTTTTTTTCTCAGAATTGATAAGGAATAAACACAGGGACGTAGACAGGGGGGATCTGGGGGGCCGCGGCCCTCCTTTTTTATCCTGTGGCTTTCCACTGCCCCCCCCCCCCATTAGCTTGTCTAAATATATTGTATGGTACGCTCATACAAGAACAATATTTTTAACAAAATAAAATACTCAAACCACAACAACACAAAATATCTCTACTAGTAAGAATCCTAAATATAAGCTGACTTTTATCTAATTAAAACAAAGAAAATATAACAGAAATAATCGCTGTAAGAATCCCGGTCTCTAGTGCTTTATGTGAGCTAACTTTCTCTTGTTTAAAAATAATAAGATCACTTTTGAGAAATAGAATTGGAAATGACAGATTCTCAAACTTGGCTATTAAATCAATTGAGAAGTCATTGGTAAAAAACATTGATCTTCAAAGAGTTCACGGACAGTAAGAGAAGAATAAATTTAATTCTATGAATTGTTTTTTTTTTTTGTATTTTTTAGTTAACGGTTTATATTATTCATGTTTATTTTGTATTAGTTATTAGTAATACTTCCACAACTGTACATTAAATAAAAGTGAAAAAAAACATGTTTCTTCATATGTGTTTAATTAAGTTAATTTTGTATAAATTTGTTATTTAATTAAAAAAAACTAAAATAAATGTGGAAAATTTGTTTTAATTTTTTTACTGGCACATTTTATTTGTTACAGGATCCATCATTAATGTAAAAAAAATCTTTAATAGGAAAGTATGCTACTTTGACACACTAATGACAGACCATGTTTATAGGCCCCTCTAGAACTATTTGTGCCCCAACTGCCCCCCCCCCAAAATGAATTTTCTGTCTACGTCCCTGAATACACACAACTTACATAAGACTTTTTTAATCAAAATAGGTAATACTATCGCGTATTAAAATATTTGTAGTCAAACCCCTAACACTCTGTATATTATAAAGTATGTTTAATTCTTTAATTTTCGAGTTTGAAAGAAATCACAATTATTAATTCAAATCAGTATTAGTTCTCTGTATAAGCACATTTCGATAACAAATTTTGAACTGTAAATATATACATTAATTCCTTTATTTCAACACTAATTTAATTAAAACTTGGAATATAATTACCAATATATTGCAAATAGAATCAAATATCGATCTTTAAAAAAACCAAACAACAAATATCTTTTAAATTTCCCCTCTATTTTTGTCCTTAGCTGAACACGCAGATTTTACAAATTTGGGTCAAGATAACATTTGTTTGACTATACTGTTTAGCAAATAAAAGCTATTTTTAAAAAAATGTTTAATTCAATTGTTTTATCCCCCGCCCAAAGCACATGTCTGTGTTCGCGAATGTAGTTAACCACTGTGTATTTATTTCAAAAATTATATGTTAATAAATGGATTTAATACCCCATGTAGGTGGCATTTTTAAAGAACAAAAAACTTGCTTGTTTTACCATTTTATGCGAAAAATTTATATATTCAACCATCAGTGTTGTATTTTTATTTTACAAATTATTTTCTTTCTGTTTTTTTGCATTTTAGAACTGCATAAATTTCGTTTCTCTTAACAAGGTGCATAGCTTAAAACTGTAAGTATTATGTCATTTAAATACATGATTTATAAACCACATGTTTTCGTATTCAAAACTCCTAAAGAACCGCACAAATAACACCGCTTATGATCTACCATATGACACAATCGCGTCATATGTTTTCTGTGTTTCATCTAGGTTTAGCCATATGTCACTCGATCGTACGGCCAACATGTTTAAATGTCATATGGTCATAGTACATATGAGAGTGTTAAAAATCTATACCACCCGGAATATGGTAAACGCATACCGATACCAAATGTTTGGCGGCAATAAAAAACCTTTCCATTGCTTCGATCAGCCAATAAATTTGTCAGCTATCTATATGGATATAAATAATTTAGTCAATTAACGATTTCTAATGTGTTGATTATTTGTTCTGTAAGATTTGTTAGAAAAATACCAAACATAAAGGTGCCGAAAAATTACTTTTCTTATACTTCCTTCATATAATATTTTTATTTAAGATTTTTCGTAATTAGTTATTTACCTAACAAGTGCGGAAGTGGTATCGAACTTCGCTTCGCGTCAAGGGCGGAAAAGACACTTTCCACATGTGTTAGGTATAACATTTTTCCTACGATCGATATAGTCCTCAGATAAACGTCAATTAGGTTTGAGTTCAATAATAATATACTGTAATTACAAAAATTATTAAACTTCTTACAAAAAAAATACTTACTTTGCAACTAACGATTTCTAGTGTGTTGATTATTTGTTCTTCGTTAGAAAAATACCAAACATAAAAGTGCCGAAAAATTACTTTTCTTATACTTCCTTCATATAATATTTTTATTTAAGATTTTTCGTAATTAGTTATTTACCTAACAAGTGCGGAAGTGGTACCGAACTTCGCTTCGCGTCAAGGGCGGAAAAGACACTTTCCACATGTGTTAGGTATAACATTTTTCCTACGATCGATATAGTCCTCAGATAAACGTCAATTAGGTTTGAGTTCAATAATAATATACTGTAATTACAAAAATTATTAAACTTCTTACAAAAAAAATACTTACTTTGCAAGTATTTCACATTTATTGAGCGTTTTAGATACAAAAATCTTTATTTTAGACTAAGAAAATAGAAAATTCAAAACAAATTAAGGACCATTATTAAAGTTAAACGTGTATTTCATAAATTCCTTATATAAAGTTTTATAGGAAAACAAAAAACAAAGTAACGATAAATATTAAAGTTAGACGTGCAACTGGTATTTGTAGCATACTGTGGATTTATTGCGGATGCCATATCTTGAATAATTTGATTTGTGCTTGCCACTGTCTGACCTCCTTCGAAAACACATTCAACCGAACGTTGTATTTGGAGCTGACTTTGAGTAGAACAACTGGATATTACATTTTCCATTGTACTTTCTGACAAACCCATGGGTATTCTCGAAGACGTTTTTAAAATATTCTCGGCAATTTTGCTTTTATTCGCTAGGGAATCAACATAAGATTCGGCTACACTGGTTGACTTCCATCCTCCATGCCTTTTAATATTAGTGATATGGGTTCCAGAATTCGCCAACAAGGTTGCCGAGGACCTTCGAAAACAGTAGCCCGTGTACATTTCTGGATGTTTCAAGCCCATGTACCCAGCAATGTTAGACGGTATTTTATTAATGTATGTAAGTATGGTAATGTATTGACAGCAACGCTTTGATTGGTGCATTTTCCTGCTTTTGTAGAGATTAGGTATTTTTAATTTTCTCACTTTTTTAAAATTCACTGTAGAGCTTACCTCAAAATTAACACATTTCAGCAAAAAGAATTGCGGATTAACCATTTTTTTGTGGAAAAAACATAACAAATACTTATAACTTTGTAGGCACTACATGCGGTTGTAAACCTCTACTGTTACGTTAATTATGTTAAAACTGCATGCAGAATAGATAATTAGAGTGTATTCTTATATAATATACTGTTTTTTAATCTAAGTTTTTAAACAATTAATGATAAAACTGTATCAACGAAATATGTTGATGTTATTCAACTACACAATTCTTAAACAGAAACTGACATTTGACATTTCATGATTAATCAGTCATTTCCTCTAATTCAAGAAGCAATGTTGCCAAATATAATTTCATTTGGCCAAGGAAGAATTCATGACTGTTTATTAGGGTTGATAATAACATTTTGTTGCATAGTTGAAATGTAGTCATTACGAACACAAGGTGAAACAGTAAAGGGTTAGCATCAGGTTAAGCGCCAAAAACATTATCATTAAAGCTGTAACATAACAACCTGTACAGAACAAAAGCTGGCAGCCAATCTTCATACAGCCGGTAAACTGGTACCGGGTTCACACCAGGTTAGGCGTGGAAAGCATCGTTATTAAAGCCACAACATAAAAAACGGTACAGCTCAATCACTGGCAACCTAGAGTTAAGTTTAAAATATTTACAACATAAATCAAAAAATGTAAGTCAATTTGGCAACGCTGTAAGTATTTTTTAATTTTTGATACTGCTGCTGCTGCTTTATCCGCAAATTTTATTTCTTTAATCTGTACTATAAAGGATCCGCTTTCGTCTAAAATTTGAAAAAATAGCACAATCCGAAATACTTCCTCTCAGAAAGACCCGATTTTCCATTTCTATAAAATAGAAAAAAGCATTTGTTTGTAGTGTTCACAGGTCGTACAGCCATGTACTTTCTATACAGCTTTAAGTAGCTAGTTTGTCCATATCTGTGTCACAAACTACAAATTTTCTCGGGCCTATTGGTTTTGGTAGATGGTATGATGATTACCAGAATGTCTTCTTTATCTGCAATGTCTTCGGTCGTCTTCTTCATTAACTCCTCACGTCGACAAGCGTCTGCTACACCAAAAATTGTAGCTATTTTCATCATGAGATAAACGTTGTCTGGAGCATTAAAAATATTTTTTTTAGTTTGAAATTATCGTTGACACTCTTTAAATAGGATATAAGTTTATAATATTTGCTTATATCAACGCCCTTCTCAAGTTTTATGATGAATTTTAGCATTGAATATCTTGACTATAATGTTGTTGGGGCATATGCACTTGATAATATATGAAAATATACTAGCAATACCTCTTCCTTTATTGTAGATAATTTATTTTCATTGCACCAAGACTCGAACAAACTGAACTCTTTTTTGTAACGTTCTTTAGACTTTTCTGGAATCAGAGTATTGTTTCCTACGTCGATGGCCTGTATGATATCTTCTGAAAAACCTTCTCCTTCGAACTGTTCTGTGCATTTTACCACAAAAACTTGCAAAAATGATGAAACTGAAAAAAGGCTACATTTGTTGATTGTCAATGTTCGATTGTTTGACAGGTGCTGAGGCAAACAACAATATTTACTACCTGCTCGAGAATGAGGTGATGTGTATTTGACATTTTAATCAGAACCTGCACCTAATTATTGTAATATATACCAGGGGTGTCAAATTAGAACATTTGATATAAATTCTGTCATAATTTCAAAAATCGTGCGGTAAAGTAAAATTGTGAAAAAAAGTTTTTTTTCCGCACGATCGTACAAAAAAATTATACCGTGAGGACGTAAAGTCCGTCGCCTCCCGTCTAACTTTTGAAACGCTCGGTATATTGCAACGAAATTTGGAACGATAATACATGAGAAAATTTTTGAAAAAAAAATGATAGTATTCAACCCCCGATTTTGAAAACATTTGATTCGACAGTTCTCAAACGATGACCAATAACAATTTTAAATTTGATTCTCTGATATGTGGTTTCGTGCTGCATTTTTTTCCACCAAGTGTAAGAATTAATTGTCGTAGCCTCGGTTTTGTAAAATTTGACATTTTGAAACGTGTTTTTCAAGTGTTCTAAAAGTTTCGCTTTCCGGAACGACCAATATGCAAGAAATGTATTGAATTTATTCTTAAAATTTCAAGTCATCTGTAATAGAGACGCTAAAAGATGTCCCAAGATCTGGAAGGCCCAAAATTAGCGAAAACGTGAAGTTCAGGTCATAGCTCAAAAGGTTGTAAATTCTAGACAATTAGTACATTGCAAGTCCGTTAAGAACATTTTAAAATCCAGTAAATTTCATCCTTGACAATAAGAATTGTCCACGAATTAACCGAAGATGACAGGCGACTAGAGTTTTGCGAGATTATGGCAGAAAAGATCAAAACAAATCTCAATTATCTGGTCCATATTCGTTTTAGTGATGAGAGCACCTTTTTCCTGAGTGGAAAGGCCAACACTCAAAATTGTAGATATTAAAGTGATGAAAACCTCCATGTGTTTCGCAAAGGACATACTCAGTTTCCTCAAAAAATAAATGTATGGGAGGGTATTTTGAGTGACCATATCATAGTTCCTATATTTTTGGAAGGAAATTTAAACGGCCCACATATCTTCGAATGCTGCAGGATACCATCACTCCTCTTATTGATGATGTTGTTGCTCAAAATCCATGCGAGTTCCACTTTGGCATTACGTTGCAACAGGACAGTGCCCCGCCACATTATTTTAGGGCGTAGAAATTACTTGGATGAAACCAATCCGCATAAATAGATGCTCGCCGAGGTCCGACAAAGTGGCCAGCTCGCTCGCCAGATCTTAGACCCCTTGATTATTTTCTATGGGGCTATGTGAAATATCAAGTTTTCAAAATAGCTGAGGATTCTCTGGACGAACTGAGTGAATGTATTATCGACATGTGTGCAGGAATAAACCCTGAAACCCTTTATAATGTGAGGTAAGAGTTCACTAATAGAATGTTCATGTGTCAAGAGGTGTAAGACGGACACTTACAACATCTTTTAAAATGAAAATTTGACGTTTTTCGTTTCGTGCTTGTTTCAGTTTTTTAATATTTGTTTTATTGTTATACTGTTTTACTAAAATATTTAGCGTTGCATTTTCGTGCTTCACTTAGTATATAGTATTCACATTGGTAACCTCAAAAAAATATCCCCAAAAATATAATAATAATTCCATTACGAAACATTGTTATTGGTTATCATTTGAGAACGGCTGAATCAAATGTTTTTAAAATCGGGGGTTAAATTAAGAATAAAAAGATCTTTAGAACGATGTATCACTCGACCCCCACTTCCATAAAAAAGTTTCGAAACTGTACCCAGCTGTCTTCTTCATATTAAAAGCTGTCATTTTTTTTTAATGGAGAATTTGCTTATATACTATCGGTCCAAATTTCGTTGCAATATACCGAGCGGTTCAAAAGTTAGACGAGTTGCGACGGACTTTATGTCCTCACTGTATATGACTGTATAGAGAATCCGTCACGTAGAAATAATTTAACCACAATATTTGATCGGGTCGTCATTTAATTAGATTGCACGTAACAATATTATATCGTAAGTTTCAAATTAATGCGTTTTGATTTCTGAAAAGGTAAACGTTTTATCAAACTACCTAATATCCAAAGTGTTTTTTTATTTATCCGAAGCTCAATTAAATTTTACGATTTATTTATTTTAAAGATTATACCAAATTTTACGGTTTGAAGAAAAAATAGTGTTCTAGCTGTTTCACTTGTAATTTTAAACGCATAGTAATTATTGACGGCTAAAATACAAACAAAAAACAATGCCGCCACTACCAGCGGGGGCGACGCCAAGAAAAAAGAAAACATTTGCAAGTCTCAGATTTCAAAAATTCTCCATTTTTAAGGCTTTTTTTACATGTTTTAAATTGATTATTGTACTGATTACTGATATATACAGGGTGATTCACTTAGATTTCACACGTCGATTTCTTGCAAATTAACGGGGAATTCAAACTTTGATAAAAAATAACTTTTTAATTGAGTAAATTATATTTACTAAGGAGTAAGAAAGTACAATTCTCTATTGATATTTCAAAAATGTATATTATTACGCAATAATATTACAGGTAGGTAAGTATAAAGGATATTTTTTATTTAAATCTATTATTAATTTATTTACATTACAAGATAAATCTAAATATTGTTTTTCAATTTTTTGGCTTCCTCCAATTTTGGCTTCCAGTATTAGCAAATTCTTTTGTAATTATATTAGTTACAAAACTGTCTAGTTTAGAAGATTTGTTTTCTTTTTCAATGGCTCTTGATTTCTTTTTCAATTGGGCTCAAAGCAATTAGATAGGATTTAAAATACAATAATAAGGAAGGAGTGTTAAAACGAGATGACCATATTGTTCGGTTAGTAAGTAATCCACAACATACATTTTTTTAAAGCATTTAGTCTGTAATACTTCCAACCGTTCTTTCTTGGTATTATTTTCTTTAAAGTACATATTGTTTTCAGACAAACATTTTTTATTACTTCTTTTGTCGAGCTAGATGGGGTATTTTTGTTAAAATTTTTAAATCATATAACCCATTGTCCATAACAATTACCCTTTATTTCTTTATTTTGAATGATTTATTTATATCTTGATCTAACGAACATTTTTTATATTTTTAGCAGTCAAAAGTAAGGCTCCTATCCAGCAGTCATCTCCTCCATAATGTAATATACTGATCCTCTTATCTCTGTTAGAAGGAACATCAAAACAACATTTTTGTGTGTTTTTATTAACCCAGCCTTTTTAAATATTTAATGGGTGCCATACCAAGTTTCGTTCAGATAATAAATTGGTCTACCATCTTCTCTAAATTTTGAAATAGTTTCCAAATATTCGTTTCTTCATTTAACTAGTCTCCTACTTTTCATTATATTTTGTCGTTTGACAATTATCTTATATTAAAGTTTTTTTAGGAATATCCACAAAGTTTGTTTTAGAACAATCCAATATTTTCTTCTTAATTCTCTCTTCAAAGTGTCCAAAGATGGATAATTTTTGTCGGCTCATGTATTGTGTATAACTCTTCTAGTATTATCTAGGTTGTGTTCTTTTATAACACAGCTAATGCCACAATCGTTCTAGCCTTTTCTGGTGTTTAGTTTTTTTTTTAAGACTATAAACGGTCGATTCTGTTTTGGTAGGAAATGTGGTCTCTTTAACGGCATTTGTTTTACATATTTTTTTTCGAAAACGTTTAAAATTATTTTCTGTGCATCTTCGCTTAATGTCTTTGCTCCTGAACTGCCCGAAGTATTACTAGTATTTCCACCATTCAAATTTTCAATTAAAACACTGTTTTGTGAAATCACAGTCGCAATATTTTAAAATTTAAAGTAAACCAGTCCAAGGTGACATTTAAATTAATTAAAATATGAGGGTATAACACCAACATTTAAAATGCGTATCTGTTGGGGGTAATATTAGTGCCGTCGAGTCAGGGTGTGAAGAAATTATACTAATGAGGAACTTAAAGGTAACCACTCACCAGAAGGAACAAGCAGTATTTTTCCAGCCAATCCGTGTTAATTTGAACCGGGCTATACTTGGTGTTGCCAGAAGCGTGAGTTAGGTCTACTTGTTTAGAAATCCAATACAAATAAAATCGGTAAATTTCCTAAGTACAACTAGATGTGTACAGACTTGCCACAAAATCTCACCGCGGACATCGCAGCAAACGTCACTTCGAACATCGTCGTAAGTTTTCCGCACTAGTGAGAAAAAGCAAAATTTCCAAACTAAAATGACTGTAGAAAAAATTATATAGGATGCAGACTTTACTTGGCGTTTCAAAAAAAGTATTAGTTCCTTTTCAAAAAATGAAACCTTTTGCCTGTTTTGGAAAATTAGCAAAGAAATATAAAGCATCTATATTATGGGTACATTATTCAATGTGTAAAAATAACTTAGCCTTTGATAATAATGGTATCAAAATTAAAACTTTTAGTTATTGAGCCGTAGAAAAAGCATTGGTATTTTAATCACATTTAATAGTTATTACTAACTGGGGTAAATTGCATCCACCTGAGTAATATCTGTCATTACCTGCTTGTTGAATAATAACCTATTATTTCGACATCGCTAAACTTAAAATACAATCGCAAAAAAGATCAAATTATTTTTTTATACAAATAAAAGTAATTTTTTCCTATATATAGAGTTATTTTAATAAGATGAGAATATTAAAACTAAGTATTGTTTTAAATGCTGGAAGACACCAAATTTTGTTTTGTTTTTGTATATAAAATGTGTTCTACTACACCGGCTGGCGGCTTGTTGTAAGGAGGATAAAACAACAATTTAAAAGCATTTTTTTAAATTTCAGAGACGATTAATATTTTCAGAAAATGCCAGAACACGTGAAATACATTTTATTTTTTTGCATATAAACGTCAATATAATAAAATCTTATTTATATATATATATATATATATATATATATATATATATATATATATATATATATATATATATATATATATATATATATATATATATATATATATATATATATATATATATATATATATATATATATATATACCTATATATATATATATATATATATATATATATATATATATATATATATATATATATACCTGCTGGACACTCGAACTGCATAACGTAATTTTTTGGGGTATTTTTAACGTTCGATATTTCAAAAACGGTAAGCTAAATTGAAATGCGGTTTTCGACGTCAGTTTACTCAAGGTGTGTAGATTACAAACTCGACTGGTGGATCGCCAGATATGATGGGAAAAGGTTTGTACAGGGTGTAAACTAAAACTCTGCATTTTTTTCCAAATTTTATTTAACGATATTTTTTACAAAACAATATTTTATTTATTGTCATATACACCAAAATAATCTATGATTAGATACAAAAAAACAATTTCTCCCGTTTTTTGAAATTGCCATTTTTTCGGAATATACAGGGGATTTTCAAAAATTTGTACATGGTTTTACAAAAAAAATCCTAACTCACCAGTGATAGCTCACATCAAACTGATTGTTGTATTATTCTCATTATTAACAATACTGCCATCAGGAAAAAATACAATTATAATATACAGGAGTCTAAAAAAGCTTACAGTTGATTTCATTCCTAAAATATCATGTTTTTGCATATTTTTATGCTTTGAACATTGAAAACTACAGAAAGTATAATAAAACGTAAAAATTTTCAATCTCGTTACTTGATTTACATAAATTAGAGTCTTTCACCGAAACGGTTTTTTATATTCCATCCTAACCTCACTTTGGGAGAAAGTAGCGGCACAAATGGACAGTGTTGCTTTTTGACCATATTGTAGAGTGTTTTTTAAATCCATTTGACTTTTTAGAACTGAATAGATATTATAACGAAATTCTAGCATTATTATACCTATAAAACAGGTACCAGTAGCGTTTTATAGGAATTTCGTAGTTTTACAGAGTGTCTCATGGTGATGGTTTCTGGCGAACTAAACAGCAGACCTTAGTCTTAGTAAGAATTTGGTTACTCACATAAGGAGACATGTTCTATCAGGTCCGCTTAAAATTCCGCGGTAAATTCTAGATTTTTTATGAAGCACCCTGTATATTAAATAATATTTTTATTCCTTCAACGATCGAAGAGATTTTATGAAAGGTGCTTACTTGAGGTATGTAGGACCGAGTTATAAATGAAAGCTGTTAGATACCTGTCTACGTTTTGCTTTATTTTAAGAGATCTTCAGGACATTCAAAGACGTTAATAATAATTAGTGTAGTAACCAAGGTAGTAATCGCACCTGGATTAATTTTAAATTAATTATATAAGGTTTTTAAAATGTTACAACAATTTTGAAGATCTTATAGTGTCTTGAAAATAAAACGAAACATCGACAGGACTATAGCTTGCATTTATAACTTGATCCATAACCCAACTAAGCATCTTTCAATACCCTGTATATTGTAACATATTGGATTCCACTCAATATTATAATACCCACAGGTATAGTATAGTATACCTGTATTCAACTCTAAAATTCTAAAATATAATAAACAATTATTTGTTAACCTAATTCAACTACAGCGAAGAAAAAGTTTAGAATAGGAAACAAAATCTGATGGTCATGAAAGTCGGTACCAATGGAGGTATTTGATACTCGTGATAACATTCTTGGTACCTCCTTGTACAGTACTATCAGATGTGAAAAACCCTGGATAGTTTGAGTTTACCTAACTACGATGGCACATTTTTAGACACCTTAAAAAAACAAAAAATAACCCTTGTAGGATTGGGATAAGAGAAAGGAGAAGAAAGAAAAGAAACGTAACCATGTTAATATTTGGTTGGCCCTCCTCGCAGACGAATAACTTCACGGCATCTCCGAGACATGCTGTGCACTAAATTATTAATGAAATCTAGGGGGACGTTGTTCCATTCCTCTTGTATGGCTTCGGACAGCTCGTTCAAGGTTTCTGGGGCAACATCTCTTGATCTCACTAATAATTTTAAATGCGACCACACATTCTCTATAATATTCAAATCCGGAGACTTTGCAGGCCAATTCATACGATTTATATTATTGACCTGCAAAGCCTCCGTTACAATTTGCGCTCGATGAGGCCGTGCGTTATCGTCGACCAAAAGAAAATCGTGTCCATAATTTGCGGCAAATGGCACGACAATGGGAAGTATGATATCGTCCCTATAGACTACAGCATTAACTGTTTGTCTGGTAGTGAAAATATCAGACTTCCCATTGTATATTACCCCCGCCCAAACTGTAATGCCTCCGCCTCCAAAGGCTTCTTGAGGTGCCATGTTTTCCTCGTCATACCTTTCATTCGGCTCTCTCCAAACAAGAATTCTACCATCCGAATGAATGAGGTTGAACCTTGTTTCGTCGCAAAAAAAACAGTTTCTCCACTCATTGATGGTCCAATCTCGATGTTCTTGGGCCCATGCTAACCGTGCTGCACGATGAGGTGGTAGCAAACGAGGACACTTCGCTCTACGTCGTGCTCTAAAAAATTTGTTTGATTTTATTTTTTAGTTCGTACTTGTTGACCTCTACTTGTAATAATAAATTGCTTTCGATGTTACAGATATTTCCATATTACTCATGGTTTGGGAATTTCTTGAATAAGATTTTTTTAAATGTAGATAAAAATTGGACCCTGCAAATTTAATGCTTGCTATGATAAAGTTTTACCTCAAATTGTTTCTGTTTAATGTCCTCCTTACAGTACGATCAGAAACATGCACTTCAGCTGTACGACGCAGCTCATCGTTCAATTTCCTGGAACACTTCGTTCTTTGTTGGCGCGTATTACGTACTAAATTTATTTCTGCCCTTCCTCTAATTTTCCTCACCCAACCACCACCGTGCCGATATGCGTCGTTTCCCGTATTTTCAAATCTTGTTTTTAGCCGCGAAATTTGACTTTGGTTCACATTATATAAATTTGCGACTTCTTGCTGAGACATGCCTTGGTCCAAGAGCCTAAGGGCATTTTGCCTTTCGGCAGCAGTTAGTCTCCGCATCGAGAAGATATGAATTAAATACACAAAAAACAAACAAAATAAAAATCAATAAAAGGTAAAATCACGAAGTAAAATGTAAAAATATGAGTTTAAGAAACAGTACGTCAAAATGACAAACAAGGAAGAATATCCAATTAAGCATTTTGTCGTATCCATGGAATCCATGACATTTTTATCGCAACGCCAACTAAGATTAGACGGTGAACAGGCCATGAACCTTCCATCTTACAATTTAGCGGAAATAATAAAAAATCCAGCGAAAATCGGCATTTCTATGTATTTTTCATTTGCTGTTACGCCCCCTAGCGGTCATCTTAGAAACTCAAAAATTTTTTCCAGCATTTATTTGGCCACTATAGTTAAAAAAAATTTTACAGCAAGTTTCTAAAATCAGTAGTTTCCGAGATACAGTACATTGCACGCTTATTTGGCCACCCGGTATAATTATGAAATTATTATAAAACGCTACTGGTACTTGCTTTCCAGGTATAATAATGCTACAATTTCGTTATAATAATCATTCAGTTCTAAAAAATCGAATATATTCAAAAAACACTTTACAATATTGTTGAAAAGTAGCGCTATACATTTGCACCGCTAATTTCTTTGGAAGTGAGGTTAGGATGGAATTTAAAAAACCGTTTCGGTAAAATACTCTAATTTATGTAAATCAACTAACGGGATTGAAAATTTTTACGTTTTATTATACTTTCTTTAGTTTTCAATGTTCAATGCATAAAAATGTGCAAAATCATGAAATTTTAATAATTAAATCAACTGTAAGCTTTTTTAGACCCCTGTATAATATTATTGTATTTTTTCCTAATAGCAGTGTCATAAATAATGAAAACAATACCACAGTGAGCTTGATTTGAGTTATCACTAGTGAGTTGGGATTTTGTTTGTGAACCCATGTACAAATTTTTGAAAATCCCCTGTATATTCCGAAAAAATGGCAATTTCAAAAAACGGGAGAAATTGTTTTTTTGTATCTAATCATAGATTATTTTGGTGTATATGACAATAAATAAAATATTGTTTTGTAAAAAATATCGTTAAATGAAATTTTGTAAAAAATGCAGAGTTTTAGTTTACACCCTGTACAAACCTTTTCCCATCATATCTGGCGATCCACCAGTCGAGTTTGTAATCTACACACCTTGAGTAAGCTGACGTCGAAAACCGCATTTCAATTTAGCTTACCGTTTTTGAAATATCGAACGTTAAAAATACCCCAAAAAATTACGTTATGCAGTTCGAGTGTCCAGCAGGTTATATATATATATATATATATATATATATATATATATATATATATATATATATATATATATATATATATCGTTATTTATTTTTCGAAAAGATCAAATTTATGAGCCTGTCCGTTATATTCAGGTGCTCAATTTGAGCATTGGTAGAACGTTATACCTATTTCAGATATTTGCATAACTAATTTACCCATTACCGTATCAGTTGTCGCAATCTAAAATACATTTCTCACACATATGTTTTACATATTATTTATCAGAAACCCAAAAAGACAAGTAGACTGTTGAGGATTTTTTCATAAAACCGGACCAAAAGGCCATCTGGTCTCGAGCAGGAAGTTGCAAGGCTAAATACCTACTGCCTATCAGTATGTGAATAATGTTTGTTCGTTAAAAATTAACGAAAACAAGAACAAATCACTATATCGGGTTTTAGTTTCATATACATATTATGGAAAATAAACAACATACGGTGTTGTACAGGGTTACCAAGTTTAAATTAAGACGATATCGCAGTGAATTTAAATTCTCGATTCTGCTGCTACACATAAATCACATATCTGCAATGTGCGATGTGTGTCCATGAAAGAAACTCATCTTTCGGGGACCATCTAGGAGCGAACGAGTCCGATGTTTAGCCAAACACAAAATATGGAGGTGGAATTGTTTTTTTAAATAAAGTTAAAATAATTTTACTTCCCTAAGAGAGATTGTAATCGGGAAAAAAAATCTCCCTCCGAGATTTTTACAGATCTTTGTGTTTTAGGGCCCTTGGAATCCGAAAAACATGTTCCCTAATTGCGTCAGTTTGACGGTATGTCATTTTGTGTGTACGCGGCACAGCTAAAGAGCTACTTATCCGATTTAAAAATCAAGTGTCAGATGGGCATGAAGCAGTAACATTTTGGTAAAAATCGAAAATGGCTGCAAATTGAAATGTTTAAGAAATCAGTTTCAAAAAACTACATATCCAATTGACTTGAAATTTTGCATAGAAACCAAGTGCACAGAGAGATAAACTGGTAAAATTTTAGTGTGAACCCTGTATGTAAAAACAAAATGGCGGCTTAATAAACTGCTTAAATATTCGGTATAATCCCATTTCCATAATTTGTTTTAAGACTTAATTAACGTAAAAAAGTAAAAAATAAAAAAAAAAATTAAGTTAAAAATAATAAATTAAAAAACGAAAGACGAATAAGACTAAATACAATATGGTATACTTAAATGTGATTTTAGTTACTAATAAAGAGAACGGTGTCTCTCAGCTTGACAAACAACAACATAAAAAGATAAAAAAATAAATATTTTCTTCAGAAAACGACTTATTATAACATAAGTTCCGAGTACTTACTTGAGTAAAAGATAGGTAAAACCCTTTAACAGAACTTTTCTCGTTGAATTGAAAATGCAGAAGATTACAAATATTTTAACGTGAGACAGTACGGGTTACTTAAGGCAAAACAATCTTATAAAACCGTGTAATTTATCAATGTAATTTAAGAAATGTATTAAACATTTTATACATTATATTATTCAAAACTATTAATTCGATCATTATGAATTTAATACTTAAAGTTCTCGTTTAAAATAGTTGCAATGTTTAAAAAAATATTTAACCACTGAATGAGCCTTATTTCAAGACGTGCAGTCCTGCAACACGGAATAAATCTTACTTGCCGTAAAAAAAACTCTTCGGTCGGGCGCTGAGATTTGTAGCTATATTCCTGTGTAGGTAGTTGCAAAAATTAATAGCGAAAAAATTTTAGATAAAAGGACGATAAGATAATATTGTATCACTGTCAATGCGTACAAAAAACAGGAAACGTAATGGAACTAATTTTCTTAAATTTTTGCCGCCATGAAAAACATTAATGTGCCGTGTGGTTTGTTCGATTCGTGGTTGCCCTGTACGTATTTTTGGTTAGTGCGTAAGTTACGTAAGTGCGTAATTATCTAATCTAACAAGCGTTCAAAATGAGTATTTCTGCAGCGCTCAGAGAATAAAATCGCAATTTTTCGCTTTTTCAAAAAAAAAAACTGTAAATTTTAAAATGTCTGTAATACCAAAACAGCTCTACAATTATTTTTATGATGTAGGTAAGATCACAATAATTAATTAGACAAACATTACAAAAATAGAATTTATTAGTACTACGAGAAATCTGGCTTGAAACTAATCGAGACAAGTCTTTGATCAAGCAGTAACGATTCCAGACGAGACGAGCTGAGAATAAAGGTGTCGAGATGAGACGCGAAAACTAATCTAGCTTAGGATTGTTTTAATAAATTACTGTGTTTCAGAAAATAACTTTCTTATATTTTTTGATAATTTTAAATACAAACATTGATTTTGAGCCTCTAAATGATGTTTAGTAATAATAATAAATATAATAATACCATTTTTTTAAACTACTTGATATACGGAGTTTTTGTTCATATTTTTAAGATATAAAAAAATGTTATATACACAAATTTTATAGTTTTATCTAACTCACCAGGATTTGCTAAGAAAAAAAAAACAATGGAAAAAAACTATTGGAAAATAAAAAATGATAATGAACTTTGTTAGTTTTAATGGAACACCCTGTATGTTATTGTTTCATTAACTGGGTCTTTTTCTGGTGATCAAAAATTTACGGTTTCATAGCTTTATCTCTGAAGGTAAGCGAGAAAATTGACAAAAATTCTACCATAAGAGGCAGTGTATTTCTATGGGTTTCAAATTTGTGTGTTAGATAGAATTTAGAATGTTTTATCCGCTTTTAACTGACACATTGCCCCTTATGGTAGGGTTTTTGTCAATTTTGTCGGTTGTTTTTAGAGATAACGGTATCAAACTTAGCATATTTATAATTAGCAACAGATATCGGTTTAATGAAATCACATCATACAGAGTGTTTCATTTAAAATAGTTTTCATGGCCATTTTTTTACTATCCAATTGCCATTTCTTTACGGGTACCTGACGTCTCAGATAAAAACTTAAAACTTTTGTTTGTCTCTATTTGAAAATACATACAAAAACCCTGTACAGGCGCACGATAATTTCATTTTTAGCTTATTAATTAATCTGTATGTTGTGGTCTTAAGAGAGCGTGAAGAACTTCTTGATTATTATTGATTTTTGAATTAATTTTATTTTATTTTTATATATTATTTAATTAAATTTCTCTGAACATTTCGAATTGTAAATATTTAAAAATCAGGTATTACTCCACCAAATATTGATATCTTTCACTTCACTTAATAATCTAAAGTTTCCTTGACAAATGATACAATTATTTGTTTATTATTTTCTCTTCTTGGGGCAAAAAGAAGCAGTCCCTTTACAAATGGAATATCCATTCTTGTTTTAGGAATGACGACATGTGAAAATTATTCTAGCTCTGTTGTCTTAAAAGGGATTTATTTTGTAATTAAAATTTAGAAAAAAAGGAATTACAAAATAATTTTTAGAAGTTTAGGTACTTACCTATTTAAAATATTTAGATAAAAAATCAGATTTTTGCATATTTTTATGTTTGTATTAACAAGCCCTATAATAGACTCAAACCATACTATTGTGTTTTTAATCCTATAAAGCAAATGGTATCAATTAAAATCAAAAGTTAGGTCTGAAAATAAATATAATTATCTATAAGTAGTATCTAGAAATTTGAATAATTTAGGTTTTTCAAGTGATTAAATTAATATAAACATATCATACGAGTATCTTTACTTGCTCAAATCTGCATATATCATAAATATCTAAAGTTCCATCTCTTAATACACAAATGGAACAAAGTTAGGGATAATGAAAAAAAGGTCGTTTGTGCAAACAAAATATATCATTTATAGTTGGAATAATTAAAAATTTGAATGTTGATAATCCCTGTTAAACAGAAAGATATGACAGGTGACAGATCTTTTATAACTAAAAGTGTATACCATTTTACTCTAAATAAAAGCTCTGTAGAAACTAAAACGCGAAAGACTCAAAGTAGCCACTTTTTCACAGTCAAAATTCTGAAGCAAATGAATTTTGATATAATATATTAAAATATACAAAAAATATTGTAAATCGTTACTAGAGTTTAAAAATTGAATAATATATAGAGTTGATTTAAAATAAGAAACTTGGTGCCCGCCTCAGAAAATCGAATCACCCAGTAGATATAAAAATATCTTCTTTACTAAGATACTTTGGTAAAAATAACTTACTTTTATGTGAAAATGTGAAAAAAATTACAAATTTACCATTAATTTTCTCAAAAACTAAGTTTACTATTATTAGATTTTTGACTTGCAGGCTCTTTAATTTAGCTGTCCTAAAAGTTTGAATTTCAAAACTTGTTTGTTTTGGAAACTTCGATTTTTGTATTTATTTTGTACCCTGCACATGAAATGACATTCTTTTTGAATTTAATCTTATTTTTCAGAGCTTCAGAGTTAATTTTAGCCAAATATACACACTCGCTGTATATATCACCTGGAAAAAATAATATTACGCAAAGAAACCAGAAATTTACAGAAAAACTTCAAAATTTGACAGTTTAAAACTCTAAGAAAAACATTAACACTAAATAAATAGTAGACATTTCAAGCTATTCAATAATACTAAATAAAAAGCGATAAGATGATTTTTAAGGTTTTGATTTGCGGTTGATCATTGAATTTCCGTTAAAGTACTAAAAAGTAAGACAAACAAATTTAATGATTTACCATATAAACAAAGCAAGGTTTTCAATATATCAGTATTATTTCGCACCGTCTATCAAAGGACACCATATGGACAAAATGAATCAAATATGTAAACCGGAAAAAAATCAGTAAATTTTCTTTACCCGAAACCTCCCTTGTTATCAATATTTATTTCACATAGATACTGTCTTTTCAAACATTAATATTGGGCGTCATTTTGTTCCACCATATTGGATTCGTACCAAAATTTTACCGGTTTATTCCTACGTAATACTTGGTAAATTGGATATGTAGTTTTTTAGTAACAAGTTTTTAACATTTCTCTAGATCTCCATTTTAAGTCAAAAGTTAATGGTCATATGGGAAAGACATATCCAATATGGCGGAAAAAAAGGCAACCTAGTGAAATGTTAAAAAAATTATAACTAAAAAACTACTTTTAACTCAAATTTTGCACAAAAATCAAGGGTAACATTGGAATGAATTTATGGTAATTGGATAAAAATTTCTTTTTTTGTGTCCAAAAAATATTTTATTGTCAAACGTATTTTGAAATAGATTTTTTACCTTCCACTCCCCCACTCATGATTTGACCCCCATATGAAAAAATCAGTAAATTTTCCTTACCGGGAACGTCCTTCGTTATAAATTAAAATATTTCTTTTACTAGGACTATATGCGAAACTAAATAGGATCATACTTTCTTATTCCTAATAAAATTAATATCGAGTTCCGGGTAAAAGAAATTTACCGAATTTTATATGGTTTTTGAAACATTACGCCGTTTGGGTTCGTATTAATATTTTAACAGTTTATAACTATGTCATATTTGATTTTTGGACACAATTTATAAAAACTGAATAAGAGGTTTTTCATACTGATTTTTTTTTATTCCGATAGGACGCCATTTTGGGAGGGTGATTTTTTCACGATTACAATACTTTCCTCTTATGAAGGAAGTAAAAAAACATTGACATAAAAGTAGATTTCTTTTTCGTTTTTGTAATCGACGGCAAAGAAAACTTTGCTGCAGGGCAAATTCAATCAAACTTCTTTAGTGTTAACATAATTTGGAAATATTAAATTGAATTTAATTACAGAAATTATTCTTGTAACACGTTACTTCCTTAAACAAATGTTTTCGTTTTAATATTGCAGGTGATTTTTATTGCTTGCCCATCAATCTTTCAAGGAAAAGCCTAAGGTTAACGTTGTAAAAACACGCAAAGGTCAAAGTAGATTATTTATATATGTGCTTGTCTTTCAATCATACAGGTATTTTAACATAATGAGCTAGAATTTCACGAAAATTGCAGCAAGAAATAAGGCGAGAATTTTTGATGCCCTACTTTGCCTGCATTATAATTTAGTATAATCTACTTTTTAGGGTATATTGAGAAGATATCTAGAATATTTATTTTATAAGAATCGAAATAACGACCATTAAGTATGAGACTAGACGCGAACATTATCAGACGAGGCGTCAGCCAACGCTGATATTACGGCGTGTCTCATAATGATAGCTTTCGATCCGAGTAACATTCAAAACTTTATCTTCTGGCGTCAACTGTCGCTAAGTTAATAGTGAAAAAATTACCCTCCGAGTTTCTTGCAAATCTTTGTGTTTCTGTTTTTGGGTCCCTGGACCCCGAAAAATATCTCATTGCAGTCTATCTGTACGTCTATCTATACGCGGCATAGCTCAAAAACTACTTATCCCATTGACTTTAAATGTTGTCAAATAGAGTGTTATATAGAGATAAACTGGTAAACTTTTTGTGTAAATCCATTATGGCGGAACTAATAAATAAAAAACCAATACCAAAAAACTACTTATCCAATGGACCTGAAATTTTGAACAAAAATCAAAATTAAACAGGAAGAGATTGGTAAGTTTTGAGTGCGAATTCTATACGGCAAAACAAAATGTCGGCCTAATAAAACAATCTTTTTATGAAGGAAAATAATAAAGGACATAATTTATTTTTTGTAGACTACGTAAATAATGTTATAAAAAAAGAATTACAATTATATTTAATAAAATAAATACTAGACTATTAGTTACTATCAAATGAATATAGTCTGTTTATTGTAAGTAGTAGAAATCTGTACAAGTTGATCACAGGGTGTCCCAATTTTGATGGGACGACATCAACTATAAAATTTTAAATGGGACACCCTGTATTTTTGTCCATTGTTTGATTCCTTGTCAAAAACTTATTTTAACCAATTTAAACTATAGTCGATTTCTGCGTAGTTTCCGAGATAATTAAGGTTACGAGTGATTTTTTGAAAACTGGGGCTATTTTTCAAATCACTAGAAAATACCAAAAATTTAGATATCTGCTATTTTTTGGGCGTTTGGGTAGTAATTTTCAGTTTATAAAGCATCAATGCATATACGGAATACAAAATGTCCACACACATGTTCTATACCTAAATTCAATGCTTCTCAATTATGTCTTGAATATTTTGATGCTGCATACTCAAAAAAAAACTATAGGAGGCCATGGAATGGATAATATAACTATTTGTTTTAAATTTGACGGTTTTTCAATTTATTTGTGTTTTAGTGGTTGTTGTTTTATTGAAATCATGTGAATTTAAAATAATTAAACTTTAAACACGTTTCCTTGTATTGGTGTACTTGATCTATTTTAAAAAATGGCTGAATATTCAAGTCAAGAGCGACTATATTGGTATAACTATTACATTGAAAATAATAAAAGTCCAGCACATGCATTAAGAGAGAGCATCACCGATCATTTCCCATATCCATATCCTCCATACCAAACAAGAAAATTATTGACAAAATGTGCGATGATTTATCAACTCATGGAGTTTTGAAATATAGAAAAAGGAAAAAAGCCCGTTCAGTCGTCTCTGAAGATTTTAAAATGGAGGTTTTATTATATTTCATTGAATATCCTACCAACAAAATATCCCCATATAAGTTCCTTCCAGTTCAATTTTTAATTGAAGCTGATTATTAGACCAGACTTTTGTATGCAAATGATGGACCTGCATTTTGAGAGAGGGATTTTAAATAAAATCATTTAGACAGTGAGGCAATATTTTCCACTGCGGGAATACATAACAAAAAAAATACTCACTACTATTCTGAGACAAACAAATATTTGTTAAAGCAAATTAAAAGGCAAGGGCATCAAAGTGTTAAAGTGTGGGGTGGTATTATAAACGACCGCATTATAGGACCTGTGTTTTTTGACCACTATTTGAATAGACAAATATTTTTAAACCTTTTATGACACTAAATTATGGAAAAACTCAATGATCTTCCGGAATATATTCGTGTGGACTTGGTAAATCAACAAGATAATGCTCCATACCACTGTGGAGAAGATACAAGAACATTATTAAACGAGCAATATAATTTAATTATATATAGTAAGGCTGAGATTTCATGGCCGCCGCGAAGTCCCGATATGACATCCTCAGATTATTTTTTATGGGGCACACTTAAAGATAGAGTGTACAAAAATCGAAACAATTATTCTGTAAATGAATTAAAACAAAATATTCGTGAAGAAATTATTAGTTTCAATAATAGTGACTATTATTGAAACTAATGATCTATTACGGATTTCCATATAGTATAGTGGGTATTTTTATGTGGAACACGGTGTACCATTGAACATGGAATACCTTAGATAATTAACTATTTTGTACAAAACTAAATTTAAATATATTAAAAGCAAAACTCTTGCAATCTTTTATCACGAGCTCTTGGGCTATACACAAATAACTATCACGTTAATTATACTTATTACGAAATGGCTTGGAACTGTTCTACTAACTTCTATTAAAAGTTTTAATTTTATTTTTGTATTGAACGAATACTTTTATGCCCTTAGTTGTAAACAACGTCATTTTATAACATTGAAAATATGGCTAATATATTCGTAAAAAGACGTTTCTGGAAATAGAACGCGACTTGTAATGCCTTAATCACACCGGCACGTGTTGGTCCATTTAATAAACTCGCTGTAATATGCTGCTTTGGAAGATGTAATGCGCGATAACGCCGAAACGTCGTTTGGTCACGTGACTGGTTCATTAGACTTCTAATTGGACAAAGAATTAATGACGATATATCTATACGGTCTACCCCCCTGAATGCACCCTAGTGCTCTACTGATACAATATAGTAAGGCAGTGTTGGAAAAGGTGCTTATGTAAAACTAAACTAGACTAGGGCATATAAGAGGGTAAAATAAAATTATTCTAATAAAACTGGAATAATTCCGAGTTATCCTGAAAAGAATGTCGTACATTAAGTCCCTTTTGTATAAAACAAGTTATTGTATGAATAAACATGAACACACTTAATTGAAATAAATTAAATTTACTTAAAAAAGCAGTTTCTATAGAGGACTACAAGGATCGCGATAATTTAAACTCGTATAAAACAGGTTGACATAAACAAACATTTATCAGTGAAAACCAATAAATCATTGGTGAAAACTTTATTTCTTTTGCTAGTCGTATGTTTGGGATGTAAATATTCATCAATAAACTAATAGCAAACTAGTTGACTAAAAAGAATATGAAACATTTTTTGATAATTACAAATGCTAGACCGAATCGTTTAATGTTCTTTACATATTTATCTAGTTCTCTTTACTTTCCTTTTGCTCTATAGGGGACGTATGCTAATGGGAAAAAAATATAAGTTGGGCTTTTTCGACGTCTTATAGTCCTTAGATGAGATTAGATTTTGTGGGTCATGGGCGTACCTTTTCGATATTTTTAAGGGTAGGGATAGTAAATGTAAATGTTTTGTTTTTTTCTCCTATACAGGATAGCCCTAAGGGATAAGGGTCTCTTAAAAATACGAATATTTATTTATTTCTCTAAAGCTTAGCTTTTAAAAAACAGTAAAACAGGGTAAATTTATTTTTCTTTTTATATATTTTATACTACACTCTAAGGGGCGAAACAGCTCTCTAAAACAACATTTTTAAAGGCAAAAATATGTCTTTATTTCAAAAACTTAATATTTTTAGAAAATGTATAAACATGCTAAATTTGTTTTTTTCTTCTAATAGCCCCCAACTTGAGAAAACCATTGACGTACATACACTATGTTTACCAAAAAAAAACTTTTTTTTATATAGGTTCCCTCTCTGAATATTTTTTTGAGTATTTTCTATTTACAGTGGATAAATTTGGTCGAAATGATTACTGTGGCATGTACAACTTGATAATGATTTACTGGAATTATCTCTGGATATAGACAATTAAGTTTTCGACTTTTTTTGGAAAGTCAAAAAATGAACACGTTATACATATTTTGTATACATTTTATTAAATCCTTTTTGCCTAAGACTGGTATGCAAATATCCGAAAAACACACAAACAACAAGGTCTGAAAACGACTAATTTCCCACTGCTCAAATTGGTTCGTCACTGGTTAGCATACTTAATATTTTATTTTATACAACGATATATGGTTGGCGGTTGCGTCTGTTTGTATTCTACTGTTTAATGTCAAAGTGTCAAAAATATTTAAACTAATGTCATTAAAAGTTACTTTGTCATGTAAAAAATAGAAGATAAAGAGTGAATTTAAGTATATGCCCCAAACGTAGTTGTAGTAAAGATTCAGTGTAAATCATGAAAATTATTTACTTTCACTTACATTGTCGATTTTGATGACTTTTGGTAAACCGGTAGATTTTCGGCCTATGAGCACGAATTTCGGCGACGTTCTGTTTCTAAATTATCTATCATAAAAATATTTTTACCCTTTTTTTCCTAAAACTTACAGTTTAATACATTCACTCAATAGCAATTACTATAATACTAACTAAATAAAATAAATTAATTCATTTATATGGAGTACTATAGAGAAACTTGCTTTAATAACGAAAAAAAAATACACCGTTATTGTTTATGAAATATTTAGTGATTTTATATTTTTATGTTGGTTAACACATTATTATTGTAAATTTTTTGACTTTTTAAATTTGAATAGTTGGCGCTGCTTTAATTGATTGACACTTTCAGGTAACATAAAAATAAAAAACCCCTCATTTTTTGGTCAGAAACCTCGCGTTTTTTGTTATTTAACTTTGCATGAAATTTTTAATATAAAAAAGTAGTTAAATCAAGTAATTTTGATTATCTAAACAATGTTAGAATATTTACTACCGTCATTATAGAAATCAAGCACTTTGTTTAAAAATTTTCGCAGAGCATTTTTTTAATTACCCCATTCAAAAGGCTTTATAAAAGCCCAAGAAAAATATTTTATGTATATATCAGCTAAAAGAAAGTTGAGCCCCTTAACCCCCTCACACTTCCTCTTATTCTATGCATTTTTAACTTTGCTTATTGTTTTTTTTTTGATAATTTTTTATCATATTTTGTCTAGTTTATAACCATAAGTTCTATTAATTTATATCATAGGATATATTATTTCAGTGAGTTGAAATCAGTTAAAAATAAATAAAAAGAATTGTGAGCTGAGCGATCTCGATGAATTTTCACAAAATACTCATGCTATATTGTGGGAAAAGATTTTAGCGAAATATAGGGGTGGATTAGCAACAATATAGTTAAATAGACATGCTCTTTTTTCATATATAATCATACTATACTTGATTCCTTTTCTGTAACTGTTCGGGGTATTGGATTTAATCTCTAAACCGTGTGTACATTGTAAAGAGCTATCGACAGAGAATAGACAAATCCTTTAATAATACAGTTTTCATTTTTCGTTAAAGTATACTCAAATTATTTGTTTAAATACGAAATAATTACTTATATAAGTGAATTGTTAGCGTACACACCTAAGAGAGTAACACAATCCAAAAAATGAAAAGACAAAATAGAGGAAGAAAAAAATAGTTCAGTTTTCCTGTAGGATCTAGTATCTCGGTAGAAAATGAGAGTTTCTAACATCTGTAAGGAAAGTTAACTCTCAACTAAATGCTATAATAAATGTATATAATTGTATTCAAACATCTTAACACTCTTACCATGGTTTTATCAGCTTCACTTTTCTCTATGTATAATTGTTCAATCCATTATTAATTCTTTAACGCACTTCGAGTTAACCGGCCAATTTTAAATTTGGGATGTCTACACAGCTCACCTGACAATTTGACTTTTTCGTATATAAAAAATTCAAGATGGCGTTTTGTTATTTGTCCGATTCGACTAATGACGACGAATTTTGTCCTTTGTGCAGATTCGACTGAAAATGGATCGGTATTTAGAGATGTTTAAGAGTGCAAACTAACTATGAATTTTTAATCAACATTTCAAAATTCGAGTTTTGAAATTTATTTAGATTCCACTGAATATCGGCATCTGGGGGCATTTCAAACTAAAAAATATTTTTTTTGTCATTGGCGCAGATTCGACCAACAATCGGGATCGAGGATATTTAAGACAGTAAATAAATTTTTATTATTTGCAGGCCTAAAAAGTAAAAACGTATATTATATCAAAACATTTTATAGGCGAATTAAAAAAGTAAAAAATAAACATAAATTATACGTAATTTCAGTCGGTGGATTACAGAAGCTTTTTACCATTGCATCACACGTCTCAAAATACAAGGGATTCAAAAAAATGTGGTGAAAATTGGCATATCTCGCAAACAACATTGTATATTTAATTTTTATTTAACTACATATTTTATACCAGGATATCTTTCTATTTTATTATTTTTTATTTATTATTATTATTTATTTAAATTATTATGTTATTTTGATTATATAATATATAATGACCGATTTTCATATTATGGTAATTTTTTAAAACTAATTAATCTAAGTGAACTGATTACATTTATTAAATGTTGTTACTGCACAATACTGAACAGTATTTATTTAATATACATAATGTTTCACCGTACCTAACCCTGCATATTGTAGTAATATTTATACAGGGTGCTTCAATTTTTTTAAAACAAAATCTTTATTATAAAATATATAGTTTTACAATATTTCTTGTTGGTTCTCTAAATAGTACTTGTACGAAACAATATTAATATCAACAGTGCAGCATAAGGTAGTTTAAACTTAAACATTAATCTAGTTCCATGTATGCTTTCAACTCCTTTACAAACCTGTTATACATTATTATATTTTTTATATGGTCAAGTAATGTCTTGTACATTTTAGAAGCATTCACAATATGGTTGTTAGATCCTATATTAGTTCTTGTTGCTAGTTCATTAGAAAATATTTGTATTACATTTTTGTTTCTCATTTATTTATTTTTTATTTCATTTATAATTTTAAACTTTAACTTACATTGCTCCAGTTTTATTATTTTATTTAGTTTAAGAACCCCTAATTTCCCATATAAGATGTGTGTTTCTGTGAATCTGTCATAATTAAAGAGAATTTTAAGAACTTTATTTTGTAGAATTTAAATTGCTTTAAAATTAATTTTATTACACACTCCCCACACAGGAAGTAGATATCTCAAATGTGACAAACAAGAAAAATAATACTTTTTCGAAGTTGTTTATTTTAATGTCAAAATCAGGTACTTTTTTTATTTTTGTTGTTTAAATAACATATATTTTGTTTTATGAATAAGTATCTTTAATTTATTAGAATACAACCAACTTCTGTACAATTCAAGGTAGGCATTTATTTCCTGACTCACAATTTGTTCATTTGTTTCACTGTATAGTAAAACCGTCTCATGTGCAAATATAATGTAATAGGCTTTAAGATTTGTGCATTTTAAATTGAGTACATATAGTGAATACAGCAGAGGTCCAAGAACTGACCCCCTGAAAAATGCCGGCAAGAGCTTTAAATGGTTCGATGTATTTGGCCCTAAACTTCACTTGCCCAAACCTACATTACACATAACCGTCACTGGCGCGAACAGTCGAAATCCCGACACATTGGAATGCATGGAATTCGTCGTTGGCCTTAAACGTCGAAATACATAAACATGCACGCCAATGACGTAAGAAACTTCTGTCACTGTTGCCAAAGTGCATTATTGTTCAAATGAAGTACATATTTCCGACAATATTAGAAATATTGTTTTTTATTTATGCTTGGTAACGTGTTATTAATATTCCTGAATAATAAGTTTTAAATGTTCTCAAAGAATTACATAGTTTATAAAAATAGCAAATAGCTACGTATTAATTCTACTGCGACCGTATCAGTGTTAGGACACAGCTAATATCTGTGGTTAGGATACAATAAAATAAGTTTTACTACCATGATGAAAAATGTAATGTAAATTGTTAGTTGGTTCGGTTGTGAAAGGTGCAGAAATAATATGCAAGCTTTTACTGTGTTCCCGATATGTCCTGAATTCTCAGTTTTTCGCCCATTTAAATGTATTTTCAAGAACGAGATTACTAGAAAGTTAGATTCAGCAATTTAAAAGGACTATCAATATTAGGACAGCAGAAAGTATATTGTAATGTACAAATTTCATATTGGTAAGCCACCTAGATTCTTTTTTTGCATATACATCTATTTTCTTAAATGTTCCTCTTCGGATTTTCTACAATATATCGGTTTTTTAATGTATAGTGCACACTAACTGTTAGTTAAAAGAAAAACCTCGACAAAAACATTTGTATTTGGTTGATAACATGATTATGATATATAGTTGTGTTTGCATTTTTAGGAAAACCAAGTAAATTCATGGATGTATCATCCACAATGGGCTCCATCTTGGCAAATCGGCGTATGAATCTCAGGCAACAATAAAAAATGAAAATCAGCTTTGCATATAAAATTATGAGTAGACAGACATAGCAGTGAGGAATGGTTCCATGGTCCATCTGAGAATAAATATAGAACTGCTGAGGTAATTCATGTCCCAATAATTAGATATTTTAATAATGATGCATTTTTCTTTTTCAAAATATTTTCTTCTTACAAAGATAACTTTTAGAAAAATTTGTTAAATAGGTAGCAAAATAAAGTGCTTTGAAGATTTATTTTACATGAAGAGATCCATATACTTATCATTTTTAAAAAGATAACTATTACTCTCTTACAGAGCCGTGCTTATCCTAGACTTGGCCTGGGACAAATTTATTTGGGTCAGAATTTTCAAAAAAGGCAACCTATTTTGTTAATGTTTACAACATTTTAAACACTTGTGTCTTCGATGTTGGAATACCCCTCGGAAACCCTAAGGTATTTTGATCTTCTCTATTTCTTGAGTGATTTAAATGAACAGTTCATTCATACTAGGCTCTACACATAAGCAGGACGTAATCTGTATATAAAAGTTAACATAATCATCTGGGGAACAGAATTCTCTTTCAATAAGAATTTTTTGGTTTACTTTTATGCTTTGAATACATTTTATTTTTAATGGTAATATATATAATTTTATACATCCGACTAGAGGACCCTTATGAAATAAAGAAATTTGGTGAAGTGTCATAACCAAATCATTCCTACCCCTGTGTTGATATTATTGGATATATCCCTATTTCTAGAAATTAAGATTCCGTTGTTTAAAAAATACATTATTTATACACTGAACGAAAGCGTCTTGAAAAGAGTTGATACTGTTGAAGACTTGGAAGTGCTATTGAAGTCCAAATTTACTTTTGCCAAACACATAGATAATATCACGAATAGGGCAATAAAACTATTAGGCTTTATTTTAAGATGTCTTTGACCTTTCAGCAATGTGTATGTTCTAGAGTATTTTATACTGTGCCATATGGACTTGTGTAATTTATTTAAAATTCTTAACAATTTTATTAAGTCACCTTCTCTCTTATGTAAAATAAACTTTCATGTTTCTGTCAGATCAATAAGACAGGAGCTATTATTTCAGACTAAGTTCCACAGAATTTGATAGGTTGCACTTTGGTTTTGTAATTTGTTAAGTCTAAAAATGTTAATGGCTATTTTCTGTTCATCTATTTTTATTTATTTGAAAAAAAGCAAACATTGTTTCTTACAAAAACAGAAAAAAATACACAAACAAAAAGGAAGTGTTATGATAATTAAAATCATTTAAATTTTCCTCTACACTCTACAAGGTTTTCTATGAGAGATGCATAAGAATTTATTTATGGCACAAATATAATTGAAATTTTAATGTAACTTAAATTCTTTATTGTCTAAGAATTCTATATTATTGACAAATCTGATTTAGATATTGAATTAAATTTGCTTATATAAGTAAAAATATTGAGTTCAATTAAGATGTTAAATGAATGGAAATAGCAATGGTATGTGATTGCCTTGTATGACCAGTTTGGATGAAATAGGGAATATTCAGGATGTTACTGGAGTGGTCCCATAACAAACATTAAATATATCGGAATGATGCCATACACGTATACACGAGCGCGAAAGACAATCTATATCGCGTTCACCATATTGCCAGGAAAAAAGTATGTATGTTAATATGGTGATTCTGGCAAAATTTCATATGCAATGGACTCAGGGAGTCTAAAATTTTAACCTAAGTTTAGGCCTTATAACTTGAAACTTTCTATAAAGAAAACTAACAAGGATGAAATAAAAAAATAAAAATAACTAAATCAATATAATAAACAACAAAAAGTAAAAATAATATTTTATTCCCACGTATGTAGGTACTCATTATATAAATGTCTGTTTATGATTAAGTTATTAAGAATTAGTTTGAAGATGACTTCATAAAGTCAAATTTTCAATGTGGAATAAAATATCAAATTTTTACTTTTTAGTGTTTTTTTTAAGTCCGTTCAATTTTTTTATAAAAAATTCTGTTTGTATAACAACCCTTTCTGAAGTAGATATTGTGAAGTAACTCCCCAGAAGCGAATCCCATACCCTGTGTCTATGAAGTCAAAACCAAACTTATTCTTAATTACCTAATCACAAAAATATATTTATGTAATCAGTGTTTTGTTTTACTATCTCTATTCTTTGGTGACTAAAATTTTCCAGATGGAATATAATATTATTTTCCAATTTTAGGTGCATTTTTTGAAGTCGGTTTTATTTTTTTATACGTTTTTTTATTTCATCCATTTTAGTTCTATTTATATGAGTTTTATTTTAAAAGTCATATTTAACAAATAATCTATGTAAATTCCTGATAAAATGGTGAACGCTTTTTTACCATGAATAAATATTTAATATAGCGTCATACTTTTTTACAATACGCTAGCTGTGGGACCACTCGGGCAATATTCCGGATATTCCCGGAAAAGTTCATCGAAATTGTTGAAACCATCGCAGAGTAATCGTTGTACTGGGTGTTTCAAATTCGATGCTCATCATGGGGATCTTCTAAACCGTAAGAGCTAGAGGGGTAGTTTAAATTTGGCAAAGTTGCGCATTTTAGAGCCCAATCGAATGCCGCTGAGAAAATAAAAATATTCCGAACCATTTCGAAGAAATCCGAAAAAAACCGAAATTGACGATTTTTGAATTTATTTTTTTGCGACTTTTATTTTGGCAGATAAAAAAAAACTAAGACCACATTCTTATTGTAGTTTTTTCTCCTCTACAAAATGGCGTTGTCAGATTTTTAATCCGACGTTTCGTCCTTCGTGGCCCATCATCAACTTTCTAAATTTAAATACGGACCTGGATTTTTTTTTAACTTTTTTAAAAGCATTTTTAATTCTGATTAAAATGATATGTAACACGTGTGTGAAATAGTTTTAGATAGTGGAAAAAAAGCAAATAATAATATAAAATAAGGTGGCCATGGATTTTTCTCAAGTATTTCATTAAATTTAATAATTTTATAATATTGTTAATCTAGTTTACTTTATAAAAAAATAGTAACAAAGAAAAAAATTACCTATTTTTAAAATAAAATAGTAACAAAAGTCTAATAGTAACAATTTATTTTATGTTAATAAATAAAAATAATGATTTAAATGCGGTGTTCAAAACAAATTTCCTTGTTGTTGGATGCACATTTGAATGCGCGCAGGAACTTTATTTATAGCTCGCTCATGCGGCCTGGCACTCTCTCCATTGTGCGTTCTAACGATTGTCTTAAAAGATTAATGTCGTTTGGTGGAGTTTTATAAACCAAGTCTTTTAGATGACCCCACAGAAAAAAGTCATGGGGAGCCAAGTCCGGGCTTCTCGCTGGCCATAAAACAACTCCTCTATTACCTATCCATTTTTCAGGGAAAACTGTATTTAGGTAATTGGTGACGATACCCGCGTTATGAGCTGGAGCTCCGTCCTGTTGCCACCACAGCTGCTGCAGTTCATTAAGCAGGTAGTCGTCAAGAAAGTCTAATATAGGACCTGTGAGCATCTCCAGGTAGCGCTGACCTGTTAGGGCTCCTTCAAACAAAATGGGCCCTAACAGTCTGTTCCGACACAGTCCACTCCATACATTAATAGAGTTTCTACCTTGGCCCCGGATTGGTATGTTCTCGCGAGGATTATTGATAGACCACACATGCTCGTTGTGTCTATTAAACATTCCACACGAGCTAAATGAGGATTCGTCAGTCCAAATGATCTTGTTTGTAATATCCGGATCTTCTTGCAATGCCAAATTAAGCCAATTACAAAAATTTAGTCGCCTTTCTGGATCACCGGGCATCAAAAACTGACTTGTGTGGATTTTAAAGGGCCTATAATGGGCGGCTTTTAATGTTCTCCACACTTTCACGTGGGGCATATTATTTAAATCCCTGCCAATCTGCCTGGTCGAAATTCTTGGATTTTCATTAACCTAGAATCAAATTAATCAAATCAATCAAAATTAAAGCTAGCCATTGTTGTAAACGAATAGGTATCTTTTGCCTGAATTCATTGCGAACATTGCCGTTCCAGGATAATAAACTTACAGAATTTAACACAGCGTTTACTTCTTCTTCAGTAGTCCGCAATCCATAATTATTTCTTTTCTTAGCAAAATTTCCTTCATGTCGTAATTGCCTTTCAATTCTGTTAAAAATTGTATAATGCGGCTGGGGCCGTTCGGGGTACTCAATCAAATATCTTTCACTTGCGGCTATGCTGTTTCGATTCTCAAGGTAGTAAATACGAAGCATATCACATTTATCTGAATTTGAAAATATCATTTTTCTTTTAAAAAGTAGACTTTTTAATAAAATTATTAAATTATTGATAATATTTGAAAATGGTTTCCAAGCGCAAGAAAAATAAGAATCATAAATGTCAGAAATCCATGGCCACCTTATTTTATATTATTAATTAGCTTTTTTTCCACTATCTAAAACTATTTCACACACGTGTTACATATCATTTTAATCAGAATTAAAAATGCTTTTAAAAAAGTAAAAAAAAATCCAGGTCCGTATTTAAATTTAGAAAGTTGATGATAGGCCACGAAGGACGAAACGTCGGATTAAAAATCTGACAACGCCATTTTGTAGAGGAGAAAAAACTACAATAAGAATGTGGTCTTAGTTTTTTTTTATCTGCCAAAATAAAGTCGCAAAAAAATAAATTCAAAAATCGTCAATTTCGGTTTTTTTCGGATTTCTTCGAAATGGTTCGGAATATTTTTATTTTCTCAGCGGCATTCGATTGGGCTCTAAAATGCGCAACTTTGCCAAATTTAAACTACCCATCTAGCTCTTACGGTTTAGAAGATCCCAATGATGAGCATCGAATTTGAAACACCCGGTACATACATAAAAAAATGCATAGGGTGAAATTAATAACCTCCTTTTTTGAAGTCTGTTAAAAGTTGCATTAATATTTGTGACATGGCAAGCTAAACAAAATAAAGGAAATGCCTGTAGGTCCACCATTTTTTGTCCAATTGTAAATATTTAAAAACTGACATTCATAGAATTTAAAGTTTTATCGGAATGTAAAAATGCATAGATGACATAATTTCTGATATATTTATAACATGTGTAAGATAAAGCTGGAATAAACATCCACAAATAAGCATTTAGTTTGATCATTTTTTTTTGAAATTATATGGGCTCATTATTTAAATATAATATGTAGTTTTTTTTCGTTTTCTTTTGAAAATTCAAATAGCGTAAGTTCACCAGTCCTGGTTATTTTTTGAAGTAGTGCCATTCTATTCATTCATTTCTTTTTTTTTTAAATAAGTGTAAATGTTTTTGAAAGAAATTAGGAATTTTCTTTATTTTTAGTATGCCCAAGGATGACCATTATGTAATAAGATCACCAACAAGATCTAAGCTCTAGAATGTAAGAAAATGATATCATCTTGGACTGTGTCATTGGTTAAAATCTGGCCTTCTTACCAACTACACCGATTCAGTTATTGCCAGGGGTGAGGCAAGTGAAAACAACCCCTTTGTGAGTTGAGAAAACTGATTACATCATAAGAAGATAATATTTGCTGTATTGTGTTTAAAATAAAATTTATGTTTAATATAATCTTAGATTTAGATTTATTCTGAAAATAAGCTATATAAGGACTCATTCACCATTTTGGACTTATTTATGAATAGACTTTTACTTCTTAAAACTTTTTATTTCTTTAAATTTTTTATTACTTTATTTCCTAGCCGTAATAGTACACTCCAATAATCTATGCTAATTTAATTAAAATTTGGATGATTAATTGATGTAATTGAATAAATTAGTTTTCTTTATATTAAGAATCAGTTTAAAATTATCCAAAAACCATTTAACCTTATTTATGTCCTTAATTAATAAATCCTACACTTCTTCCCATATATTACTGGGGAAAATCAAAATGGAGTCATCAGCATAGGCAACCATTTTACCCCCTTATGCCAAGAATACAAAGAGTGTTGATATATATGTTTAAAAGCACAGGACACAGCACTGTACCTTATGGTACGCCAATTTTGATTTCTTTAACCTGACTCAAATCTCCTACTTTAACATAATTAGATACATTTTGAAAACATTCAACATGGATCCTCCACATCATATAGCTATCCACAACGTCCAGTAGCATAGCCTGAAGGATTGTGTCAAATGCCTCACAATAATTAGAAACTTACACAGATGTATAACTTTTACAAATATTTGTGATTAAATACACAAAATGATTTAAAGTATATAATTTTTTAAAATATAGCTATTATTACATCCAGGGTTAGGCTAACTCCAGACTGGGCTCAGAAAAAATTCATACAAACTCTCTACATAAACTTAATTAAAGTTATCATAGCAAAAATACAGTTGTCTGTATTTTAAAAACAAGACAATCTATCTTGTTAATCTTTTCAGAATTTGAAAAAACACCCAATATACATAGAAAATAATGGATTAAAAATCTGCAACTTCTGCGTTTACCAATTTTTTTCTACCCCTTTCAACAAAAGAGTTAAATGGAGGTTTAATTTATGATCAATCAAAATTCGTATGCAATCATAAAACGATTACTTCATTTTGAAGTATTCAAGATTTTTGTATAATTATATAATATGATTTGTTCTTAAATTCCAATGGCATTTGGTTATTTATCCTTGGCACAATTTTGACAAATAATGACATTATGCCAAAGTTAGTTAAATAAGATATTGTTTAAACTAGATTTTTCTCAATTAAAAATTATTTTGCTTAGTCGGACATTAAACAAAGCACTACAGGTATTATAAGGGATAATGCTTTTAGTCAATGTCTATCCCTCTTGAAACACTGTCTCAACCTTAGGTATTATTAGCCTTATAATATGCTACCTTTTTACTGGTTTGGAACTATTTATTTAGAAAACTTAACATTTACTTGAATAAAAATTCTAAAAGATACACCATAATTTTTTTTAACAATACGCAGTCTTATAAGTTTGGTGGCCAGTTCCCAACATATGGTAAAGTCAACGATAAAATATTTTTAGGAAATTCTATAAGATTAGGCTATAAAAGTTTGTATTTTAAAAGTTAATTGATAAAATAATTTACAAGATCTAAACTACTTTATACCAGTTAATAAACCTAAGAATCATGAAGAATAAGAAAGCATGAAATTAATTGAGAATATCTTCGGAAGACTCTTGTCATTTATAATTATATCATGTACCTAACTTTTTCCTAAACCATACTTAGATTTAAAAAAATATTGAAGGCGTGATGTGCGATATCTGGCATACTTACTAAAATAACTTATTACTGAATTGTGTATACCAACTCGAGAAAATATATAAATAGGCCACAGTTAATATTTTTAAAATATGGGGAAAAATTATTCATATTTCTAAACTTTGGCTATATATCTTTAATCAATATACAAAATGTGTGATACACTTTACAGCAATAAAAAAATTTATTCAACATAGAATTAAAAATAAAGTTGACACTACATTTATCATATGGTGCATCTTTTTTAATTCTCAAACTACACACTTTCTCAGCAACAGTAATTATAAATGAACCACTTTATGTGACAAGCATATTCAGTAAATTTAAAGGTGCAGAATTTGAAGCTTCTATATAATAAAGAGGGCCAATTATTACATTGATGGAATGGGCTATAATTGGGGCTATATGACACTCGGATCAATACACGTAACTAAAGTCTTTTCTTTCTTCCTATGCAATCAGGGCAACAAAGAGTACTGAAGTATGACTATAATATACACGTCACTAATATCTCCAATGCACATATGAGCAGAACTAACTTCCTAAGCCTTGTCTACGATACCTATATGAAACATAGAGAAGACTTGCATTGGTCCTAAAACAAATTACAATTAATAAAGTACCTGCATGAATAACAAGCCTAGGCAAAATCATTAACAATCTTATAAAACACTAATCAATATGTGACTGATAAAAACTGATTTTTAGATAGGTATTTGCTTAGCATCAGGATAAAAAATTAAACACTAAAAAAAGTTGAAATTGTGTGTCTCAAAAACAAATTAGTTAAAAGATATATGTTCAAGCTTCAAGGCTTTTGTGGATTTTTATCTGATCTTTTGAGTAAAACTTTATTTTATCTTTAGGTAGGGAACAACATCCACATTAATAATAGATGGGGACTCAATCCTATATAGTAACAAATAAGATTAACTTACATACCCAGTTTAAAAGTAGAAGGTTTAAAATCATCTGAATGCAAACAAGTAATAACCTCTTCCTGGGCATTCCAACAATTTTTTTTTCAATATTCAATCTCCATTATTCCATTAAATAGAAATTATCCTGTGACAAACAAATACTTTATAATAAACAAAAAAAAAACAGTCAAAATATTTTCACTTCAAGGCAAGGTTAGAATGTAGGCAAATACGCTAACATCATTTTTTCATGGTGTGGTTTTGATTAACAATGAATAAACAATATATTTATTTTTATCAATAAAACTTGACAACACAGCAGGCCCATTTAAAGAATTTTTAGTCAGTAGCGTAGCTCGCCAATTCGCTATTTAAAGTGTCGGGCTAGCGCCGCATTCCGCACATTCCAATCTGTCGGGATTTCGACTGTTAGGGCCAGTGAAGTTTCGGTCCACTAACTGTTTGGGCCGGTGTAGTTTAGGGGAAAATACGCACTACCCTTTAAATCAATCTGCGGAACGGGTCCTTATCTTTATCCCGACCCTTTTTCGAATGAAATGGTATTAAAACAAGAATTCCAGCCGAAGAATTAAAACTATTATTTTTAATTTACTTTTATAAGATGTTGAAAATGGCGACCGTCAACTTCTTGTCAGTAATAAATAGTCCAGTAATTCCAGAAAGTACTTGTGTTTTTCAAGTTATTTTCCTATTTATACATTTTACGTTGGTCTCTTGAGAAAACGTAACCGGTACCAAAAGACACGTGTTCATTTTGAACCTTCTCAGTTAGTAATTTTCATGTCTCAATTACTGTGTATGTGACCAGGCAAATTGGTACCTTTTCGTCGATCAGAATTTCAGCTTGCAGACTGAAATTTGTAATGGTCATGCGAAAAAAAAATTAATTTTTATCACAATTTCAATGTTCGACTGAACATTACATTTGTATTAAGGTGGCAGTTATTGTCTACGTAAAACCAAATAGACGTATTTTTGTTTTTCTGACACTTCTGACTAATTTCAATTTTTTTAATGTTTTAACCTTATCCTTAACATGTTTTGTGCAAAAAAAAACATATCTACATTATTTTTTTAATTATTGTAAACCTCCTCAAATTGCATAAAAGTCTAAAATATTATAACAAAGGGTACTTTCCAACACTTTAGCATTAAACAGATTCCAGGGGAAGCCGCATTTACGGGCAAACAAAAATAGGCCCTGGTAGACTCATGTTATATCGAAGCTCTTTGATATATTAGATGATAATAATAAAAGTAGATATTTGTCATGCCTCTGAATAAGTGTCGGAATTCGTTGTGAGGTCCAGTTAGATACCTACTAAAAATCGCGTCCGTGCTCAGACGCATAACTCTCTCGAAACGTTGAGTGTATTCAAATCGCTGGTGCAGGTGTTACTCAGACATGGCGGCGCCGGCGAGCGGCATTCCATTGGCCGTGCACGTGTATTTGTTGAGTTTACAGTGGCGCGCCGTCAATCTAAAATAAGCTTTTTTCGATTTCGCAAGTGTCCGTAACTATCCTCTAATTATTATAACTAAGTTGTCAGGGTTGCTTTGATTCATACAACTCCATTTTCTTAAAATAATTAGTGATTTAAATCGTGATGTTGTTACAATTAAAAAAAAAATTCGCCATTACCCAGAACTTTCCTCGTACAGAATATAGTTAACACAGTTTATATGTCCATATAATTATTTGGTAATAACCAGTGCTGGAAATCGGATTTTTTATCAACCGAAACGCCAAGCTTGTATTTGAACTTTACCGTTGTACTATAAACTAATAGTAAACTTGATAGGTTACGAATCGGAACGAATTAATTTAATTTTTTTACGAACGGTAATAGTTTTAAACAAGTCCTATAAATTGTATTTTATTTCAATTTTTGGTATGATTAGCAAACAACTAGTTGTGGGTAAAGACGAATTTCCCATGTTTTTTATTTGTTATTTTCTAATTTAATTTATTTTCACATTTCTATTAGAATTATTTACTTTTCATACCTTTATTTACGTAATGTATAAAAATAAATTATGTCATTTAATATTCTCCTCCATAGAAAAAAGATCTCATTCCAAAAAAAAATGGAATTCTACCGAATATTTAAACATTTTAATAGGCCCCCATTTTGTTGTGACATATAGGATTCACACTAAAATTTTAGCAGTTTATCTCCGTTTCTTATATAATTACCACTTTATATATAACTATATCACATTTGATTTTCTACAAAATTTGAGGGGTTGATTATATTTTTTTAACATTTTGTGAGACCACTATTTTGTGCCGTTATAATGGATTTTTACCAAAATGTTTCCATGTCATTCCCATAAGACAGACAGACAGACAGACAAATTGACAATCTTTTTATATAACAAAATTTTAAACAATAAACAATATACTATTGCATAAACAAGTCAAGTCCATTAAGTTTTCCACCATATCACATTTTTTTTTGCTTCACAGCTTAATATATTACCAAAAAAAAAGTTTTTTACCTCTCTTTCCCATTTTGCCTTATGTAACAACTAGGTTATGCATTGGGACTTTCAATTAGCGGTCAACGTCAGGAAAAATTTTGAGATTTAACTATTAGCAAATTGGATTCATCCAATGAAGAACTGCCGGGGTCAATCCTGTAAGCTACAAAAGACGTTGAGTTTCACCCCAAAAAATTGAAGGAAAGGTATGACAAATAATTTGCATAACTTTCCATTTCATAAGTTTAAAAGAGGAAGTCTTTTTGGCATATTTCATACATCTAAGCAAAACCTGCCGACCTAACACATTGTGGTCCAGATACAGATATTTGCCCCCGTATAGACTTAGGTTTCGCTTATGTCACTGTCATTTTGTAATTGTGACATTAAGAAAAATTATTTGTTCAATTGTTAAAAATGTCATCTTAAACCTACTGTCAGGTTAAACCTGGTCTAAATTTAAACCTCTTTAGTGAATACGGGTTTTGACGCTTAAGAATGTTTGCTATTTTTGGATTAGCAGGCGCATGCCCTCGCGATAAACTCTGATTATATCACGGAAACAGGAGACTTTTTGATTGTAAAGACACCTGACACGAAAAATCAAACTAGTAGAAGTTTTGTCATCTCAAATGACGTTAACAACGGAAAATATCAAGTCCTCTACAATAAATACGCAAATCTACGACAACCTGCCACTCCTTACAACAGGTTCTTTTTAAACTATAAAAAAGAAGGATGTGTAGGGTACATGTGTTGGCGTGAACAGCTTCGGAAGATAGTCATCCGAAATCGCAGCTTATCTGAGTCATCCCAACCCCGAATTATATACAAGCCACAGTTTTCGGCGTTGGCAGACAGTGGAGAAGGTATTACCAGCATAAAGAAATTGCAGAGGTGGAAATCGACAATCGTTGCTGAATGATATTTGGAAGAATCGACGGAAATATTGTAAAAGCCCTGGAGCCCACGAGGAAGGCTTTCATCACTGCAAGTCTGATAAACTGATACATATCCGCCCCTAGATGTGTACGCTCTGATTATAGTAATATAGTCATTGAGGGGAGTAGTTGCAAGAAATAAAGTGTATATATAAACTCATCGCCGCCGTCTGACATAATATTAATATTAGATTCACAATAATAACACTTTTCTTTTGCATTCTTTTTTCGGCTAAAAACAAGATTTATTCACGCAGCAACTTGACTTCGAGTCTAATATTGTGGATTTATTTATATGCAAGCTATACTTTTTAAATCTAGAATATCAGACGCATAACAGCCAAAAGCAACCTACATTTCATTCCTTGCAACTTCCCTCCTCAATCACTATAGCATCGACTAAACTCCAAAATTAATTTTTAGATATAATATTAGGTTAGAACTGTTACGTTAGAACTGATAGGGAGTATACTATAGTGGACTGGAGATAAACACTTTCAGGTTCTAGAAAAAATAGCAGCAGTTTCTCTGCAGAAAACCTGTTGAAAAGTGATATCAAGTAGGGCAAAGGAATCTTTAGTTTTAAAAGTCTGATATTTGAATGGTGGGGAATTTGTGGGAAGGCAAACATTACTAAAATTTTGTGTGCCAATATGTTTTCCTCCTAATTCTAAATGATTTTGGAAGACAGAAAATGGGATAGAAACAAGATCATTACTCTGTGTGTATTGTTTACTCCGGGGTTGGAGACAAGAAAACAAGATACTGGGAAAAAATAGGGAAGAAACCAACACTAGGGTTGTCCACTTTTTGTACGGGAAATAAAGTATTTTAAGGTTGGAGAACTAAAACAAACAACATTTTAGAAAAGTAAACAGTATTTATTATTTTGAACGAAAATGACGAAAATAAATGACTACAAAAAGGTTATGTTCATGGTTGTCACTCGATGAATGATTGGCTGACACTTCCGTTTAACGTCCTTAAACTCCTGTGATTATACGGACGTCTTAATGGCTCCCTTTGTGTAAATGGCAACAAGGGTCCACAGTAAAGTGGGTCAGGGAGGGCCCTTATCCTTATTGGCTGAGGCTAAAAGGATTCACAGATATAAGTATATATTGTCAAACTTTCAATCCACATATTCTCAAGAAATTGCAAATGCTCTCAGCTACAACATCAGGGAGATTGGCTAGGCAAGACAAATTAATTGGACCAATTTCTATATCCCGTTGAAGAAAATTGTATAAGAGAGAGGAGGCCTGAAGATGTTGGGGACCTTCGAAAAGGATATGAGGTAGTGAACCTGGCTCTCCACATTCACAATCTGGGCTATCGACGATTCCTAGTCTATGGAAATGAGTCGACACTATGTAGTGATCGCTTCTGATTCTGCACATAGTAACAATTTCCTTCCTTTCGCAGGTATTTTGATGCTCTAAACTAGGCTTTCATATACGGTGTTTGTGCAATTTCTCCGTAGAGGCTTCCCTTGGTGAGACAGATCTGTTTGCATCTCTCCTTCCACTTTTCGAAGAAATATTGTTTTTATGAAGGGATAAATTCTCTGTAATCCGTTTTAGTATTAGTAATAGTTCTGAGAAGTGTTCCCAAACTTGCCGATTTATCCGTTTTTTCGTTTCCTACTATTCCCGTGTGACTTGGAACCCGAGCCAAAAATATCCTAAAATCCCCGTTTCATATTTCATCAATTTTTGTCTTGATTGTAATCATCGGTGGACTTAGAACTGCTACTAATCTTGTCCATTCACTCCGGCTGTCTGAAAATATTACTACATTGGCCAATCTAAAATTCTCTATTACTTCAAGGGAAGTAAAGGTCGCATAAATCTCAGTAGAGCAGACTGACAAAAATTCTGGAAGTCTATTTGAAAAACTGAAGCCGGGGCCCCATATGCCAATTCATACTGTTAGGTCATCTCTCTTGGATGCATCTGTGAAGACGAAGGCTTCGTCTGGAAATCTTGCCCTAGAATCATATAAAAAGGAAACTGAATTGTCAGCATTCGACGAATGTCTTGGGAGAGGAAGATTTCAGCTATACAAAAAATTCAACTTATTTCTTTAAAGTTTTTTTTTGGCAAGTTATTTGACATTAACAGTTTCGTTCTGAAATGAAATTTGTACGTTTAATTTTTATACAGGTTTTATGGTTCCGGATACCAGCGATCATAAAAACAGTATTTTGCATACTTTTAGAACAGTAAACAGAAATAAATAACTGTATTTGTTAACAATAATAGGACGATATGTTTATCTTAATAAAATATTCTATTAAGACTACAAGACTATTCAGACATAAAACGACGTAGTTTCTTAATCTCCTCACTAGACATAGTGTATGCGCAACCGATAATCATTTTAGTATTTCTGTCTAGTTTGTTAATAATACTTAATTTTACTTAGTTTGTGACGCCTCTGATTTGTAAAGTATCTTTCTCTCTGGACCTCGGTCATTCAAGATCTCGTCTAGCTGCGAGGTGATAAACACAAACCATAATAGCTTTTCAGAACACTTAAAATGATTTAAGAGTTTTTGCCACGTTTGTTGCTTATCGTTATACATAAGTAAGGCGACCATAATTTTTTTGGAGAAATAAAGTACATTAAGTTTTTTTGCGAATTAATCATTTTATAAAAAAATCTCTACATTAAACGAAACGCCAAATACGAATTAATAATATATAATTTTTATTGAGTAGTACTTCAGCATCATAAAAAAGTTAAAAGGTCAGACATAATTTAAACCTTTTGAAAAAAAAAATAAAAAATAAATGTATTTAAATTCCATTAAGACGTTTCCGTTAATGTAATGGGATAAACATCTCCCTCAGCTTTTGTGTCCCAATCGTATTTTTCCGAAGTCAACATTGATTTAAGAATAGTTTAGAAAATGAAAATGAAGAAAATTAAGCATTTCATTACATGTTTCGTCGAAATTTGTATACACCTGCTGTCTTTTCAGTGAAAACACTTATTTGAAACTTATATTTAAAATACTAAGTGCGTGAGACAGTTGTACTGCACCAATTTACATGATTTTTTTTAATGATCGTCTGGTACCGAGACCTTCCAACACTATTTTTTGTATTGTTTTATTGCGTATTTTTTCTATAAAACCAATATGTTTTTCTCCAATAACATTTCTGGACGATGTGGTGAATGCGCCGCATATCTTTATAATTCTATTGGAACTTTTACTGCAATAACTTTAATATTTATTGGTAAATCATCAGTAGCAGTTTGAATGAAATTGTTCAAAATGTCGACTATACAAACAACACAAAACTTGACACATACATTTTTAAGTTTAGTGAATAAATTATTTGTCTCTTTTCCTTTTATCTCATCAAAATTAGTATTCATGTTATCCGTTGCTAATCCAATAAGCTTTTCAGAGATTTTGTCTTTTTGTAACACCTCAGAAGCATAATTATGTAGTTTTTCAGATGTTTAACCAGGTATTTCACGTAAACATAGTACTTTAATGTCTATACCTTTCTTAACATGTTTCGAATAAATTGGAGATCAACTTAGATGTATGATCTAACGATTTATAGCTTTGCATTTGTTTAATAATATGGAAATGTTCCCTCTTTGGCAGCAATTATTATATTTTCACAGTTTCCTTGCGAGAACCTAAAAAAAGTCTACAACTTGTTATATATTAAGGATGGTTTTGCTGTTAGTTTCTGCTTCATTTTCCTAGATGGGGGTTTAATATTACTTCAACCAATGTTCGAAATATCTATTTCACTTTGGCAGGTTTTAAAGTGAAAAATATGTGCTTGACACATTAAAATGGCATTATACTGTAGATCACTTAATTTATACACGAGAACAAGAACTACAACAAATCGAGCTAAATAAATAAAATATTTATTTGCGCCAAGATATCCAAACTTTACTTAAGGGTGAACTGCACGCAAAAAGTGAAAAACCAGCGACTAGACCTTGTCGAGTTAAAAGTAAGATGAAAAGGTACCTACGCATTAAAAAAAACTTCCTGCACGTCCGACCTCAAAAAAAAAATATTATGTATAGGTAATTTAAATTACATTTCGGTTAAAAATGGGTTCAAAAGGGTTCACGCTCTGCAGAAATACAAAGAATACAATACAAACATAAGAATTAAATCATATTTTGGAATGAATCGAAGATAGCAAAACAAAATAGCGACGTAATAAAATATTTAAAAAATCAACATGAAGAAACTACTTATTAAATTAATTTCAAATTTTGTGCAAGCATTAAGAGTGATATAGAGATAAACTGGTAAAATTGTCGTACGAATTTAAGGTGGCGAAACAAAATGGCGCCCAAATTTTTTTTTTTAAATCAACGTAAAAAATGGTACGATTTCAACATGACGTAACAAAATGGCGTTGTGTCAATGTAAAAACTACTTATTGAATTTATTTTATATTATGCCCAAAAATCAAGTATAGCCTAGGTAGAGAGAAACTCGTAGAATATTGGTAGGAATTCAACATGATGGAAACAAATGGCGCCCAATAAAAATTTTTGAAAATACGGTAGATATGTGTTACTAAATGACTATGTACTGAACTAAATTGGGTCAGACATCTCTATTCCTAAGAAAAGGAAAGAGGCATAACGAGGAAGTTCCGCATAAAGGAAATTTGCCGATTTTTAAATATATTTTTATAACATTAGTTTAATCTTTAGTTAGTCCGTAAAATGTACAACGAACAATAATTGTATTACACGTAGATATATGTGTAGATATTTACTTTGTTTATTCGAGAGAACCTACTATATGTAGGCAGGCGCGTGCGGTGAAATTTTAAGAAAGGGAAGCAATTCTTAGAAACTTACCTATTTGTAATGTACTCTACTGCCCCGTTGAATTTCTCACGAAATTTTTTATACGTTTAAGTGTTGAAAAATTGCGTTCTACTGATGAACTTATGGCAGGTTCAACAAATAATTAAAATGAAAATCTCGTTTCAAACAGTCCAAAAACCCCCTCGAAGTATTTATTGCTTCTGAGTCCTAAAATTACATTTCATTATTTTCTATTATATTCTCAAATAGTTCAATCACTGATTCACAGTTTTCAGATACTGTTAACACAAGTCTCCCATTATAGTTCCACCTAGTAGGAGCTACTTTGGCCAATCGTTTGTGGACAATGGAGTCCAACGCTTGTGTACGTCTTGATGACTTGGAAAAAAAAGCAGCCATGCCACTTAAAGTAAAGAAAAATACTTTACACTTTTTAATGAGATTGATGGACTGGGATAAAACTAAATTTAATTTATGAGCAAAACAATGGACAAACACAGCACTTGGGAAAGTTTCTCAAACTTTAGCTTGCAGACCCCCTAATTGTCCTGCCATCACTGCAGCTCCATCATAGCTTTGAGCAACTAATTTTTTCTCACCATTAATTTCTTTAGTAACGTTATAAACAACGGTATATAATGCATCTGCTGTACGATTTTCGGACACATTCTTAAAACCTAAAAATCGCTCTTGAATACTTCCGTCTCTTTTAACGAAGCGTATTACTATAGATAATTGACTAAAATTAGTGATATCAGTTGTTTCGTCCAGAACAATAGCAATGAACCGCGCCTCGCCAATCTTCTGCTTAATTCTTTTTAAAATAATGGTTGCAACAGCGGAAATGAAATCATTCTGGATTCGATTCGACATTCCGCGAAAAACGCTAGACTGCTCTAAATGATTTTTTAAGCAATCATCATATTTAGCCATTAAACTAAGTAAATCTTGAAAATTTTCTCTATTTGAAGAAACCCTTGTTTCGTCATGACCTCTCAATCCTAATTCGTGCTCTCCGAGAAAACAAACAACATCGATAAGTCTTCTTAATATTTGCCTATTTTTATCTGTGGCTGTGACTAATTTCCAACTGTTTATTAAGGGCGTGTTCAATTCCGGTTTTGCCGAAGACTTTTTCTTTTATGACGGCCTGTAAATGCGCTTTGGAAATAATGTGTCTTTTTACAGCTTTATGGAAATTGTTTAAATCGGAAAAACCAGTTTTGTTCCAGAGACTTTTTTCATTTTCAAAAAGCAAACATCGCCAACAAAATAATTTACTTATATTTTAACACCCTGTTAGCTATTTAAATTGTTCGTATTGTTTTCCGGATAAAAATAATACAGTTTTTCCTTTTTGTGATTAAGTTTTTCATAGGCGGTTTTGCCCTTCCTTTGGAAATTATTTGAAGCTTATCAGCGAAGTTTAATGTTGAAAATCCCTTTATTATTAAGACACACACCACACATTCACACACACTCTTACTAAATTCTCCAACACTTTCAACGTTATTACCGACAGCCGAAGTTGACGGTATTTGCATATCCACGCCCCTATTATTGCCTTCCATATCGCACAATGCACGACGCGACGTACATATCACACAACACACGGATAGCCGTTCAAACAAAAAACCTACTCCAACGATAGCTTCCGCCACCACTTAAAGCACGCGACTGAAATGCAGAAATTGCAAACAGCCCGTGGAAAGTTCAATAACCTCTGGCTCGATGGCTGCAGAGAAGCTAGCGGCCAGCATAGGTTCTATTCGATATTCTATTGTGGCTGGGTCGGAGTTAAGGCCGCATTTATTATGGGCTTGATAATTAAGATAATATTTTAGCATTTTTAATATAAACTAAATTAATGGTTTCCTATTTCAAAAATTACATTTTAGAAGATGTTTTGTAATTTTTTTGGGGAAGCACTGCTGCCCTTGCTTCCATGGACTGCACGCCCCTGATGTATCGAGATATTCCATGTTGTTTTAAACAAATATACTGGGTATATTAGTTAGTAGTTTTTATTTTTTTCAGATTTTACATAATTTTATCACAATCATATACACACTCTTTGATTTGTGGTATTAGCAACAGAGCGTTGCTATTTCAGATTTCAAAGAAGGCGATGGTTACAAGATAACTCATCCCAGTTGTTATGATTTAATATCACTTATATTTTAGTCATCAGGATCTGAAATTGCTTAGACTGTCACTTTATTCAATATTTAGATATCTAAGTCTAATGAGTTCCCAAAAAATAGACAAACTATTTTTTTGTTCACACTTTTATTTGCTATTTCATATTAGTGAGAAACTTATTAGTAAATAGTATTAAAGAAATAATAATCTGGGTTGAATGAAACAAATCGTCATTTTTTGTCAGATTGATAATGTTAAAATTATTGTGACAACAATATATAATAAAAGATGTTCCAAGGCCAATCCCAAAATAGTATTTACTAGATAATTAATAGCTTTTTGTTTTAAAAATAAAGAAAAATTGACCCTCAGGTTATCACTAAGCCACATTTGGACTAATAAAAATTAAGATAAGAAACAAATTAGTTACATATTAGTTTTTTATCTCCAGCCTACTTCTGCTTAGGATGAAATATCTACATAATTCAATAGTTTATTTTTGTTTAATTAAATATATTTCAGTAAAAAGACCTGAACCCGACTGATTATCCAAGAGTAAGACACAACTGATGAAAATGGGACCCATGCCTAGAAAAGAAACCATGCACGTGTAGAAGTTGTGATCAAGAAATTGAGGCAGTGCCGCATTCTCTCTAGCTAAGGACCTAAAAAACCAGCTCTAGGCAATCCTTTTAAGCAATATGATGTCCAATCTTACGAGAACAGATAGCACAAGTCATGGCTTAGGATGAACTATATTTCCAAGAAGAATGTATAAGAGGTCTAATAGGGCCATGATATAACAAATACAAAATATTATGACACTGCGTATTTCTGGACGAAGTCATGACGTCGGGGAACGTCATACGGTTAGTTATTCCCGTGCTAACATAACCCAAACGTTATAAGTTTTGAATTTATCAAAGAAAAAAGCAGACATTTATAGAAGGACAGGGCTGATCGCTTGAATAAAAGAAGTGTTGAAGATATTCTTCAGACAAAATAAGTGTAAGTGGAATTTGTTTTCTGATTTCATATGATAGTAATTTTATTGTTCTAGTCAGGGTTGGGTAGGTAAAATGCAATTAATTTACTTACATATGACAAAGGAAACTTATTCGATTGTGTGTTATTTTATTGCATGTCATTGTATGGTTTATTACAAGTAATATAAAAATATAGTAATACTGGCATAATAATAATTTATTATGAACCTTTTTATTTTTTCACATATATTTAATCATCTTTATTTCAGTATTCATAGTAAATTTGAACCGAGATAGACCATTATGGTGCATTGTCAATATCAAATTTAAGTCACAAATAAAATTAAAACGCAATCAAATAATATAAATTTGTTCCAATAATACATTAAAATAATTTCTGCAATTCTTACTGTTTATAAAGTTAATAGTGTTCTATAATGAGCGATACAGATAAACAGGTTAAATAGAGAATTCATCGAACCGCTTGACATCAATTTCGCGGTTTTAGGGATCCGAAATACCCCCCGCTAATGTACCTTTAGGCCCCATCGGTAGTGCAATAAGTTCGTCAACTTACAAAATAGCTAAATATTTAGATAATGTGTTAAACCCTTTTTCAAGACAATCTAATTCTTATATAAAAAATTCCACACATTTTGTAGTGAATCTAAAATATTTCATATTTTCTGTTACTATTTATGAGTAAACCTCGGCCGCAATCATGGGGAAGGGACCTCTGCTATCTCCTGTGGTGGAATCTTTCGATGAAACTGTTCCAAACTTTGCCCCTTCATAATACTACTGTAATATGACCACATGGAAAAGAAAATTTAACTATGGTTTTAAATCATCTAAACTAACAACATTCTAATATAAAATTCACTATGATGGAAATTGGTAGGGTTTCATCAAGTCAAGTAGCTTGATATTCTTTTCAATTACTTGACTTGACTCAATTATCAATCTTTTCACCAATTCGTTACTTGACTTGACTTGAATCCCTCTCGTTGGTACTTGACTTGGTATCAAGTAATTTCAAGCTACTCGACACTTGATAAAATGTTATGTTTACTTAAATAATATGACCTTCAGGAAGCGGCAAGAGAGTTAAAGCGCGTTCTATCTGTAACAGTAGGGTAGCAACAGGGTCTGGGGTAGTAGCAACACTGGGTTGCTCAGGCGGTAAAACGATAAGTCGCGCAGTTCATGTGGCGTGATCGCGTTTAGAGTTTGTTTATATTTCCTAGAGTATAGTGCTTTAACGCTTCGAGTAGAAAGCAATGTCAGTTTAGTTTCTTGAAAGAAATAGCGACAATGTAGTAACTCGGGTGGTATCTGACTTATTTTACTATATAGAGTGAGTAGGTACTGTTCGACAAATTCCGGCGAAACTGCATCAAATTCGTTCCAAAGTAGCGGATCCGAATACGTCTTAGGCGAAACTTCATCTGACCATTCAGAGGTTACTCAACACCCGACCCTAAAAAAGAGAAAGGCTAATGAAAATAAAGTAACTGATTACTTTGCAGTAGAGCAAGACCCAAAGAGTACAAAAAAAACTGACAAACAAGGAAAATGCAAACTATGTAAAAACAAACCTACCATTTTAAAAATTGTGACACATCCTCACTTAAACGACATTTGCAATCCAAACATTTGAAAGTTTACGAAACAATTTTTGCCAAAATTGATAAAACGGTTTCCCTTGTCAATAGAAGCACTGCAAGCAGCAATAATGCTAACATTTTAAATTGGTTTTACTTTACTGAAACAATAAAATTGTACAGGACACGATTACAATTATCAAAATTCGAAACCGATTTAGGAGTTGAGATGTTAGTAGTCTTAGGTGTCTTAATCCTTGGATGTCAAATGATAATCTTAACAATAATTTCTAAATCAGTAATTTATTGATATTACTGAAAGATGCGCGTTTCTTTAAATCATCTTTAATATTTAGTGTGTATTATTATTGCAATATGATGTTAATAATATTAACTATAGATTTTCTGTTAATATTCGTATGCTTGTTTTATTTTTATAAGAAATAAAATATACGACTTTGTAGTTACGAGAATTATTTACTGTTGGCCTTACGTTTTCCTCGATATTTCAATTTTAAACAGCAATTTATTAACATTATTAGAAAATGACTATCTTGTACCATGTAACATATTTAGGTAATAATGGAAACGCGGTATCAACGAATTTCATTATGTATATCTCTTTATATAAATGTTTTGTCAGCTATTGAACAAAATTATAAAATATTTTTTGAACGATAAAAGAGTCAAGTAACTTGATAAGATCACTTGATTTTTCAAATACCTTGACCTATAAATACTTGACTTGAGCTTGGTTTGATTTCAAGTCAAGTCAAGTCAAGTAGCTTGAATATCAAGGCAAGTAGTGAATCTCTAGAAATTGGGTCAGATGGTAGTCACATTCCCTTCCTTGATGTGTTAGTACAAAAAAAGAGAAAGGTACTCTAGGACAGTCATTCTGTTTACACGCAACTCATACGAATAGGTATTTAAATTTTAGCTCATCTCAGATGTGAACTGTAGTCCTTTCAAGTGTAATTCAAATTCAGTTCCGAATGAAATAGAGAAACTGACTGAAGTTTTAAAATCAAATGGATATTGTACTGAAGATATTATCGTTCGATTAGATATTACAATAATTCCAGATCTCAACCAGTATTGGATAGTCAATCACAATTATAGGATACCACAGATAAATTTGCAAGAATTCTAAAGGGGTCTAACATTCGCACAATCTTTAACACGCACAAAATATTGGGCAATGCTTAGGAATGTCGAAAGGTGTAATTCCTTTACAAACAGGAGTTTATAAAATTCCAAGTTCGGGTTCGTGCCATAGACTGCATGTGTATAAGAGAAACTGGACAGTCTATTCTACACTCAACAGGAAACGTGATTAATGTAAAGGATATATCCATATCGGGATATTATAAAATGAATATTTGAAATTTTACTGAAATAATCAAATACCCTGAACATTTCAATAGACACGCGGGTTAGCGCAGGCCTCAAATGTGTACAATTAGCACTTCCTGGCAAAGGACTAAAATGCAAACAAGTTTAGTCAAATGTTTTTTATTAAATGCCTAACAACATTTTTGAGGATGTTGTTGGTTTGCCCATGGGGAATTTCAAAATATAAATCACATCACATTTCAACATTACTGAATGGGACCACCTTATATGTTCCATGTTGACCCTCTTTAAAGTGACCAGATTTCTGAAAATAGGAGACAATAACAATCGATATATAATATTTTTGAGAACTCAATATTACTCAATATTGATGTTATCTTATTTTGGTTAGCAAACAGAGACTTCAAATGGTAATGGTTGACGCTTGGGGGACATTTCTCGGCCACTGGGAAATGCTTTAGGGACATTTTTCAATATAGGATGCAAAATCGGAGACGAATGGTTACTTTAACCATGTTTTGTTCCTACTGTCCCAAAAAATTTCGAAGCCATAATAAAAAAAAATTAAAGGAACATAACCTGAAATAGAAATTTTCAAAATTAGTGAAAAATAGCTTCGCGAGAAAAATTTTTGGCATGGGAAAATTTAGAAATTTAAATTTTTAAATTAAATTTCTTTGACAAATATGAGCCAATCTGCCTGTTAGATTTTGCTCTGTAGATGGTTGTAAAAAACATGTTTTATCAATTCCGTCGTTTCGTCTGTCGGTCTATCTATTAGTTCGCGACCTAGCTTAAATAGTACTTACTCAATTGACTCCGAATTTTGACCAAAAATTAAGGGTCATATGAGGACGACCTAGTAATATGTTAAAAAAATTGTCAGAGTGGTGTATTATTTGGGGTTAAGATCCAGCAAAAAAAGCAAGTCTTTTTTTAAATTGTCGATGTTTCCCAACTTTATTGTTGCATCCTCAGAGCACATATAGATTTTATATCCTGCATGAAACCCATATTATCAGTCTTTACCTACTCCATTGGACTGCAGATATTTCCCAGATATTAAGTGTCTAAATGGTTTTCGTTAACGATCCTCTTGTTGTTGTTTTATTGTTGCATTCTCAGGACACATACATACATTCTATATCCTGCACAAAACCCGTATTTTCTCTTTACCTTTACCTACTACAGCAACAGCTTTGTTCTAATTTGAACCGTTTAGACTCTACAGCTGTTCAAAATTGAAAATCCCAAGTTTTTAAATATTAATATCTCGAAAACAATTAAACTTAGGCCTATGGACAATACATGAAGTAGACATAGAATTTTAGATACAATTCAAAAATGTAATAAAATATAGGGTGTTTCGTATATAAAAAACTATTTAAGTAGGTATATAAGTCATCCTATATACTAATATTTATATTTAAACTTTTCCTCTATCTCTAACCATTATCTCCAAAACCGAGAACACAATACTGGGACACCTTGTACAAAAAAATGTACATTTTCTAAAGTTATACAACTATTTGTCATGCTAAAACTTTTTACAAGAATATTTTTTGAAACTTTAAAAATACATAATATTTTTTCAAATACGGTGCGAACATTTTGAAATGAGAAAAAAACTTGGTTAAAATTTAAACCAACATCCCTAAACCTAAGTTTAAAATTATAATAACTTATATCTTGAAGGCTTCATTTTATTGTAACAAAAAAGTTTCAATTGTGGACAAAAAAAGATTAATATATGTAATTAAACGCACACAGAAGAGATATTGACAATGCCGTGCTAAGGCAAGCCGGTCGCCGAGTGACGTAGATCACTCACACCAAGTTGGGATAGGTCAAGATCGCTCCCGGCAACCTATAGAGTTAATGGGCCTTGCTGATAATATGGGTTTCAATTTAAAATGGTGAAACGAAATAGCGGCCAAATATTTTTTTTAAAAAATCATCGTAAAGAAATTTTATTCAATCGACTTTAAATTTTGCAGAAAAATTAAATGTGCAAATGGGATAAACTGGTACGAATTCAACATGACGTAACAAAATGGCGGTATGTGTCATTGTAAAAACTATTTATTGAATTTATTTTAAATTATGCCCGAAAGTTAAGTGTGACGTACGTAGAAAGAAAATGGTAAAATACTGGTAGGAATCCAATATCATGAAACAAAATGGCGGCTAATACAAATATATGTAACACTGATATACCGTGACTATGTACTGAACTGCGATTTTCATTCAAAGTACCGACGTCCCAGTGCTGCAACTTATATTTTTATTCAGTAACTTTGCCTATACCTACTATTTTTTTCGTTTTTTGTTTTAGTTTATTTTATCAAAAGTAAAAAAACATTTGAAGAAGATGAATCGGTCACAAGTGCTAACCTAACGCTAACGAGACAGAAGAAATCCTTGTTTTAATGTAGACCAGGAATTTTGTTCAATCCCGTAATATTGGCAGCGCGATTTCTTCGCGGCAAACCTAACCTATAAATAATCCGCATTATTATTAAACTAAAAAAATCATCGCTTGAACAGGAAACGACGAACCAATAGGAAGCAAATTAAACAATCTATGTTATGATTGGGGGGTTCCTATAGAGTTCAATATCAAGTCTTGACAACATGGCTTAACCTAATTTAAGAAAAGTGCACGAAAGTGCCTAACGCTGTCAAATTCACAATCCAAAATATCCTAGGAACAACACTGCTCATTCATTCATGTTTTGATCTCGTGTAGAGAAGATGCAATAGCATGATTCCTTAGTTTACTCCAACTGTGAAAGCTTTCGTACTTGCTGGTAGATATTTCCAAGTATGAAACAGTAACACATACAGAAAATGGCAAAATTATCCTTGATCAAAACGAAATAAATAAAACAAACAGACACCAAATCTCTGACAACTGAAAAAAAATTCTTGAAAATGATGCGATTATTTCCTACGAAGAGAGTCTGAAGTTGGACAATATTAATCCAAAAACTAAAATTGGTTTATTAAACAAGAACAAATATGCTAGGTAAAAACAAGAATGTCAACTGAAAATCCATTTTAAATTAGGCGTGGATAAAGGAGTGTAAAATTTTTAGATTTTATAATAACTTTTAATTAGATACTGGCTTGAAAAAGTGTGAAAATGTAATAAACATAAAACGGTAGGGATGAAAACAAACATTTCACAATTTACATGCTTTTTGATAAAAGAGAATTTTGATTTCAAAATTAGTAATAATGAATGTTAGTATTGTCTTAACTTTATATTATATATTTATTAAATATATAATATTATTTAGTTTCTTGAACTGGCCCAAAAAAATGCAGCGAGAAAGATAAAAATATATTACGAACAATTAAAAAATAAACACTAAATAAAAAAGTATGGTTAAAATAAAAATATACTTAAAAGCTCTGACCTAACTTAAATACGTTATTAATACATCACCTATATTATTATCAATAGTGAAAGTTGCTACATCCACAAAAGCAGTATTTTTATTAAAATTCATATATATGACTATTTAGTAGGTGTTGACAACAAAAGCCATTATAAAAATTCCGATGATGTCTTTCATAAAAACTTAGCGCATTCGAAATTTTCGACAATAAAATTGTTATTAAAATATGTAAATATATGTCTATACGACATTTCCTTTAAACATTTGTTTCTGTCACTTAATTCGGTGTTTAAATACCAAACAGTTTTTGTAAGCTATTTGTTAACATAATATGTATTAAAATTGTAAATTGTATGTTAATGATTCGTCGACGATTACATAAACGACAATAAGATAGGGCTTTATCCTACTAAGGAGAAGTTTAACTAGACATAAGCATTTAATGGCCAAATAGCCAGTAACAGAATCAGTACCTTTACATCATTATTTTTTAAATAATTCTGTAGATTTTCATTCAGTGGCTGTAACAACTTTATGAGCTATTAATATTTTGTTTGTTTTACTATATATATATATATATATATATATATATATATATATATATATATATATATATATATATATATATATATATATATATATATATATATATATATATATATATATATATATATATATATATATATATATATATATATATATATATACATAATATTTCATCCATTTAGGAACAATAACATATCTACTAGATTTAGTACGTTGTGAACACAAGTCCGATTTTACACTACGTTCTGCTAATTCTTCCCCAGTAGTAGTATATTTTTATATTATTCGTATTAGAAAATTAATTATCTGAATCAGTATATTGACACAAATATTGCTGGGATACTTAGAATAAGATTTTCTTAACAACTTCGAGCTACGTGTCGAGTTGTGTCTTTAGCTTTGTATGATCTAGATGTAGGTATTACATTTTTCTAAAACATCAGCCGGTACCCATACTTTATCTTTTTGCAAATAAACACCATCTCCAACATTAAATTCACTCTTTTCTTTTGCACTTCTACTATAATATTCTTTTCCCTTTTTTTTTGATATCGGACGGTTCAGTTCTAAATCGCTTCAACACAGGGAGCGATCATAGACTTGTAAGAGCAGTAGCATCCTTAAATTTGCGAGGTGAAAGAAGAAAACTCATGAAGAAATCTAAATTTCCAACATCACAAGTCTTAAAACTGAAGGAACAAGAATACCAACAGGCACTAGAGAGAAGAATGAGTCACTACACCTATCCAGAAAATCTTTCTGCAGAAGCACTCACAACAAGAATAACATCAGATATACAGAATTCTGTGAAAAAAATCTGCGATCGAACAAAATCTCCAAATATTACACTCAGCGCTAAGACCATAGAAATGATAGAACAAAGAACAACAACACCAAGAACATCAGACGAATACAAAAGGCTTAATAAAGAAGTAAAACAAGAAATTCGAAAGGACGTCAGGAAGCACAACACAAAAACCATAAAAGAGATTATAGAAGCAAACAGCAACATGAGAGTCACTACATTCAAAATTATCAGCAGGAAGGGGAAAAATACATACAATGAGAAACAGTGATAATGAACTAATGCACACAAAAGAAGAAGTTAGAATCCCCAGAAAGAGAAAACAAAATTGTCAAAAACGTTGGATCGGAAGAAATTCTGGGAATAACAAAAGCAGAGATAACACTAGCACTAAAACAGATGAAGAACAAGAAAGCTCCTGGCGAAGATCGAATAACAACAGAAATGCTTAAATCTGGTGGAGATATTATCCTAAAGACAATCAAAATCCTACTGAAAAGTGCCTACAAGAGGAAAAAATAGCAATTCAATGGAAAACTACAGAAGTAGTTCTACTTTTTAAAAAAGGAGACACATCAAACATTTATATAAGCTATTCTCTAGAATTATCAACAATAGATTGATGCACAAATTGGACTTCTATCAACCACCAGAACAGGCTGGCTTCAGAAAGGGATTCAGTACTATGGACCATCTATAGACCCCTACGAACCCTGATAAGAAAGACTACGGAATATAATATACCGCTCCACCTAATATTCGTAGATTGCAAAAAGGCATTTGATTCTATCGAAAAATGGGCACTTATTAGAACACTGAACGATGCTAGGGTAGACTCATGATACACAAATATCATTAAAGATATCGATGACAACGCTAATATGAAAATTCAAATAGGTGAAGATACATATACGTCTCAAATTCCAATCAACAAAGGAGTTCGTCAAGGATATCCGATTTCCCCCAAATTGTTCACACTGGCCTTAGAGAACATATTCAAACAACTGCCATGGACAGATAGAGAAATCAAAATAGATGGAACCTATCTAAGCCACCTGCGTTTTGCTGATAACATCGTACTCATAAGTAGCGAAGAAACAGAATTGAAGACTATGCTAGAAGAACTAAACACAGCATCAAACAAAATAGGCTTAAAAATGAATCTATCAAAAACTAAAATACTTTCTAATCACGCCATACTAACTAAATTTAAATAACCCAGTAATAGAACAAGTAGAAAAGTATACATATCTGGGCCACGAGATAAGACTGGGCAAGGACAATCAAACGGCAGAAGTTGGAAGAAGAATAGGCCTCTCATGGGCAGCGTTTGGCAAACTCAAGCACATATTCAAGAACACTGAATTTCCAATAAACCTGAAAAGACAAGTATATAAGTCTTGCATATTGCCAGTTTCCACTTATGGACTGGAGACTATGACTCTGACTGCCAAAAGCACCAACAAATTGCGAGTGATGCAAAGGTCGATGGAAACCGTCATGTTGGGCATAACCCTTCGAAACCACGTAAGAAACGGTGAAATAAGAAAAAGAACTGGTGTAGTTGGCATGATACAACGAATAGCCCAACTGAAGTGGAGCTGGGTAGGTCATATCGCTAGACAAAACGAAGGAAGGTGGACAGCAAGAATATTATTTTGGAGACCAAGAGAGACAAAGAGAAGTAGGGGAAGAACACAGAAGAGATGGATTGACGATGTAAGAAGAGTAGCGGGAAGAGACTGGTACTTGAAAGAGAGAGACAGAGAGTCATGGAAAATTTTAAGAGAGGCCTACATCCAGGAGTGGAACAACATAGGCTGAGGAGAAGAAGAAGAAGAAGCTTCAAAACAAAATTTTTCTTATCTGTCAGGAATACATGGTTTTAAATGACATTCTGCTATAGGCAACGATCTTATTAAACGGTTAAATAAATCTTGTGATGAAGATGTATTCAAGGCGTGTAGAAACTAGTATTAATAGGTAACCAGTTTTTTAATTAATTAAGAATATTTTTTACGTATTTCCATGTGCAGCAAAAATATCTCTTAAACAATGATCTAGGATCAATTCAATTTGAAAACAAATATCTTAAGTCTAAATATGGTTTAGAATCATAATCTAAAATATCTATCATTTTCTAGAAAGATTACATAGATATAATAACAGGGCCCAACATCTTGCGCAAGTAAGTATGACAAAGAAAAAATATCTATCCTCTTTGTTAGATCCAACAAAAGGCAACGCTGTAAAGATATAATGACAGACTTCTTTTTTTCTTGACGTTGACATATAATATGCCAATGGCCATGATCATAATTATTAGTAATAGTAATATCTTTTAAGCTGTTTGTATAACAACTGTTTAATTGCCAATCAAAATTAAAATCTATTATCACATGCGGGAATATAATAAAATAATATACCTAATCTATTTTTGCCACATTATGCGTAATGTTCTGAATGCAAAGCAACGTACCAATTTTTAACGGTCAGTTTTTTAAAAGAATTTATTGTAAGGAATGCATGTTTTTTATTTCAAATATTGTGAGTTATGTATATCTGTGTTTTTAATGTAAATTTGTTTTCTAAAGAACGAAAAAATGACAATTAAAAATCATATTGACCCTTAAAGTAATCAACCGCACTTACAAATTAATACAGAAAAACAACAACATTTTCACTTACCTATGAAAAGACACTTCGCACCATAGTGCCCAAGAGAAAAATAATCATAATAAAACTCACAAAAATCGCCCACCGCTTTGTTGGATTTACACTTTTACTACTTATAAAATCGTGTACTCTGCGAAAGATAAAAATAGGGCGACGTTGTCGGTTTTTAAGCAATGACATTGTGTGGAAATAAAAAAAACATGTATTATGTATGCAAGTACACACATACGAATAAATATTTAAATTTAAGTTCTCGCTATCATTCATCTCAAAAACAATCCGTTATCAATTCATTAGTCTTTAGGGCTTTGTCAATATGTGACACAAATTCAATTCTGGAAGAAAACCAAGTGAAGCTTTAAAAACAAACAGATATCACACTAAAGATATTAGGCGTTCGATTAGGTATTATAATAACCTCAGACCTAAACCAGTATTAAATATTCAACCATTAAGTAGTGCAGTTTTACCTTCTATTCAGGGTACCACAGATAAAACTGCAAGAATTCTGCGGAGATCCAACATTCGCGCAATCTTTAGTAGTCACAAAATGATGTGGAATAATTAAGGACACCAAAAGATGTAATTCCTTAACAATCAAAGGGAGTTTATAAAATTCCTTGTTTCCGCGGTAAAACTGGACGGTCTGTATCTACTAGATTTAAGGAACGTGAAAGATGTATAAGTAAGAAACAAATTGTTTAATCCGCTGTCGCTATACACCAGCACGCGTGCGGAAAAGTCACTTTACACACATGTAAGGTACACTATTTTTTCTACAAGCGTGCGGAAAAAAAAATTAAAAAGAATCGTTTATTTATATCAAATACATAATCACAAATTAATTATTATTAACAACATGAATAGTAAACGTGCAGTTTTTCGGCATTTTGTAAATTAATTGCAGAGGCTAGATTTTTTCCAAGGAACTCGGGGACTTGGTCGAGTTTGGATTTTCCAGTGCTCTTTCACGAGTACTTATTGTTGTAACCCTCGCCGAGGGGGTAAATTTTTGGTTGGAAGAAGTCGATTTGGTAGACTGCACTGGTGAAAGTTGGTGACTAGTGGAAGGAATGGCATTGAAGTTCAGTACTTTATTGAATACATTCCTTTGAACACTTGTTGATCTTTCTAAATAACCTTCTGCCACGGTTGAAGATTTCCAACCTCCGAAGCGTTTGAAATTTGTTATTCCTTCTCCGGAATCTGCAAGCATTGTAGCGGCTGAACGTAATAACTGCAATATTTGATGGCATTTTTCCAAAGGTGTTTATTCCGATGCACTGTACTGTGCAAGCTCCTTTCTTGTAGTTTACAAAAAAATGCCTATAGGGTTTCTGGCTTTCTTAAAATCGCATATTTTCTGATCAATTTTAAATATTCTCCGTTTTCAGCTTCATCAGAGAGTACAAAGCTTCTAGAACGGTAATTTTTTGTGTCAGGAATATTTATTAATAAATTATTTGCTTGGTCTTCAATATGATCCAATGACATTTTTGTTAGTTCTTCTCGGCGACATGCGCCCACCAAACCAAATATAGTAGCTACTTTAATATGGAGATAAATTTCGTCAGGCGCTTCGTTTATAAATTTAGAAATTTCATCTTTTGAAAAAAATTTCGCCTTCTTTTTTATTGAGTCTGATCATACTTTTTAACATTGAGTATCTGAACCAAAGCGTGTTTGGCTTACATGTTTTGGAAAGTTCTGCGAAATATGCCAAAAAAACGGGTTCTTTCAAAGTTTTGATGCCTTTAGTTTGACACCAGGTTTTAGACAGAATATATTCTTTCTCATACCTATGACGGGATTTTGATGGTAGCAGATTGAAGTTTGCAGTTCTAGCTGCTTCCAACGTTGACTCTGGCAAATCTTCGTCTGAAGAATCCATTAAAAACACTTTTACTCAGGTTTTACTACGACAAAAATCAGCAACAGCAAAATTGGTATTTTTATTTTGTGTCTAGGGTGATTGAAACTGCCAAATAAAAAAAGCAGGTATTTATTATTGTTTAACATTGATTTTATGCGGCATAATACGAGAGCCATTAAATAATTTTTTAAAACACGTTTTACATATTTTTTACTATTTTGTTGAAAATTATAGCAGCATTCCAGCAAATTTATGTTCTCAAATCATTTTGCTAACTATCAGCGTATCAATATATTTTAAATATCTAAAATCAATAAGTACATTTCAAAAAAATGGGGTTATTTACACTAGTGCGGAAAAGTAGCTCTCTCCAAACTAAAATTGCTTGTAGAAAAAATTATTTTCAATTTTCCTCTCAAGCATGTCCCATCCTATTTCGATGGTTTAGGTCGGGGGAATTAGTATGTCAAGGCAATTTTCTGACACCTTTAGATTCCAAGAACTCTTGGTGTTGTTCTTGTGCAATATATAGGTACATTACCGTCCATAAAAGAAACATTTGCCCATAGTAACCAGCAAAATATTAATATAAGTTTGATAATTCATGTTCCCAATTATTGGCATCAACAGTATACACTATACAATAATTAATACGGTTCTCGTGGGACAGGTTACCGCAGTCTAACCTGTCGATTTGAATTCCTTTAAACAGCAACACCATCATAATCTACTCTTATCAGAAAAGAACGTATGAGATTCGCCTTCTTCATTCCATTATCAATGTTCGTTAGACCATGTAAGTCTGTTTCTTCTGTGCTCTGTCGCAAGCTTAACGACTTCTGGAAATTAAATCTACTTCCTGTAAAATATTCCTATGCGGCTACGCATAAATCATAAAGTGGTGAGCATTCTGGAGATATCATTTAAACGGTACAGTAGTAGTACGATATTTCATGCAATAGATTGGTTTTAGAATCACTGAAAATTCTGAGCACATTTAGAACAATTAGTCATCGAATTCATTTCTTGATATTTTTTATAATTAATGTTAACAAGTATGACTCTGTTAAGCTCAGAAATGACTTTGTTTTACTAAACAATAATAAACAATCTAGCAATCGTTGAGAAATAAAAGTTAAAAACCGATAATTGTCAATATCAAAGAAGTCAAACAAGAAGCTAAACATACCTGCAGGTACAAAAGTGATTAAAATAACATTGCACAAAATTAAAAAAATAAAAACTACAGAAACCAACTACAACCATTAGCATGTAATGACTCACGACCCAATGAACATGATCAGGACATGCAGCCACCTAGAATTTGAAATCTTTAAAAATCCCAAAAAAAAAAACAATTTCATGATATACCTTAATTTGCGATGGCTTATTTTATGTTAGTTAACTGCATAAGCAAAAAAGAACTAAGATTTTTCTAACAAAATAAAAAAAAACGAAAATCATTCAACAAGTTCCCATTTTATCCAAGTTTTAAATTATTTTACATCAATATGCAAAACATTTTTGAGTAGCCATGATTGTAGTTTACTCACCCTGTATATTTACCTAACAGTATACTATTTAGGTGCCTATACTTTCATACACAATTTCTGCTTGATACCCACGAGAATCAAATAAAATCAAAAACGTCTTCTTTGGTTCTCTTTATAGAAACTGATTCGACCACCCACCTCAAAAACAATATAAACACGTTCCGGGATGTCTATAAAACACACCCGAGTCACGACAGGTAATAAATTACAGGAAATTAACATGCAGAGCATACAGGGTTTTTAATTTCTTAGGTTTACCAACAATGGACATTAAAAATGTGACATCAATTCCTATCCGCATTATATCTAGACACAATAAAATTTTTATAGCGTCTTTATGGCAAGGTGTTAAATATCATTTATTCTGAATATTAATATGTAAACGTTAGTAGGAAATAAATACATAACACAGAAAAACACATATAAAACATGATAAAATCGATATATAATTTATTGAATCATTGATTTCAGAAACACTTTTTGTCAAATTTGCGTCAAAGATTGGATGACCTTTCAAAAACGAAGCTCTATTGATTAAACTCAAAAGGAACCTACATTCAGTATTCTAAATGAAACATATTTGTATCTGATTTCTAAATATTTGCATTACTTGGTTGGGTCATTTCCTGAGATATTGCTTCATTTTTATATAGCGGCTTCTAATTTATTAATGAGTACAGGTATATCGTCGAATTTGACATTTAACCGATCTGATTCAAGGCACTTCCATGCATATCGTTAGTGTTTTGATTCGATTAAACAAAATCCTTTTTAGATTCTATAAAATCAAACCAAGGGAGACTGAAAAAAAATATATCAGTTGAGAGAAAATTAGAGATTTTAGCCTACTCCTACTATTACCTAACATTTTACTTTTCCGTCGATTATTTTACTGGAAAACTATAAGATTTTTTATAATTTTTCAGATGATGCTCTGTAATATATTTAATTTTTTCTTTGTTCCTCATTTCTATCGTGTCACCTGTCAAATGTGACTTCAAAAACGAATGTTTCATCCGCTTCACCTCGGTCCAAGTCACCTAAAAACGGGACTGACTTTAAATTCGCATCCTCTTGGAATATTGGTCCTACCCGTGTATATCGTGGATTTTTTTTTAGTTTTTGATTCAACTCATGTATGTTCGAATCCCTATTCAGGCTGATAACATTTTTTTAGTTTTTTTTTATTAACAGAACTTATTTATAAAAATGCAGATTAGGTTAGGTTTACTGTAAAAAAAAGCACGCGGCAGAGCGAGAGATAAAACCATCATTGCACTCCTATCTGTAGACGCTAGTGAAAACTACCGCGATACGACTCGCCCTACTCTTTTTATTTCCAAATAGAGCCGGAGTCAAATGTGGGAGGTTTTTCTCTCACACCCGTCTTTCTTGGGGTCAACTAGGCTTTTTTGAATTACATTTTTGGAGCCAGGTGTTAAATTTTTTCTTGGTGGCCACTTTTTTTTAAATTCAGTGGTCATCTCTTGCTCTACTGTCCCAATCACATAAGAAACATGGGTATTTGGTATATCCGGATTGTTGACCCAAAAGGAATGTTAAAATTTTTAGGTCGCCACATAGAAATTCTAGTTATATTGCTTATAGTTTATTTTTAAAAGCAGTTCTTCAATATTTTCGTAATTTGTATCTGTAATCTGTATTCATGGGAACCAAGGTGGATAACCAACTCAGATACGTTTTGGCCATATACAAGTGAACCAGCAGCGGCGAAGTAATCGATAAATTCAAACTCACGATTTCCATACCAACAAAATGTAGTTAATGGGGCAAGTACATTGTTTTTCTCTTAACCTGGATCCTAAAATCTCAGAAAGATCTTTTGGAAGTCCTAATCTCTGACTGAGTTCTAATTGAGAAAATAGCTGCAATTCACTTGTTCTTGAGGTAGATGCTTTAAAATTGTCAGACTCTGTATCTGTTGAAGATTTGGATTCGACGTTAGACTGCAGACTACTTTAGGTACAGGTGTATCAGCATCATGTGGAACTGATCGTATTGCTGATGGAAGATTGGGGTAGTTAATATACTTTAGAGATTTTGTGTTATGATCTTTAGACAAAAATAGCAGTCGTCGGTGTGCTTTCTAGGTTCTCTCCAGACCACTGGTATTCCAAACGGTAAGGCTTTTCTGCTTTCTTTAAACCATGTCTCAAGGCTTCTTTGCAAATCTTGCGTCCAAAAATATAACAAAAGTCATCATTTTTACAACACCTACTAAACATTTTTTTATAGAAAGTGCGCAAAGAAATACTGATAGAACTAGAAAGCTAGATAGACAACGCCCGTTTGAACATCACGTTGACACAAAATAATATCGCTCTCTGTTCTAAATTAGCAGAGTCTTGGGGAATCCCCAACTGTGATCTAGTTACTGCTGGTAAATCCCCAAATAAATTTCCAATTTAAAATGAGGTTTTAACACGTGTTTCAACGGTGCCATCAAAAAGAAGTAATTTAATTTAATTTTAATGGGAATTACGTATAGAAGCAAAAATGGGTTAATTAAGGTAAATATAAGTCCTAATTAAGCGAAAAAGAAATTAAAGTACCTTGATCACAAATTTTATGCAGGCCTGTGATCTTAAACCCCATTGGGCGCTACCTGAGTATTTTAATTTGAAATTGGTAAACCAGTTTCAACGTAAAATTACGTCGTCAAACAGTACCAGTAGACGGATCTAACATTGAACGTTGATACAACGTCGAAAACACCGCTCGATCGGGCGTGATTGATGTTATGTGATGGTTGATTACAATTAGTAACTTAAAACCATATTAATATAATTTGCTTTAATTTTAATGGGCTGTTGAGTGTTGACTATTGAAGACGTTTGTCCATGATCAATTTGTGGGCCTTCAACTTTATATTCTTTTATCTATTTACTTTCCGATACAAGTTTTATTCGACATGATAATAATTCATTGATAATTAGAAAGTATAACAAAGAACTACTGAACTTTAAAATATCCATACTCTTTTCATTAAATACCTTTATTTAAATGAATAATTCCTTCAGGAATTTTAAGTATGTTTAATTCTATTTACATATCCATTTACAGGCCTGCATAAAATTTGTGATCAAGGTATTTAACTTTTTTTCTCTTAACTAGAACTTATATTTACTCTAATTAACCCATTTTTACTTCTATTAGGTACATTTTTTTGTAAATCAATATCAAGTTATTATCTCTGAATATTCACAGCAAATTAAATTAAATTCCTTCTTTTTGTTGGAAATGTTGAGACACGCGTTAAAACCTCGTTTTAAATTAGACATTTATTGGGGGATTTACCAGCAGTAACTAGACCACGGTTAGGGATTTCCCGAGACTCGGTTTATTTAGAACAGAGAGCGATATTATTTAGTATCAACATGATATTCAAACGGGCTTGTCTATCTAGTTTTCTAGTTCTATCAGTGTTTCGTTGTGCACTTTCTATAACAAAATGTCTAGTAGATGTCTACCTGATGACTTTTTAAGTTTAAGAGAAATATTACTGATTTTGAAATAAGTGTATATTATTTGGATCAACAATCTGGATATACCAAATACCCCTTCTTCATATAAAATTGGGACTGATGAAACAATTTGTGTCAAAACTTTAGATAAAAATGGTGGGTGTTTTAAGCGTGAAAATGTAAAACATTTTCGGGTTCTCTGAAGCTAAACTAAAAGAACGCATTTTCGTTAGGCAACAAATAGGAAATTTAATGGGATGTCAAAATGATGCCCAACTACTGTTGGATGCTTAAAAGGGACCTTCCAGCAGCAGAATATATACGAAAAATAACGAAAAGAAGCTTTTCCGGAAAAAAAGAAAGATTTCCCAAGAAAATAAAGGATTAATGAATTTTTTTTTTAACTTCCGCGGCTTTATTATTTGTTTTGTTGATTTCATTATTTTTCTTGTTTATCGTGGATATATATATATATATATATATATATATATATATATATATATATATGGCATTTATTGACAACTAGAACAAAAAAAATTTTAACTTTATATACATGATTCTATCACAGACTTATGTATCGTATATTAAGGAAGTATATAAGAATTTTTAATTAAGTGAAAGTAAATATAAGAATCTTATTCCCGTGCACGTGTTTCTTATGACTCATCGTCCGCCAGTCAAAAAAGTTTCTCAAATTTCCCATTTTCGACAGGAAAATCCACGCAGCTGCGGAAACAACTGAATAACGCCGGACACGTGCAGCGGCACGTGGCCGTTCCGTTGTGAAACAAACTTTAACCCCGTTCGCACGCTTTCAGGGTGAGTTCCGCCGTCGCTTGTTTTGGCAAACGGGTGAAAGGGGGTGGAGATTAAACGGTATTAGGACTGGAATATTAGTGGGCCCCCGAATAATAATCTCACTAATCTGGTGTGTTATACTGTCATTAGAAGAGGATTTCAAATAGCTGGTGGTAGTTTTGCTTTATGAAACACTTTAAAGCTAACTTCTTTCGATAGTTTATAGTTGTAACAAGTGAGCTGCTGCTGATAGTCAAGTTAGTATTTTTTATAAAAAACTGTTTATCCACCTGGTGGTTATTGAATTATCTTCCTTAAAGCTTCTGTGATAATAGTATTATATTAAAACCCTCTTTTTTGTGTGTTAAATAATCATTACTTTTGTTTTTACTCTCATAGAATCCTCGTAATTAACAGCAAATAAAAACCTTAAAAAATATGAATTATTTGTTTTTTCCCTAGATATTGTTTGGTTTTTAAGAATTTTAAAAATGCATCACAACTTTCAAAATTGGACTTTTTTCTTTAATTTACGTCTGTTCTGTAAATTTTTCTATTTCTAAATTTATTTTTTACAGAAGTTTTATAGACGAAATTCATTCATTACACTGTCGTCGTCCTCTTTTATGTAAACAGAGGAAAGAAATCACTTCCTAAATTGTTCGGAATAATATATTTGGTTAAAACCTAGGGAAGTGCCAAAGGCGTTGCAATTAGACACAGGGGTGAACTTTGTAAAAATTATTTCGCAAAATACTATTTAAAAGATTAAAGTATAAAATTATAAACGTGAAATAATCACCCTCTGAGATTTTATTAGGTCTTTACGTTTCATTGTCCCTAGATATTCCGTCAGTCGTCTGTCTGTTTACGGCGTAACTAGAAAACTACTTACCCGACTGATTTCAAATATTGGCCAAAAATTAAACGTCATAAGGGGATGACCTGGTAACAATTTGGTAAAAATATTTAAATAATTTACCTCAAATGCGCAAAATACAAGTATCAACCAATAAAATTTTGGTACGAATCCAAGATGGCGAAACAAAATGGCGGCTTGGTAGAATATTTAAAAATTTTGCCTGAGACAAGCTACTATGGATTGATTCCAAATTTTGTGCAATAATTAATTGTGGTATAGAGATGAACTAGTAAAATTTTGGTACGAATTCCAGAAAGCGGAACAAAATGACAGCCAAATAAACGTTTTGTATTCACGAAAAAAATCATCCTCCTTGATTTTACTCAATTTCGTCGCCATGTCTGTCAGTCCGCCAGTTCGCGTCATAGCTTATCTGAATGACTTAAAATGTTGGCCAAAATTAAGGGTTATATGGGGATGACCTGGTAATATTTTGGTAAAAATTCAACATGGTGGAACAAGATGGCGGGTTAGGGAAACGTTATTACTAAATTAAACTAAATATCCCGTTTGCCTCAGATTTTGCACACAAATCGAGTGAAATTATCACTCTAAAAAATGTATGCATAAATTCTGCACAATTGTTTAGATTTAGTGCACAAATTGTGTCTGAATGTGTATTTGGAAAAACTTTGTGCAGAAAATTTAAACATGATTGGTCAGAATTAGTTGTATGTATTTTCTAAATAATTGTGCATTCTTTCTTAAATATATTTGCACAAATTGTGAACATTTTAAGCACAAAATTGTGCATTATATTAGAAAATACTTTTTTCTGGATAATATTGTATATTTTTTATGCACAAAATGTGTATGTTTTCTAAACATTTTTCAATAACTATGAAAATATGTGAAATAAGGAAGCTTTTCTACAATCAACTACAGAACCTTTAGTCAAAAATTATATCAAATAAAAAAATGGTTTTATTCATCATAACAACTCCAACTGGATGTAGATAAACTTTTTGGTAAATCCCTTTTGAAATCTCGATGTTACGTAACTAAAAAAAAAATCGGTGTAAAAGTAAATGGTTTTTTAGCGAATAAACATAGTACTTATCCAAGATACAATGTTTTGTAAGATTAATTAAGTTTTTTTATTTTATCTCGATGTTACGTAACTAAAAAAAAAAAATCGGTGTAAAAGTAAATGGTTTTTTAGCGAATGAACATAGTACTTATCCAAGACACAATATTTTGTAAGATTAATTAAGTTTTTTTATTTTAAAACATAACGGGTTACTGCAATTGCCATATTCTAAATTACACAAGAGTAAAACATAATTTGCGAAAATAAAAGTTAGAGTTTGAGGCATATTTAATACAATTTCAAGTTGTTTACATTTTAATGTGTAACTCCGGAACTCATTATGTTTTAAAAATGAAGTATCTTAAACTGATATATCTTCTTTGTTTTTATGTAAGATATTATGAAATATTTTTATAAGCATGCAACAGGACTATACCATATAAATTAAATCTAAAAAGTAACACGTTTATTAGGTTTATGGTTTTTAAGTTCAGAGTTATTATGCCCTCTCAGAAATAGTTGTATTTATATATTATATCAATAGGTATAAGTACATACATTTATATAGCTTAGTCCTATTTGCCTTCAAGACCACAAAACTGCTGATTCCCCGGGGTAGAATATTTTAAACAAAAAAATCTACTACTCATCTAGAAAGTTTTCTCAGTATGATAATCTGTCATTTCTGTTGAATTTTATTTCCCAATGTCGCCACCATAGCGGTACAATTGAAAACATCCGATGTCTGCGATCCAATCAGGGCCTAGATACGCACTCCCAGAACTAAGAAGTATTGTGCTAGATTTATAAATACATACAGAGCGCACTAGGATGTATGCGGTTAGGTAAAATATATACATAATTAATTGTTCAGAAAAAATAAATAATTTTGTTCGTAAGATTTTAACACTTGACGCTATTACCATTTTTACACAAGTTTTATTCTTAAAATCTGAACAACGTTGTAGTTTAGTAACGCACAGCGAATATTAGCTTTTTTAGCATTGCTTTGTGAATAAAATATGTACAATTTTGGTTAAAAAATGCTACACAAGTGAAGGCATCTATTTTGAATACTCCTATATGTATTTTCTGCACAATTCTATAACACTACTGCACAATTTGTTCTGAATACATTATTCAGAATTAATGAATAGCGATTTTTTACCGTGTAACTGGTAACATTTTGGTATGAATCCAAAGTAGCAACACAAAATGGCGGCCTAAAAAATATTTAAAACATCAAACTGAAAAAATTACTATACATTTTGTGCGACTAGAGATAAACTGGTAAATTTTTTTTTACGAATTTACGATTACGAAACAAAATCGCGGTCTTAAAAAAATCTGTGTAACTACTTATTTAATTTATTTTGGCAAAGGTAGAGACTGGTTAAATATAGATACGAATCCAAATTGTGGAGATTTTTATTTCAGATGTTAAAAAACCAATATGGTTGAATAAAATGGTGCCCAATAAAAAACTTTCAAAAGACAATATAGATATGTTACTAAATGTCTATGTACAGAACTAAATTGGGTCACACTTCACTATTCCTATTAAAAGGAAAAAAATTATAACGAGGGAAGTTCCGGGTACTACAATATTCAAATTATGTATTTATCTACACGATCATAATATTTAAATCAGCTCTGTGTATTTCTATTGAACACCATATTTCCGTAGTGTCTATAATTAAAGTTCGCAGATGGACTCGCAATGATCTGCCATACGGCCAATATTCCGCCATCTGGACCAGACTGGCTGACAAATGTCTAATTCAGATTGATAAAACTGGGATCGGTTCTGCGGAACGACGATCGTATGGCGATAGCGCTTTTTTATTTGCCGTGTTGCCTGCTCGCTTAGAGAATGTTTATACAACATAGTTATACAGGGTGTTAGTTAGCTATGTGGAACTTAAAAGAATACACATTTGGTTGATTTTAAGACAAGCATAAAACTGCAAGAGACAAAACAAAAACAATGATACACTAAAATTAGCTCTTTCGAGATTGCATTGTCTTTATTCCTTTGATTCCACAACATTTTAGATGATAATTGTCTTCAGTCTCTTTCAAGTATAAACTGTAAAAGTAATGTCTTTTAAACTGCTTCCCATATATTATATCATACAGCTAGGATGTGGAAAACAATTTTCCCGAAATTGATCTTGAACTTGTTTCGAGAAAAACGACCTTTTATTAAACACTGAATTCATAAATTACAATAACTGTTAACAGTTTCTTTAGAATAGAATTTACTTCTTTTGTTTATACAGAACTATGGAGATTGTAAAAAAACTGTTAATGAATATGCCTGTAAAAAATGATTAAGCTAGATATTTGACAAAAAGATGATTACTGTATCGAAAATTTCTGCATACATTTCGGTCCAAAAATATTTGTGGTCAAATATCTTGCTTAGTTTTTTTATGATTGCAGTGTTACAAAAGAAGCCGTTTTCGAAATATTAATATTTTTAATATATGTTATCGAAAAAAAACTAAGTATCTCCGCTAATGACTTCCACAACTGTTTGATGTGAAAACAACAAACAGCTGTTTTGTTTTTTATTTGAAGGAATTCAGTTTGTGCATTTTCAAAGCATAATTTGTTTACATGTTTACACCCTTAAAAAATGTTGTTTTGTATACACTCACACACACCCCTACAGCCATCAACAATTATTTTTTTCTAAAAATATGTTTTTCGTGTTCGAGGATCGTTAAAACGTCGAAAAACCCAATTCGACACTTTTGGCAATTACAATACTTCCCCTATATAACCTGTAAACTAATAATATAATATGTGGTATATATATTCCGGTAAAGTAAAAATGAATTATTGATAAAAAATCAAAAACTTGACAGCTCAAGTGTCTAAAAAGAAGAAATATTTATTATTCTATGTAAGTAAAATCTTCTTATAAATCCTAAGAATTTTCTCTAAAAATATCTTCACAACAACCAAATTGTCCTTTTTCAGTGTTGATCACTACTTTAAGCTTGAATACTTTTATTTCTTATATTTTTCAGTCCTCATCATCCGTGATAAACAAGAGCTCTCATTATTCTGATAAAATTCCTAATTTAATTCAATCAAGAGTGCAAACACTTTTGGTACATCATGATATTATTTAGATTAATGTCTGTTAAAATATAGATGTAATATGTAGGATATACAATATTAAATTCTTTTCGCAGATCTTTAAAATCCAAAACGCGTTAATCTTTTTCTAATTTTGATTTCGGATGTTCTCTTAGTAACCCCAAATGTCGGTTTTGCTCCTATTGGTGACTTTGGTGTGGTTTTGTTGTTAAGTTTGGCGCTAGTTGTTGCACGATCAATAAATAACACATAAAACGATAAAAATATTCTCGGATGGTCAAGCGGCCCTTAAAGCACTTGAAGCGAGTCATTGTACATTCAAAACAGTTTGGAACTGTCAAAAGGCACTTGTTGGCCAGGGAAGCGACAATAAAATCGCCCTTACCTGGATACCAGGGGATGCAGGTTTGAAGGGAAATGACTCTGCGGACCTTCTAGCAAAGAAAGGAGCAGAGACAAGTTTCCTGGGACTGGAACCAGCTTTAATAGTAGCCCACGAAACGGCCAAGCACGCAATTTTGGACTTGGTTGACGAAAAAGCTAATCTGTATTGGCTTGAGCTGCCAGGACTGTCCCATGCAAAGGCATTTATCTCCCTTCCTATGAAAAAGGGGATAACAAAAAGTTTGTTAAATATGAACAGAATTAAGCTCAAAACAGCAATAGGCCTATACATTGGCCATTGTGGTCTAAGACATCACATGCACAGGATGGGACTTGACGACGAATCCGAGTGCCGCATATGTATGGAGGATGACGAGACAGCCAGCCATGTGCTGTGTGAATGCCCGGCAGCGGCCAGGTTTAGGTTCTCCATATTTGGATATTCTGCTGCCCGAGGACTTGAAGAATACCTCCCCAAATGCAATGATAAAACTCATTGAGGATTTAGAGTTGCTTGGGGAATTGTAAACATAGGGGTGAGCCACAATAGACCACAGAGTAGCAGTGGAGGGTCGTTTTGATCCACTCACTTTTAACCTAACCTAACCTACCGCATAGGTGGCTTTATGCTGCTACGTGATAAAAGAGTATCGGATGTTCTCTTGGTAACGTCGTTTTGCTCCTGTTTGTGACCCTGATGTGGTTTTGTTGTTAAGTTTGGCGCTCTCAGCTAGTTGACTGTACTGAGGACGACCTTAAGTAGAAACACTTGTCTATGGTTGGCCAAATTTCATTGCTGCTTTAGCGGTTAAAAAAATAGATTGACACGTGTAAAAGGCATTTCCCGAAGCAAAGGAGGCTTTCTCTCAGCTATTCTTAAAAATTATATATTGTTTTAATTAATTATATATAAACCACTAATCAGTTGCTAAGAATAATTAAAAAGTGTACAGTCTAAGATTGGCAAAACGTGTTTTTCGGGGCCATAGGCTAAATGCATTTTTGGGGCCCCCCTCATAATTTTAAAACAGCTTAATTTTCGCATGATAGTTACTAGACTGCAATGAAGAAAGAGAACACAGAATAATTTTAAAGCAAAAAATGTATTACAAAATTAGCAAACGTTTTTGAATACAAAATTCTTACACTACAAAAAATAAAATTAAAATAGCCTTTTTGGATTTTACCGAAGCGAATTGTTTTATAATACAAGATGGATCGTGTCATGTCGTTTTCGATCTTTCATCCGATATTGTTGACCTGTATTTATTTTTCGTGTAGGTCGTTTTCGAAAAGGACCTTCAGCTCGGAGTGTGTCAGTAAAATTTAAGCAATGTTTTCAAGGACTATTATCAACATTTTGAAACCGGTTATAAAGACTTTCTTCTTAAATTGAAAACATTCACTATACAGCATTTTTCCAATAAAAGTTTTATAGATAAACACTGCTGATTTTGAGTACTGCGATACGATAACTGATTTTTTTTTGCCCACATCTATAAAAATTAGAATTACGCGACGCGGTGGAGGGGCGGCCAATTTTTTTTTGTATTTCGGGAGTTCAAAACCTATTATCGGGTTTGATAATTTAGTTACTTTGACAAATATTCTTATCATTAGAGAAAAACCGTTATATAATAGATATTTGCGATACACGTGAGTTAACAGCATCATTAAGATACGCGTGTAGAAGCAACTACACAAGTATCTTAACGAGGTTAACTCACATGTATTGTATAACATTTTATCTACGTCTGACGCACGACTGTTAAAATACACACATATTTTTATTAAATAAATTTTTCAAAAAGTTTAAAGCAAGCATAAAACTTCTTCTACTTCAAACTTTCTATTGGCTGTTAACTGTTTGCACTTTAATTCTGCCACTCTGCGTTACCCCGGGCAATATTAATTTAAGTAGCATCTTTTGACAGTTTCAATATCTTTAGTCAAAATGAGTGATTCAGAAAGGACCATTCTTTCCGATATTGAGCAGGAAGCATCCAAGGCAATTGACGAGTTGCTTCTCGAAAAATCCAGGCCAGAATATGAGTATATTTTCAATAGGTTTCAAAAATGGTGCAGAGAGAAGAATGTACAGAACTATGGGAATGAAAAGGTACTTATTAAATACTTCGGGGAGTTATTTACTAACTCTAGGCCTATATCTCTCTGGGTGTTTTATTATATGATAAGAGCAATGATATCTATTAAACTGAATATTGATATTAGCAAATTTAGAAATTTAGTCGCCCTCCTCAAAAGAAAATCTGAGAGACATCAGTCAAAAAAGTCAGGTGTGTTAACTAAACCAATATTACAACATTCCTTCTAGAAGCGGATGACAAAAAATACTTATTTATGAAAGTAACATTGATTATTGGGCTTGCAGGAGCTTGCACGCGAGAGCAAATTTGTTGTTGGAAAATGTCAAGGATGAATGGCGATGTTTTCATTTTTTTTACCGACAACGAAAACGACAATAGCCAGGGAATTCTACGTAACATTTGGAAATATTCAAGAGATACACATGGTTCAATTAGTTCGAAAATACATTAATCTTCTCCCGTGTAACATCGAGCATGGTAGGTTTTTCATCCAATTCCGGTTGGCTTCTTTTGGATCCTTGCCAAAGCAAACTGCTTTGTATCCTAAACTTGAACATTCAGTAGAATATACGGGGCATTGCTTCCGAAGATCATCTTCGTCCCTATTGGCAGATTTAGGAGCTGACATTCTAACAGTAAAGCGTCATGGTGGCTGGTGATCCAACAGGGTTGCACAAAATTACATTGAAATTTCTGCAAAAAATAAAAGCAAAATAGCATCCAAAATTCTGGGTGAAACGGTAGAACTTTAGACGAGCCCCGAAAAAAAAATGAAACAAAGCCATCAGACGACTAGTTTAAATAATGAAAACAATGTATTGACTACCAATTTAGCAAACGTGGCTGCTTCGTCAGGAATTTATTTGAAAGTTTGGAAAAAATTGTACTATTAATATTTATAATAAATAATTTTTCATGCTTTATAGTTATTATTGCTATGGTAATACGGACCTTTAGGGGAATATGGAGTAAACAATAGTTTTTATTAAAACAATTTATAAATATCTTCTTCGCTTTTTCTATATTACAAATTTCAAATAAAAAAAAATTAAAGAGTTTCTTAATTCACGGACGTAGAAAAAAGTGTTTTTGTTTACTATTAATATTAATCACACCGTTATAAAATTATCCCTTACTACATGTTTTGTTTACTGTCAATTTTAGTGCTTATCAAAGTTAAACAGGAACTTTGGTTACTTTTGGTCGAAATTCCGCCAAATCTTACCATCAACTCATTTTTGGGTTACGGTGAAACTACCTACTAAGTTTATTTTTAAATGCATATAACATTGCTTTTCATGGTTTAGATCGTAATTATGTTCTTTATCATTCACAAGATAAGATAATAAAAAAATGTTCAGTTTGGACGAAAGTGAATCTTACAAGGTCACATTTAAAATTTAAACACACATAAAAGCTTGTCAAAAAAATGCTGCTAAAGATCACCAAATGAAGTTATCAATAACAGCAAATTCAAAATTACATACAAAAGGAACCCCTTTATTTTATAATAAGTTAACAACCTAAAATACATGGAATAATACGAACTCGCTACTGTGGTGCCGGTATATTAGATTTTACGCAATTTGACGTCATTACTCAAAACTGAAACCGCCAAAATACACTTATTTTAGGTCTAAAGCCAACATACACATAATGCCATAAAATAGGCCCATAAGGATAGCAACTAATCAGAAGCAGAATACAAGACGCTATATTGTAAGCATGTAAGCCATCCCTGTCTGACATAAATTAATCCTAAGGACGAATTCTAAATAGATCCAGATCCATCAATGCAAGGGTTCATAAAGACGCCTCACCCATCGCACCGCACTTAGCTTGGTCACAGATAATGGCTTGGTACCCTCGCCTCGTACATGGAAATTGAGCTCGCAGAATCCCCATTTTCTTGATGGCCCTAGACTTCAGCCTATACTCAGCCTAATGGGAGATCCGCGCCTGGGTTGAATAGAACTAAGTGAATTTGTATTAAAATTGAAACCTGATGAAATTGATACAGGATGTTCGTTATATAATATGCTGAAAGCTTTTATCTCGCCCCCAATTTTGATAATTTTTTTTTTTAATTTAATATATGTTCATAATTAAAGCTAATGCCTCAAAATGTATACCATTCATTCCAATTTTTCTTTTTTTTATGATAGAAAGTTGCGGTTTAAGCGACTACTTTTTCGTAAAACTAAAGATGCGGTTAAGAAAATTTTCATTGCCCTTTTAGTTTTTAAGATGCATGGCTAAATAATTGAAAATATTGCATTTTCAGGCACCCGTCGTATCTCAACTATCAGATAACTTATCGAAAATGTGAAAACTGTTTCTTATATAACTTTTCCCGTAGAACTCAATTCCGCGGAATTAGTATACTGGGTCAGGTCAAAAAGTTATCGGACCCTACTTATTTTTTTTAAGTAGAACACCCTGTATATTTATATACTATAAAATTTGTCTTTTTTTTACCTATATATATATATATATATATATATATATATATATATATATATATATATATATATATATATATATATATATATATATATATATATATATATATATATATATATATATATATATATATATATATATATATATATATATATATATTATATACAATTGTTCACCCGCGTCCTAAAACATACAACAAAGAGAACAGGGAAAGAAAAGAGATAGATGTTTTGGGAATAGAAGCTATGTAGAAAAATTGAGAACGAAATTGGTGTGCCAGAAATTGGCGGTCAGAGGATCTTGAAGAAATATAAGTATCATCCATGCAAATTTAATATAGTGCAGCATTTGCATCCTGGCGATGCCGAGCGCCGGGCACTGTTTTGCCGGTATTTGCAACAAATCGATGCAAACGATTTATTTGGCAGACTTGTCATCTGGTCAGACGAATGCTTTTTTTTCAAGTGCGTGAATTATTAATCGTCACAATACCAGGAACTAGCATAATGAAAATGAGCATTTAATGTTTGAAAGAGCACAACAAGGACGCTTTTGAGTTGGGGTGTAATGTTTTATTTTGGGCAGATATAATCTATAAGATTTTTGAAGAAGGTCTTACAGCACGTAGATACCTACAAATTTTTAAGAAAGGTATTCCAGAGTTACTCGAAAATATTCCATTAGCCCAATATAATGCTGTTTACCTACAGCAAGATGGTGCACCAAGTCACAACTCTAGGCTCTTAAAGGAATTTCTTGATAATAACTTTCCTCAAAGATGGATAGGTACCAACGGACCTGTTAGATGACCTCCGCAATCTCCAGATTTATTAATTTTAGATTTTTTTATGGGGCTATATACAAAATGAAGTATATAAAACACGATATGACGTCATAGCAGAACTTCGAGGGGCAATTGATTTAGCCTTTCGAAATCCGCGAATGAGACCAATGGTTCTTTTTAACGCTATTCAAAGAATTACAAAAATGTGCCAATTTTGCATTAGAGAAAATTGTCGTCAATTTAAACATCACCTTTAAAAATTTCTTTTTTCTTTTTTTTAATAATGTTATTTTCTGTGTTTGTTATATTGTTACTTTATGCTATAAAACTGTTGTTACAAACTTACTGTTATTAAAAAGCTCTAGAGGTATTTTTATATAAGAAGATGCCTATATGCAAGGTATCCAATTCTTCGTTAGCAATATGTAACTTTTAATTGTTTATTATTGTTATTCATGGCCTACTATTAAATTAGGCATTTAATTTCGAAAATTGTCATTTATTTGCGCGTTTCTGAGAAAAAGTGCATACTATTATATATTTTTGAAAAGGTAAAAAAAAGACAAATTTTATAGGTAATAAATATACAGGCTGTTCCATAAAAAATAAAGTAAGGTCCGATAACTTTTTGACCTGACCCTGTATACTACGGAATTGAGTTCTACGGGAAAAGTTATATAAGAAACAGTTTTCATATTTATCGATAAGTTATCTGATAGTTGAGATACGAGGGGTGCTTGAAAATGCAACTTTTTCAATTTAGCCCTGTATCTTAAAAACTAAAAGGGCTATGCAAATTTTGTTTACGGCATCTTTAGTTTTACAACTTTCTATCTATAAAAAGAACGGAGATACCCCGCAAAAGTATACAAAATGTACATAAGCGTGATCAAAAAAGGCAATATCATGGCATTCTTCTGCACACGAAGGATTTGGAAAAATTGTTCTAAAGTAATCTGTATCCTTAAAAATTGCACTCAATTAATGGTGCTAAAAAACACGATCATGATCTCTATTATGACATACTTCCCAAAATGTACGAAAAGTTTACGCCAAAACGTGCTCAGTATTACATCTTAAAAGCCTTTTTGTTAAAAATTTGGCAACACAGCTTAATCGCGTAATAGTCAAAACTCAATGTAAGTATTGTTAGTTTGTTAGTTTAGTATTCACGACACATGGACGCGCGTATGGTGCGGCATTTGGCCGCCATACCCCATAATGCAATTTGATTAAAAGCTTTTTGTTTGGATCGTCAGGCAGCGTAATGAAATTACCAAGACTACGTTATGCTATAGCAGTTGTACTCTATAGTTAAATTAGATTTTCCTTTTAACCTAATAAACAAAATGTACCTACTACGTTTTTCAATGCCAGCAAGGATTCAGTAAATATTTGTGTGAACTATGTGAAAAACATTTTAATCTCAAAAGAACGGCATTTAAAATTTGAACAGTTAATCTAGTGCTTGTTTAATAAGAATTTAAATCACAAATCCCTAATTTCAAGAAAAAATCAAATGTCTGTCGATCGTGCAATATTTTTACTTTCCTCGTAAAATGGTGTAAGTAATCGTGAAAAAATCAACATCCAAGATATTTTCAGAACTTTACGTTTCAGGCTCGCTAGATGTCAAAAAACATGATTTCTGGATAAACTTAAAATTTTATTTATTTAATTCATTCATTAAAAATCAACTGGTAAAATTTTGGTACGAATCCAAGATATCAGAGGCAAAATGGCGGCTTAATAAAATACTTATAAATTCATCCTGAAAAACCACTTAATGAATTGATTTCAAATTGTATGCCATAGCTAACTGTGGTATAAAGATAAACTAGTAATATTGTGGTACTAATTCAAGATGGCCGGAACAAAATGGGGGCCAAATAAAATGTTTGTAATCGTAAAAAAAATCAACAATTCCGTCGGTTCCTCTGTCGGTCTGTCTGTCTGCCAGTTCTCAGTCTGCATGCGGCATACCTCAAAAACTACTTACCAGATTGACTTTAAGTTTTAGTCAAAAATTATGGAGCATATCGGGATGACCTGGCAATATTTTAATAAAAATCCAAGATGGCGACCTATTAAAAGTGTAAGAAAATATTATGAAAAAACTAATTATCCGATTTATCTCGAATTTTGCACAAAAATCAAGTGTTACTCAGGAATGAACATTTTGGTGTTAATTCAAGACAATAAAACAAAATGGCGGTCTAATAAAATACTTAAAAAATCATCCTGAAAAAACTACTTATTTGATTCATTTCAAAATTTCTGCAAGCATTAAGTGTTATGTAGAGATAAACTGCTAAAGTTGTGGTACGAATTAAAGATGGCGAAACAAAATGGCGATGTGTGTCAATATAAAAACTACTTATTGAATTTATTTTAAATTAGGCCCAAAAATGAAGTGTGACATAAATAGAAACTGGTAAAATATTGGTAGGAATCCAATAGCATGGAATAAAATGGTATATATATGTTACTCAATGACTATGTACTGAACTAAATTGGAATACACTTCACTATTCCTAATAAAAAGGAAATATTCATTCGGGTAAAGAAAATTTACCGATTTTTATAAATAGTTTAACAAACCACTCGCGGCTCTGACAGTGGCGGCTCGTGGGTAAAAAAATAGGGGAAGTGTTAGTTAGAGAAAAGTAGGACAGACAAGTTCTAAAATGGGCACCGCATGCGAAACATTCTTTGCAAATATCCACTGCTACACAGCCACTTAAATTCAGAAAACCAAGAATTTTTTTAGCGAATATTGTACGATTTACTAGGATTTTTAATGTCTTTTTTAGCACTAATTGTCAGCACACTTGTTTGTCGACCCGTAATTAAAAGGTCCGTTTTGTCATCTTCTTTCCAATGGGAAAATGGAGTTTCTAACAAACTACAAACAATGTCACTAACGGGCCCAAACGAATTCATTTTCAACCACACACACGCGCTACTCCCCAAACAATAAAATAAAAGACCGTCGATAAAATACCTGTTCGGTAAATCGAACATTATAGTATTTGATACCGTAATATATTGCCTAACAACACTACCATGTTATTGATATAGGAAGCAATTATTTGTCAGATTAGACTTTGATATTTGCTCACTAAAAAATATAAGAAATAAAATATTTGCTTTTATTCAATTGATAGTGACAAGCAAAAGACGATCATAATTAGGTATGTCAACGGCTATAACATCGTTAGAGTAATTCGATTGTTAGATTCCAATTAATGTTTCTTATATTTTAATAAATAAAGCTTTATTCATAATAAATAGGATTGTAATGACAGAATGAAATAAAATATTATACGATACACGTCCGTTAGGTGATATTATACAGTGTGTCCCAGATTCGCTTCTCTATACAGGGATCTCTATTATACCTACAGCAAAGGTTAAATGGGGAAAGTTTTAGAGGAAACTTATTGCATTGGATATCCGGTTTCAGATTTACGATCGATCAATTGTTTTTGGAAATATCGGAGAAAAACCGAAAATGGCGGATTTCGTTTTTGGCCAGTATATCCAGAACGGTAAATTTGACAGCTGCCAAAATGTGACATTATTCGGACACATTTTTAAGACAAATAAGATGGCGTATACGACACGTCTTCATTGTTTTTTGTTAACCCGAAATCCGCCCCAACTTTCATTTTTCTAATGGCCGCCGTATTGGATTTTTCGATTTTGGGAAAGAGCCTAAAATTTCCAGTCTAGTGATATCTCACAAGTTCGTAAAGTTAGGGTTCAGTTTTTTCTAAGGAGGCTATGATTTAAAGTAATGTTAGCTCTCAATGCTTTTCTAAGGAGGCCATGATTTATCTTTAACAAAATTGGATTTTGACTTTGACGTTAAGTTAAATAGTTGAAAGTATCAAAGCTGTTTTAATTAATAATTAGTAGGTACGCTCTTATCCCAATAAAATCATAAATCTGACACATAAATTGTCAAAACCTATAGAAAATGGCCGGCACTCAGTATTCAAATGAAGAAAAGGTTGACATGTTAGCTCTGTACTTTCAATCATACAGAAACGCCGACGTTACCTCAGCAAGGTATTTAGAGATGTACTCCGAACGACGGCAGCCTCATAAAACCCAATTCAGGAAAATTGTAGTTAATTTAATTAACCATGGTGCCTTCGAACAACCTAGAAGCGGATACAATAATAACAATGAAAATCGAGACAGAAACATTTTACAAGCTATCAACGAAAACCCTAGTGCATCGGTAAGAACTGTAGAACAGGAAACTAATGTGCCAAAATCAACAGTACAGAGAGTTTTAAAAAAGAATAAGTACCATCTATACAAACCCATAACAGTACAAGGACTTAACGAAACTGAATTTCCAAGACGACTACAGTTCTGTGAGTGGTATACAAGGAGATGTAATGAAAATCCTGATTTTGTAAATCGTGTCTTCTGGTCCAATGAGAGCAGGTTCACGAATTGTGTCTTTAATAGGCACAACCGTCATCATTGGGCTGTGTAAAATCCTCACAAAGTCACAGAGAGACGTCTACAGATCAGATTTGGAAGTAACGTTTGGTGTGGGATCATTGGTAAGTTAATCTAACCAATCTTTTTAAATAGGCATCAAATAATGGTCAAATAATAATCTTTTTTATTTCGTTTAGTTCTTTAATGATACTAAAAGAGTATAATCTAATAAAAAAAATAAAACGTTCTACTTTAGTCAGTCAACTTACTTTTTTGATATTGTATTACATTTTTATTCAATCATTTTGTATTGTAGTTTCGAAGAACCTATAAAAATAAAATTGAGTTCTATAAATTTATTAACACTTTATCTAAATTTTCTGCAGATTTAGCTAATTCTCTAAAATTATTTTGATTGTCTGAATTTAATGATTTATTATTACCCGGGAAGCCTAGTTCTTGCGTTATGAAAAAAATACCATATTAGTCAAATGTCGAATTATTTTTCGATTTTCATTATGATTAGCTGTATTTCGGAATAATTTAAATTTTAAAGCGCAAGGGGTTTGTTCTTTTGATATTTTATGTTTTATTAAGGCACGGTGTACTTCTTTAAGATTATTATATCACTGAAATAAATTGATTTAGTATTTCCGAAATAATTATGCAATACCAACAAAATAATTTATTATGGTTATTACTTTCCGCTAACCAAATATGTTTTTTTTTCATAATAAAGCTGAATAGGTTTCAACTGTATACAAGCTCATTCATTACGGGATGTTTCGATAATTATTTTTGGAAAGAAAATATCTACTTTTTAATAAAGATAATTTTCCCTTTATAATTTATAGTTTCTAGTACCACCCGGCCGACCCTGCCGCACTTGACTGTTGGGCACCTGTTTATAAATTATTAATCATTTCAGGAAATCGACTTATTGGACCATTTTTGTTTGACTACAACCTAAACGGGCAGAGGTGCCTAGAGCTTTTGCGAAACCAGGTGTACCAGCCTTACGAACTATTCTAACGGAAGATGAATTAAGAAGAATTTGGTTTCAACAAGACGGATGCCCGGCTCACAATACCATTCAAGTCAGGAACTTCTTAAGAGAGCAGTTTGACGAAAGAATAATTTCTTTAAATGATCCAATATCTTGGCCTCCTAGATCCCCTGACTTGTCGCCCTTGGATTTCTACCTCTGGGGTCACATGAAGAACGAAATCTATGATTTTGATCCCCCCGTGACCATAGAAATCCCGAGACTAAGAGTCCTGGACACGTTTAGAAATATTAACCGAAATACACTTACCAGGGTTGTACGAAAAACAGTCAGCAATTGTCAAAAATTAATGTTGCCCACTTACAAAGTAGTTAAAGCTCATTTAGATTTTTTAAGTTGTTATTTACGTTCATGTTGTATTGAAAATTCAATGCGTTCAATACATTACTTACTTATTAATGTTATCTTGTGACAAATAAATCATGGCCTCCTTTAAAAACATTGAAACCTAATTTACGAAGTGTGACATTTTGATGACACTAAAATCTTTAATGCACTTGTGAGATATCACTAGACCGGAAATTTTAGGCTCTTTCCAAAAATCGAAAAATCCAATATAGCGGTCATAAAAAAAAATGAAAGTTGAGGCGGGTTGCGGGTTAACAAAAAACAATGAAGACGTGTCGTATACGCTATCTTATTTGTCTTAAAAATGTGTCCGAATAATGTCACATTTTGACAGCTGTCAAATTTACCGTTCTGGATGTACTGGCGAAAATCGAAATCCGCCATTTTCGATTTTTCGCCGATATTTTCCAAACTTATTGATCGATCGTAAATCTGAAGCCAGATATCGAATGCAATAAGTTTCCTCTAAAACTTTCCCCATTTAACCATTGCTGTAAGTATAATAGGAGCCGAGATCCCTATATAGAGAAGCGAATCTGGAACACACTGTATTACTTGTTTATACTACAAAGACACGTACTGTCATAAATCACCAACCGCACTTATAACGTAAATTACTATTACAATCCACCAAGAGCAATTCGTGATTCCCACCAGAAAAATCTCAAAAATGAGTTATATAACATAATTTCAAATATTAATTAGCTATTAAGCTGAATAAACTGTGAAATTAAAAAAAATGAAATCTGGCAATAGATGATGGAAAGCAGAATGTTAATATATAAATATATAAATGATATATTTTTACAAGCCTTTTTGCTTTATTTTCAACTTCACTTTGTTAATTGGACTGTGTCAGATCTTGTAATCTAATTTTAACCCACTTATACCAACCCATTCAATTCCAAATGTGGAATATATACGTTTTTCCAATGATAAAGCAATATTTTCACGTCCAAAACAATTTTTACCATGAAATATTTTATAATATAAATTAAAAAAAAAGGGTTAAAACGGTAAATATTTAAACTATTCCATTGTCGCCAGTATCTGAGTCAGCAGTGTCACTGCAGCGAGATTTCGGTTTCTGCTGCAGTTGTTTTGAAAGCGGCAAATCTAAAAAACTGCCTGTATGGGGATTCGAACATATACGCGCTGCGTATAAAGTCGAGTATCGAGGACGAACTAAGAAGCCCATGCTGAACGTTCAACAAAACAATGTTTATACTCCGCCTCTCACCAACAACAACCAATGAAATCACAGGATTTAACTTGCTTTTATAACAGAAACTGAAATCTAGCGTCACTGCATCTAAGGCTTTTGGGATAATAGATAGAGTTATGTTTTTTTAAATTGCTTAATCAGTAAATGTTTCGAGGCCTGTTGTTAATCTGGCGTCATTCTACGTTTGCCACAAATATAGTATCTATAATACAATTCCTGGTTTTGGTGACCTCGAGTATAATGAGTTGTAGGTTTGGTTCGGTCAAGTCAACAACAAAGTCATAAACTTTGAAGATCTAATTCTGTTTTGTTCTCTACGTTTCGGTCTGCGTTAGACCATCTTCAAGAGAAGAACAGAAAAAAGAGATCCTCTGTGCTAAATTAATTTTAAAAACATAGATCATTATGGTACAAGACAGGAATAATCCCAGACGAATGCATTTGCTTAGAAGATTGATATGCTATTAAATGTTATATATTCATATTTAAAAAACCGATGTGAAAATAAAAAGCTATTCAAGCATAGTATGCATCCGTACAGAACATCACTGGTGTCTTTTATCTCGTTTTAAATTTTCTTAGTGACCAACCAGTTTATTAAATAGGTTATCGGTTGGTGTTTTTAATTAATAGGCATGCTTTTTACTAATTTTCCTGAGGTTTGCCCGTTTGGTAAGTCCACTTCTGTATACTTTATATTAATTTATTTTTGCAAAATGTCTGAAATTCCGTAAATATCATATTTATGCAAATGAAATATAAATGTATTTATCTTTTAATGTTAATGATTTAAACAAAATTATTAATCAACATAATCGGGTTCTAGAGAACTTGCTAAACATCTCCAAAACTCCCCTATTAAAGAAGCATATTAAATTAATCAAATAACCTCAAAAACTTTTTTTAATATATATGAAAGTAAAGCAGATATAAAAAGACTGTTGATTACTTAGGAATCATGTTTCCTAATATAATAAACGGTCTAAATATATAAACATAAAGTCAATTAAACCGTATTGTAAAACGGCTCCCCAAACTGCCAGACCTGAACACCCTCGACTTTTAATCAAAACCAAAATCATATATCGCATCCGGAAGCTACGACGCACCTTACAATCGGATTGTCTGCTTAAAAGGTGTGTCAGGATGCGCATCCCGGAATTCTGCTTATGCACTCTTCGCGAGCAGATGGTCTGCCTATCTTCAAATAGCGTGATATGATACGAAACTATGGTACTATGGATGGGTAACCATCCCCCGTGATTCCTTGGATTGTTCTTTGCTTTGTGTATATACGGCTAAGATTATGACAACTGTTATAATTCTTTTAGAAATGGTAATAGATTAATTAAACAATTTGTGCTAGTACCGTGACAGTTTTAGGGGTGTTCTAATAGCAAACTGTTTTTATTTTAAATAGTAATACCATTAAAACATCTTTTGCATCTACAGAAATTTAATAAATGGCACAATATAGAAAACTCTATCAACAAAAACATAAGCTTCATGATTTGATGTTATCTATGTGTTCCTACTAACATATCAGCTCTTTTAAAGGTCTGCTATAACAGGTAATTTTTTTGTCTGAAAACCCCACCTGAATACCCTCTCAATAAAAAAAATAAATACTGATAGTTAAAACATGATTCTTCTTTTATATTTTGCCTAATTTTTGTATCAGGGTGATCGGTAATGAATGCGCCAAAACGCAGTTAACTTAAGATTAAACTTGTCAAAATAATGATATTGTAAAATCTGGCTGATTAATATTATTTTTCTATAGCTCAAGCTGCTTTTGAGATATCAACATAAAAACTGGTAAACGGTCGTTTTCGGGGTTGAGGAATACGACTAAATTCTCTTTTTCCATACAATATGTAGAGGGCGCTTGTTACACCCTTTTCACTCACTACTTCATGCTATAACTTTCTTGTTAGCGCCGTTTCATTATTTTTTACTGAAAATTGTGTTAGAGTGATGATTTCAAAGAAAAAAAGGTTTACTAGATTTAGTTCGGTTAAACAAACCGTTTTCGTAGTTAAACATTAAAACTGAAATATCATACTTTAATAACGAATAATGAATTTATCATGAACAAATAATTAAAAACGTCCCTTCAACAATTGGGCAAAATGTCCACCATTTACTTCAATGTATTTTCTTAATCCCTTTGTCAAATAGCGCCAGCAAGTACTTGGAATACAGTTCTCTGTTTATTCCTGATAACATTGGTGGCATTGAGCGTCATCTGTTATGTCAGCAAGAGCGGTGGCACACCTACGCATTGATTGAAATCCAGACTGCTTTTCGGGTAAAATATTGTCGATTTTCACAAAAGATCTCTCTGGATTTCAATTATTTTCTCCAAGATTTCTGAGAAAGCTGGCAAAATACTGATGGATCTTAAATGACCATACTTAGTAAGTTGTCTTATCTTAGGAAAGGGGACTACAAAAGCGTTTCCAAATGGATGGGTAGTATGCCTCCTCGATACATTTATTTATAATATGATGGCTCTGGATTAATTGCTCTCAATACATCATCCTTAGATACCTGCGAAAGCTCAAAAATTCGTGTGATATTATTATTATTATAGTAGTTAAGAAGATTATCAGGTGGCTGATTTAAGTTTATAATTAACAAACAAATTGTTTATTTGATTTACATCAGACAAGACCTCCAGAATTTGTTTTTGTTTATTAGGAAGTATAGAAAATTTCTTTAACTCCCGCTACATTTCTTGTATGCTTGAATTCGACATTTTTTGTCGTAAATATGCTTTTTTCTCAGCACGAGTTGCAGCAGTAGTATAATTACGAAATTGTTTATAGTAATCGTAGTGAGTCGGAATACTCGATTTGAATCTTCTCAATGCATTATTGCGCTGCTTTTGCATTAATTTGCGGTTATCTGTCAGTCAGGGGATATATTAAATATTTCTTCTTTTGCCGAAATGTTTTTACAGGTGCATGTGCATTAAATAAAAGTAGAATTAGATCGCAAACGTGAGAAATTTTGTTACCAATATTAGGAATATAAGAAACAACCCTACAGGGTAACCACTCCAAGTCTGCCTGAAAATAGTTAAGATTAACTTTATTTAAAGGTCGATATTTATACTATATCTCTTATTTCGCTATTAGAATATTCATTATGCCTAAGCATATTAATAACCAGAAGTTTATTATGATTTAAAAATATAAAAATAATTGAACCTATACAATTTATTAAAAAAATTTAAGTAATTTTTTATGGCGATTTAAATTAACATTAAAAGACTTTTTTTCTTAGAAATCATCACTCTATTACAATTTTCAATAAAAAATAATGAAACGGTACTAACAAGAAAGTTATGGCATGAAATAGCGAATGTATAGGGTGTAACAAGCGCTCTCTTCATATTACATGAAAAAATAGAACTTTACGACTAAATTCCCCATTTCCGAAAATACTAAATTACCAATTTTTATGTAGATATCTCAATCAGCTTGAGCTATAGAAAAATAACAATGTCGAGATTTAAACTTTAACACCCTGTATCTTATTAGGCATATTTGGCTCAATATCATTATTTTGAGAGTTTAATCTAGGAATGCTTTTTGACGGATTCATTACCGACCACCCTGTTTGAACGACGAGAAAAGGTCGATTAGAAAGGATTAAAGGAAGCTACTGAAACTCTGCATCTACGCTCTCCAGGCCGTGAACTGTATACTTTGTGTTAGACAATGTCAAAAACCGCAAGTCAATATCTTAGTTCTTACTAAAAATATTAAAACTTGAATTTTGTCTAAAAATTTGCGTGTATAAATAGCTTCTTCTGTCCGACGGGGTCGGTTTATGATAAGAACTACAAAAATCATTATATTTTCTTTTCTATTAATTACTTAATTAAGTTTCTACATTATGCAGGGTGCCCAGAATAAGATCCTCTATCCGCTCATCTCAGCAATAATAAAAGTTAGAAACAAATTCAATACGAAAGTTTCTAGCTTTTACTTATATTTTTTATTTTGTTACTTGAATATATACAAGGAGCCTAGTTTATTTGCAAAAAGTATGAACTTTCTCATTTTAAATAGGACACCCGATATCTGAATCCGTCATATCAGTTTTGATATACAGGGTGTTTTGAGGGATAGGCCAAATAAGCTTTTGAACACCGGAATATCGATAATCGGTAATCCTTATGGAACACCCTGTTTCTTATAACATTTTTGGATCCTTTATCAAATTTCTATCTGACTCTATACACGGTGTTAGGGGTTTTACTACAAATATTTTATTAACATATGATAGTATGGACGATTTTAAACAAAATATTCTTATAAACTATCGGTAAATTCGAAAGGGGTTTCGAAATATTTAATGGTAAAATGTTTAATTTTGGAGAAGGTTTCAACGAATTTCAGGACAACGTGGCAACATTGCTATTTGCTTGGACATCAATGTGATGACAATCTCATCACCTGCGTTTTGTCAACAAAGAAGTATAAAAAAACCTGTAGGTTTGAAAACGATTCAATTATTTAATTTTGATATTTTTTTTGGAATGTATACACTAATTTTTTTAATAAATTGTGGTTTGTTAGCATAATATTGGCGTGCATAAAATATAGTGAGAACCTGTTATTAAAACTTTTTAGATTATTTGTTTGTATAGTTTTTAACTGTGCAACCCTAATTAAGCTTATTAGTTTCCAAAAATTAATAAAGAATATGAACTTACCAAGCATATTAATTTATAGCACTAGGTAGGTAATTCAGACACTAAAAAAAGTATTTTAAAAACTTAAAGTAAATGCTGAAAATGACTACCGCCACTATTTAAACACGCACGAATACGGCGAAGCCAATTTTCTTGAAAAGATTCGAGAACGTTAGGTTTTTGTCTAATTTGTTCCGCTGCAGCGAAAATACGGTTTCTAAGGTCATCTTCATTTTTAATTTCAACCCTATTATACACTAATGTTTTCAAAATGGCCCCAAAAATAAAAATCAGGGAGATTTAGGTCTGCTGACCTCGAAGGCCATTTTCTAGGTTCTGGGGCATTTCGACCTATCCACGTTATCAAACGTATTATCCAGATGTTATAACACATTATTATGAATGTGGGCAGGATCTCCATTATGAAGAAACCAGGCACTGGCTCGCTGAGCTAAAGGAATATCTTCTAAAAGATTGGGCAAGTCATTAGTTAAAAATTGGAGGTATGCCTCTCCTGTTAAACGCCTTGGTAGCTCAAATTAACCGATTGTGGTCTGGCGCATAAATTTATTGAAAACCCACATTGAAATCGGCCGTGTTGAATCGTGTGTGGATTTTCTTGAGCCCAAGTATGAGTGTTATGATAATTGAAAATTCCATCCCTCGCAAAACAACATTCATCGGTTGTCAGTATGTTTAAAGTAAAATTTTCGTGTCCTTTGTTTTTTCGGAGAAATCACCGGCAAAATTCTCTTCTTCGGGGTAAGTCCTCTAAAGTCACATGATAAGGGTACAGAAGGTTTTCACGAACGGTACGACGAACGGTCCAATTAGAAAATCCAACTTGTCGCGAGATTTCCCGAGTGCTCAAACCAGGGTTTGCCTCCACTAGGGTTAAAATATGTTTTTCGTTTTCGGATGTTATTTGCCTTTCAGGCCCCCGATTAGTTTGACGGACGTTTTCGCTTCCCATATTGTGAACTCTTTGTAAAACAACAACTCGTAATGACAGAACAAATGACAGTCATTAGGACTCCTCCTGTTAGGATATCTTTCCCGGTATGTTTGGGACGCCAAATGAGCATTGTGTCCACACCCTCCATAAATAAGTAACACGTCTGCATATTCAATATTCGTACACATTTTTAAAGAATTTTTAAATCCTGACTACGTATTAAAACGGTATGGAATTGCCTCATGTTTGCGAATTGTTATGTTCGTTTAAGCCTGTTCGTTTCTTTACGGCGGGCTGTGTTGCCGTTTTCAAACAAGCATTCTACGGTAAAATAAAACAATTTGTTCGTTTTTTATTTTTTAAATTTAGGTCGTTCAGATATTTTACTAGAAAAAAATTGTAGGCATTTTATAGAAAATCATATAATTAATTGTTTTACATAATAAAATTAATAAATATGTTAACGATTAGTAAAACAAAATACAACTTTAGGGCCGTTTTTCTCAAAAATGGCAAGGAATTGACCTTATGTTATTTAAGTATTTTTTAATCAAAATGGTCCATACTATCACGTGTTAAAATATTTGTAGTCAAACCCCTAACACCCTGTATAACATTCAATATACCATAGTGTGCATAGTTTTCCAGATATAAGGAAAATAATTTTTTTTCGTTATATCCGTTTATTTTCCGTTTATAATATCATTGATATTTGTCAACCTACTCAAACAGTTAAAGACAATTTTTGTTTCATTTAATCAAGTGTAAGCAATTTTGAAATTTTATAAGTTACAGTAAAACCATTTTGTCGAACAATGCAATCATTAATTGCCTTTATTTTTGTTTAATTCACACGGTTTAGGATTGTAACTATCTAACGTTTTCGAGTGTAAAGTATTGGAATCACCCCCAAACGTTATAAATTAAACAAAAATAAAGACAGTGCAAATTCGACAACATACTTTTAGTGAATTCATATACTGTATACCACGTTCTTCTATAAAATACCCCAAAATACCATTTAGCACTATAACACCATCAGCTAAATTTTATTCATAAATCATGGTATGCCATGGAAAGAAACAAAAAAGAACGACTTAGGAAAGTGTCAAATAGCAATTTTAATAAAAATAATTCTGCAGTTTAATATAAATTTTAGAAAATGTATTCTGAACAAAAAAAGTTAGATTTATTCGAGCAGCATTATATTAAAAATAACAGAAGTGTGGAGCTTATCAATAACCATTTCCAAGAAGGATTCCTGGAAAACTATTTTCCGTGAGTTGAACGGGATTTACGAAATCACGGTGTTGTAAAACATAAAAAGAGAAACAAACACCGGAATGTTTTAACAAAAAAACACAGCAAATATTGCGCTATATTTTGAATAAATGCCAGAAAATACTTTGGCAGGTATTTGAATGTTTCCAGATCCTCAATACCAGTTTCCGTGGCAATAAACGGGTTCAAAATATACATTTACAAAGTTGCAATTATGAACGCTGCTTAGAATTTTGTTCTTTAATGATGGATCCTCAGTTCGTAAACAACATTTTTGCACGAATCTGTTAAACAGATGGAGTCATATTTACTACGGCAAAAATAGTAATTTTTTTGTTCAAAGTCGACAATATCTGAATTTATTAAGAACCTTTATTGGATATCGAAGAAGATGCAAATGAATTCATCTAGGTATATATAACACTGCTCAAGTGGAGTATTTTCTGAGCAACCATTTTGTAGAGTGGATAAAACCTAATGGAAATGTCCCATGGCCACCAAAAAGCCCGGACTTGACTACTTCCTCCTGGGTACATTAAAAAATCGCGTTTATCGGAGCAGTAATGTGAATTAATGGAACGGATTCCGCAGCAAACGCTGAGAGAAAAGTAGATATTATTATACATCACATGCGTAGGCAGAAATGGAGAACACGTAGGTCATTTAGTTCGATCTTTTAATTTGAAAGTTATTTCTGGTCTAAACTATTTGAGTCAGAAATACTTATTATTATTATCACATGTTAATATCAAAATAATTTAAAATTGAGGTTTTTTATTTTTTTTATATTTTTCAGAAATTTTCGCTAAATGTATTAATTAAACGTTATATCCTAAATCTAAATTATATCTAAGATAGCAATAATATTTCGTATTTACATTTCTGTTTATGCATTTGGAATCATGTATTTTCATATTTCCTTCAATATCTGAAAAACTATGCACACTAGGTATATATGGTAAAAATATGCACACTGTTATATATGGTAAGGTTAAAACTTTATAGAGGATCCAAAAATATAATAATCTACAGAGATTTCCAATATTCAGGTGTTCAAATATACGATTGTTTGGCCTATCCCCTAAAATACCCTGTATATCAAAACTATAATATTGATATGCCTATTTTTACTATTTTCTAAGTCTTAATGTCTGCAACAAGAAAAATAGCCTGTGCTTTTTAGTCGTTTTATTTGTTTTTTGATATTTTTAAGGCATCGTTTTTTCGATATTTTTTTAAAACCAGAAAGAGAAACCAATCACTCACCAACAGTAAAAATAGGCATATCTCATTGTTAACAAAGTTAAGTTAAAATTTAACGAAGAACTTAAAAATGTATTTAAATATAGAGTGTATTGTCTACAAATTAAAAATATAAGTGAAAGCGAGAAACTTTTATATTGAAATGTTTTCCCTCTCTTTTAGTTCCTGAGATAAGAGGGTAGAGAATCTTATTCTGGACACCCTGTACAAAGATAATTATACCAGATTATACATATTATGTACCGTCATCGGAGGGTGTCATTTCTTATTCTAAGGTTGTTGAGAACGGGAACAATATTTAGAAAATTCTGTTAGGTCACTTTAAGAATATATTTATTAAGTTCAAAATTTAACGGCTTAACAAAGCAGATATTAAAAATGATTAATTTTATTTGTCCATTTTTGTAACTTTCTAGATCAGTTTCTCTTAAACCAGAACAACAGTAGCCTTCTATCATATTTTCGTTCCAAAAACCCTTTCAAACTATGAAAAGTTCATAACAATAGATTAACAATCGTGATGTATACAATATAAAAAGCATATGTGGCACCTTCAGAAAAGAGCTAATTACTCACGCTCGTAAAAATATTTATAAAATAATTAATATCTAATAAGTAAGCATTTCACTCGAGCATTGAGATTATATTTATAATATATACCAACCTGGCAAAAATACAGGTAAATAAAAGTCAACAATGAATACGTGGTATTTATGTTCAGTTCCAGTTCGAGTGTTTTATATAATATAGAAACTTATTTATGTAAACAGAATGTTTAAGAAACCATAGCGCATATATTTTTACAGAAACGAAATCAAAAGGCAAAAATGCAGCCACTTGTAACGGAACCACGACCCGTTGATTTCCAAGCAAGCATAAGGCCTTTTCATTCATTCAGGTCTCAATCCATTCAACGTCGACACAATAAACCCATTCATCCTATCCCTAACTATGTTGTATATCTTTTACAATAATCTCTGAATGTGTTTTCTATGAGGGATTAAACGTGGCTGAAATTAGAGGAGGAGGTCTGTTTCGGCAATCGCAAAAGAAAATAAACAAATACACTTGTATTCGTTTATGGGATTCGTGTAGTTTTTACGACCCTGTGAGAATTTTTTTCAACTTTAGTTGGCTTTAATTAAAAAATGTCTAGAAGCCGAAATATCTTTTTTCTACGAGCTTGCGCAAAACAGATATTTGCACACGTAATTGGGTTAGCAAAATTTACTTTTTACCCTTGTGCAAAAGTTATTTTTAACTTTTTATAAGATTTTAAAAAATAAATAATCTCATTATTTATTTCTTTAAATATTAACGCTCGTAGAAAAAAATACTGTTATTAACTTTAGGACAAAGTGTGTTGTTAACACTCTGCTGCCCAAACTCCGCTCTGGGTCGTTCGGTCAGTTGCAGTCAGCCTGCAACTTCTTTGAAAACACCTTATTTTCAACTACATTTGGAATAAAGTAAAGTGGGCTTTTTCGGGCCAGCAGCGCATGGAATGGCCTTAAAATACAAAAGAGGAAATGCCCTTTATTCCAGAGGAATGTATATAATTTTTTCAACTAGCTTTTAAGCACATGTCCAAGAAATAACTTTGTATTTTTGCTCTAGTGTGTGTCAAGTTAACAGTCCGATCGTCTGATTTTGATTAGCGTTGCCAACGTATTGTTATTATGTACAACATGGTGAGTGACATTGATCATATATAAAGCATAGGTCAGTTTGCTATAATATAGATAGGCAACTTAATATACAAAATCGGTCCCATATTTGGCTCCCTCTAGCGTTTGTAGAAATTTTTAAAAAAATAATGCAATTTGTTCCGAACTGATACTCGTAGTATGTATGTATGTATGTTTTTTAAGAGTTAGCAGGTCGATAAGTTGTAATGTTGTAAAACGTGTATGCAACCTTGGAACAAAAAATATCTAGGAAAGTACATACAACTACAACAATGTTTGACTTGTTAGTCTTAATATTCGAGAAAAAAAAATTATTTTATTATATTACTGAAGGTATGTTAGTGATCATTTTTCCCAGCTGTAATCATAATAAATTTTTAATTATAAAAAAAGCTAAATTTTCGAATATTACAAGCAGATTGTAATTTTTATTTTGACATTAACTTTCTTAAATAAAATTCACCTACTTAGTTTTGCAATAGCAAACATACTATATACAAATACCGCTAACAGCATCAATCTGGAATACACTGTTGTAATATTGATCGATCACCGATAATCCAAAAAGAAACAAACAAATATTAATTCCTAAAATTTGAATAACTCAAATTCAAAAATGTCAGAATACTGACAAGCGCGTAATTGTTTGTGTTTGTCGTTTCCATGACAATATACTCAATGTGCTGCCCTCCAACGAACGTAGTCTGCGTAGAAAGAGTATACGGGTATTGGTATCGTATAGAAGATATAAGAGAGAGTACGATGTTTTTAAAAAATAGATGCAAGAATCAAGAAAATCACTGAACAAAAAATTATGAACATTTACTCATAACTCATATATTATATATATATATATATATATATATATATATATATATATATATATATATATATATATATATATACGTAACAAGTTGTGGTGTAGTGTGGTTAAAACTCTTGTATTTTGATCATCAAAAACAATTACGTCAAAAAGTGTCATTGATCAAAAACAAGTTTTGGAGGTATTTTCCTTTAATAATTTAATCAACTGTACAATGAATTTTAATAATTGTCAATAAGCATTCCTTTATGTTTCAATATGGTACTAGCTTTGTAAGTTGATATTAATAAAAATATATGTATATTTAATAAATTGCGAGAGAAAAAAAAAGAACTGTTAGATATGCTTTATCAAAAAACGTAAAAATAAAAAATTGCTTTAATTGGTTTGTTCGGCTGGTAGAGGAAGGAAGATATCCACCTTATTTAGGGGCTGAAATCGTTATTTTCTAAAGGGGTAGTAAAAATACCAAATATATTGTTTTAGAGGGGAAATATACAACAAAGTAAACTTAGTTTAAGAAAGTCTATACTCTTATATATAACATGTCCCTATTTTGTTTTGTAAATGTTTAAATATTTAGGTAAATCTCTGCAATATTTCCTGACATTTTGACCACCTTACCTCCCAGAGACTAATTTAAAACAAATCACCTTTAATATAAAAGGCAACTTATGTACAAAACACTAATAACATTTTTTAACAACTATCCAAAATGCATTGCTTTTTTGAAGCGTCAGGCTGTGGGATATATCCTGTATAAAGCTCTCATCTGTTTCTGCTGTGGAAGTGGTTCCTGACCTTTAAAGATTCAGCGGAGTATACTCCTTATCTTTTGCTTCAGATATTTCATGGACACGATTCTTCTTTCGGGTAGTGACCTCGAAGAGACATAAGTAGTGTTCTTATTATTCTATCAGCGTTTTGCAAATCTGTGTCTGACCATTTGAAGATACCAAATGTAATGTTAGAGATGGTATTGTACATGTGTTAATGACTGTAATAGTGTTTTTGTAATTTACTCCGTGCGAAGTACCGTCTTTGTTTGTAACTTTTGATTCTGTCAAGGGTGGTCAGGGACGGACATATAGTGAGGGAGCGGGGCGCTCCCTCCCCAATATTTTATTCTGTTGGCAAAATCTTATGTTTTGTTGGAATTATTTCATTTGTCAATTTTCTTTAAATTCGTAGGGTACCTACTTATACTACCTCAGTTGGGTTTGGGTTTTTGTCACTTACTCCCCCCCTCAATATTCCCTCTTTGGTGCGTTCCTGATTCTGGTGGTCTTTATATTGAAGGTTTGCTGAAAAACAAGATATTTATAAGTTTTTCTTCCACTCAACTCTTGCTATTGCCACTCTACCTAGGAGCTTATCTAAAAAACATTAAGCACCTGACATTTGTCAAGGCCAAATTCCATGTTAATTGATTTACAAAAGTGTGCGACTAATTCTAGTTGTCCTCATAATTGTTGGATTCTATTCGGGTACAGGTTTAAATCATTCACATAAAACAGGTGTGACAATCTGCATCCGTGAGGTCCGGGCATACTGTAGCCGTAGGTGCTGATACTGAGCATATTATTAATATTACTAATTCCCGTTTCCACTTAGCATACTTGTATTAAGACATCATGTAGAGAAACACCAGGTACACACCGTGTACCTGTTGCTCCAATTATTATAGCAATGATTTTGGTTTTCGTATTCCACAGTCGTTGTATTTCTATTTACAGGTCTTTATATTTCAGTTGCTTTTCAACCTCTTTTTGCATGATGTTGTAGTCGGATGGTATGGCAACATGTATCAGTAGACCTGATATTTCTTTTTTGTCACTTATTATTATTATTATTAATATTGATCAGCCATCAACCAATATAGTTCCAAAAATTGGTTAATTTTCCCCTTTTTAAAATTTTTTTAGGCGCCATTTTGTTCCATCATATTAGATTCCTATCAATAATTTATCAGTATAAATTGGATAAGTAGTTTTTACATTGACACACACTGCCATTTTGTTTCGTCATGTTGAATTCATACCAGTTTCTCCCAACATCACATTTAATTTTTCTTCAAAATTTGAGTTAATGCTGGCACAAAATTTAAAGTTAATATAATAATAGGTTTTTCAAGCTGATTTTTTAAATACTTTGTAAGGCCGCCATATTGTTTTGCTATCCTGGACTCATATCAAAATGTTAGCAGTTCATTTTTACGCAACACTTCATTCTTGTGCAAAATTTGAAGTGAATTGGATTATTAATTATTTAGTAATAATTTTTTTAACGTTTCACTAGCCCGCTGTCTTGTTCCGCCATATTGGATTTTTCCCAAAATATTACCAAGGCATTCCCATATGACCCTTAAGTTTTGAACAAAATTTCAAGTCAATCGGGTAAGTAGTTTTAAGATAGACCGACGAAATTATAAAATATATGTTTTACCATCTCTGGATGCTAAAACGTGAATGTATGTAAAACCTAGGAGGTTGTTTTTTTTTACGATTACAAATCATTTTGTTCCGCCATCTTGAATTCGTACCACAATTTTACCAGTTCTATCTTTATGCCAAAATTAATTATTGCACAAAATTTGAAATCAATCCATTGAGTTATTTTTTCAGGTTAAATTGAGCCACCAGTTTGTTTCATCATCTTCATCTTACCAGTTGATTCCTATATAACGCCCGATTTTTGCGTAAAATTTGAGGCAAATCAGATAAGTAGTTGTTTAGAAATATTTTTTTTTACATTTTACTAGGCCGTCATTTTGTTTTGCCATATACCAAAATATTATCAGCTCCTCCCCATATGAGTCAATCGCGAGAAGTAGTTTTTAAGCTATGCCGCGAACAGACAGACCGACGGAATTCAAAAAAACATGTTTTTCGGCATCTAGGGACCCTGAAACGTAAAGGGGAAGTAAAAATCAATTACACAATTTAAATAAAAAAACAAGTTTCTTAGTTAATATACAGGCTGTTCCAAAGTGTAAAATAAAACTACAGTATAATATATACATACGTCGATAAAAAAATGTTAGATTTTTTAAAACTTCGTTTCTTCCCGGCATATCGAAACCGGATTATTTATTTGGAATGAAACTCGGTGTAAATATTGTGCATTTTTTTACCATTATTCGGTAATAACCTTTTTGGTATTGACATTTTTGACAATTAGATGGACGTTTGTTATCTAATTAATTCTCCAAGAAAAAGGTACTCCTGGTACATTAGGTCCAACCAATTAAAATCAATTCAAAAATGACGCAATACATTTTATTCTTGGTAAAAACATTAAAGAGTGCGTTCGGGTATTAAAAACAGCTGGATGTCCTTAAAAATCATTAAATTCCTTTAGGTTTTCGTTAACCATTAAGAAAACATTATTAACCACCTTAAGAAAATCAGAACAAAACATTTTTTGGTTTTAGCTTTCCAACTGTTAATCATTGGGAATAGGTAAACGCTTGCCGCCCCCTCTTTACCCCAAGTTTATATTTCCCAGTTAATTATTAAAGTAATAGAAATGAGGTCCTTAAAAAAGTTCAGTTATATATTTTTCGCCATTTAAAATAAGCTACAGTTCATCCCGTTGGATTTTAACCAATGCGTCTTTATTCATAATATGAATCAAATCAAAATTTAGTGGATTAAATTGTCAAAAAGAGTCAACATTCATTATGGGGGTATATATAAATATTATAACGGTATTTACCAGAAACAAAAAAACACAACAATAGGACTGACTCGAAGATTAAACGACACAACACTTTACAAAACCGCATAACGAACAATAGAAAATGACAATAATTATAACATCCAAACAAATCCTTGACTTTTGAGGCTTGACGTGAAAAGCCTGCCTATGTTGATGTTTTTGTCAAGCAAGTTCGTTTGGGTAATTTAATCCTTTAACATATTTCTTGAATGTATTTAATGTTTCATCATTTTCTTTTATTATTGATTTATGGAATACTACTAGATAAGAGAAATACGATGTTTACAAAGCAGGTCTTTGATATTTTTATCGATTGATGACACATGGGTAAACATCCAGCGGCCCGAATGTACACATTAATGGAAATAAAGATTATTAAAAAAAAATAAGTTGCTATAGTGTGTATATTGTAGCTTGTGATTTTTCTTTACAAAAATCCTAATGATTTACACAAAACCAAACAAAAGTTAAATTTAAAGTATTATTGTATGTATAGTATAGCCTTTTCTATAGTATGAGGCAAAATTTATACGTACTTACTGATTCAAAATTCACTGTGCATTTTAAACAAATTACAAAGTGGAAAAAAGATAATTGTAAATTGCATTTTCCTATATTCGCTTGTGTTAGGTAATACGTACCATTGATATCCAAAACAGTACCGATACGTACATTGATATCCAAAACAGGTACTACGATAGGAATCATTAGATAATTATCTAAAAGTAACCAGTTATATTATGCATAATTAAACTTAACATACAGCTCTTGAGGTTAACCGTTTTTGATGTTTTCAATACTAACTAGGCTAGAATGGAGACCACAATGCGATAAAACACCCAGTAGCTACTCGAAAATAAGACCCCCTGTTCGGCGATGAAAAGTGCGGCACTCGAAAAAAACCCACACCCGTGTAACAACTGTCACCTAATTATTACAGATCTCTAACATTACACGCTTTTCAACCCCCTAATTTAGTCATTTTTACACACCCCGTTTAATAAACGACCCATAAGTGGGAAGTAGCTGGTTTACACGACTAGTAATGACAATTAAAGCGGGCTTTTGAAAATTCGGTAAAACTATAAAATTATCAAAGTTTTTTAATTAAGAAAAAGCAAACCTGAATTGAACATCCTATAAAATAATTTCAGCTTCAGTAACAGTATAAGTTAATAAAATTAAATTGAAAATCGATAATAATGGTGTCAATGATTATATAAAAATATGTCTAATGTGTAAATAAGTGTGAACACTAAATTCCGAATAATTTTTTTTAATAAATGTTCTTAATAAAATTTTGCAGTTTGCAGAAAGTTTGTGCTGGAAAAATAATGGGAAATGACAATAAAAAAAGTTAGTCACGTGATTATATTACCTGTTAAATTTGATATTTTTTTCACAAAACGGCAAAAAACTTCCTACTTATGTTTTTTTTTTAATTTTATACCTAACTTTGATCGGTTGACTTAAAATTTTCCTTAACGCTTTTTCACCTAGATAACCGAATGTAAGACAAAATAAATTAAACCAGGTTGGCTTATATTTGGTAAATTGAACATCAAGTTAAAAAAATGAGAAAAATTTCGTCAACTGATAGAGCTCAAATTTGGCAGCTATAAAATAAAAAAGAAACCACTTCTTCCTTTAACATTTTCCAAAATTTTTAGAAAAGTGCAGTTTTTGTGCTATTTTTTGTGAAATTTGTCCTACAATTTAACCAGTTTTAATCAAGTCGCAATTGATTTTTGAGTTAATTAGATAGATAGGTCGTTGTGTCGTCGTCGTGCATTGTGTTCCGCCATAATATATTCACATTAAAATGTTATCAGTTTAAATTTCTATATAACTACACTTGATTTTTGTGCAAAATTTGAGGTTCATTCTCTAAGTGATTTTTTAATAATGGTTTCTTTTAACGTTTTGTGAACCCAACATTCCGGCATACTGGATTCTTACCAAAATGTTACTATTTTATCCCCATATGACACTTCATTTTTTAGTAAAATTATAAGTAAATCGAATAAGGAGTTTTTGAGTTATGCCTCGTATAGACAGACCGACGGAAATGCGAAAAATTGTTTTTCGGGATCTAGGAACCCAAAAACGCAAAGATCAAAAGTTAAAATGACATTTACCAATATTGTTTAGTTTTTTTATAAACACAAAGAAAACTCAAAACAAAAAAATTTGTGACTTTTCTATCATATATTTCTATATAATGAACAAACAATATAGTTTTACGGGAGACATTGTTTTTAATTGGAAAATACGACTTTGAAATTAAAACGCGTTTTGGAGTTACTCCGAAAGGAAGTCATTTAATCACTATAGACAACCTATAGCGATTCTGCCAGCCGGGGAAATTTTCTCCCCTAACAGAATTGAGGACCCGAGAAGCTTTTCTACACAAACAAACATATTTGCATAACCGATTATATGTTTTTCGTCTGGAAAAATATTATCTTCTAAAGAAAAAAGTCTTGTGTTGATTTCGACACTTTATTAAATCAATAAAAAAAGATTATAGACGCTTTCGACTAACAAGTCATCCTCAATCCCATTCGTCGTAAAACCAGACAGAAAAGATACAACAGCTGCTATTTGCAGTGAAATATTTTTAAAATGTGATTTTGGTGTTCGCTAGAGTTCGTATATGTCTTTAGAGACATGTAAAGCTTTAATATCACTAACTGATTTGACCAAGTACCTTGCCTGTTATGCTCAGTAGCAGCACTGAGGATGACTTGTCAGAAAGAGCTCTGCTATGATATTTTTTTGGATAGTAAACACGTTATACAGACTTCTTTATTTTATTGCTTCAATATGTGCACACAGCCTTTCAAATATTAAAGAACGGATTCAGTGGGCACATATGTTTTCAGAAAAGTTACTACGAAGGTATAGTGTCTTTCCGGGGCCACATTGTGTCCCTAACCAATGTGACTATGTATTTATTATTTCCCTCGTAAAAGGGAAGTATTGTAATCGTGAAAAACTCACTCTCCGAGATTTTTTCAGATCTTCACCATTCAGGGTTCCTAAATCAAGAAAAACATGTTTTCTCAATTCCGTCGGACTGTCTGTCTGTCCTCTGTTCGCGGCGTAGCTAAAAACTACTTACCCGATATTCTTCAAATTTCGGTCAAAAATTAAGGGTCATTTGGTTATGACCTGGTAACATTTTGGCAAAAATCCAATATGGCGAAATAAAATGGCGGCCTAGTGAAATATTAAAAAAAAACTATTAAAAAACTACTTATCCAATTTATCTCAAATTCGCAAAAACATCAAGTTTTATGTTGGAATCTAACTACTTATTATTTTGATTTCAAATTGTGTGCCATAACTAATCGTGGTATAGGGACCAACTAGTAAAATAGTGGAACTAATTCAAGATGGGTGAACAAAATGGCAGCCAAATAAAATGTTTGTAATCGTGAAAAAATTACCCTCTCAGTTTTTATACATCTTTACGTTTTAGCGCCACTAGATCCAAAAAATATGTTTTATGAATTCCGTCAGTCCGTCTGTCGGTCTGTCTGTCTATCCTGTCAGTTCGCGGCACAGCTTAAAGACTACTTACCCGATTGACTTCAAATTTTTACCAAAATTTAGGGTCATATGGGGATAACCTTGTAATATGTTGGTAAAAATCTAATATGGCGGAACAATGTTAAAAAAAAATTGTTAGAATGGTGTATTATTTGAGGTTAAGATCCAGTAAAAAAACACAAGTCTTTTTTAAATTGTCAACGTTTCGCAACTTAATTGTTGCATCCTCAGGGCACATATATAAATCCTGGATCCTGCATGAAACTCATATTATCAGTCTTTGCCTACTCCGTTGGTCGCAGATATAGTTTCTAAATGGTTTTCGTTAACGATCCTCTTGTTGTTATGTTAGAGTAATGTATTATTTGGGGTTAGGATCCAGTAAAGAAACAAACCACTTTTTTACATTGTCGACGTTTCACAACTTTATTGTTGCATCCTCAGGACACATATGTAGATTCTAAATCCCGCATGAAACCCATATTATCAGTCTTTTTCTACTATGTTGGTCCGCAGATATTTCCCAGATATTAAGTTTCTAAATGGTTTTCGTTCACGATCCTCTTGTTTTTGTGTTAGAGTGGTGTATTATTTGGGGTTAGGATCCAAAAAAGAAACAAGTCTTTTTTTAAATTGTCAACGTTTCGCAACTTTATTGTTGCATTCTCAGGATGCATATTTAGATTTTCTATCCTGCATGAAACCCATATTATCGGTCTTTACCTACTCCGTTCATTCGCAGATATTTCCTAGATATAGAGTTTTTAAATGGTTTTCGTTAACAATCTTCTTGTTGTTAGAGTGGTGTATTATTTGGGCTAAGGAAATATCTGTGGACCAACGGATTAGATAAAAACTGATAATACTGGTTTCATGCAGGATATAAAACCTATGTGTCCTGAAGATGCAACAGTAAAGTTGTGAAACGTCGAAAATTTAAAAATGCCTTTTTCACTGGATCCTAACCCCAAATAATACAACACTCTAACATAGTAACAACAGGATCGTTAACGAAAACCATTTAAAGACATAATATCTGGGAAATATCTGCGGATCAACGGAGTAGGCAAAGACTGATATGTAAGTTTCAATTTAAGATGGCGAAACAGAATGGCGGCCAAATAAAATTTTTAAAAAATTAACTTAAACGAATTTTGACTTTAAATTTTGCAGAAAAATTAAATGTGGGAAAATATGATAAACTGGTTCGAATTCAACATGATGTAGCAAAATGGAGGTATGTGTCAATGTAAAAACACCTTTTTGGCTTTTTCGCAATTGAATAAAAATATATAACTTTATATTAATTGAAGAAAATATTTAATAAAATTACATATCTCAACATGTAGACTAGTCTGTCTACGGAATGTTTCGATACATAATATAAACAATATTATTTAAGCTAAAAAAGGTTTTTGTTTGTCAATCTAAACGCAACAAATAATCTGAACACATTTAAAAATATTTTTTGTACGTCATACAGCTTCTGTGGTAGTTACGTGGGACACCCTATACTATTTACACCAAGTTTGACCAAATATTTTACTTCTTTAAAATCTAGATTTGCAATTTCGTTTAATTTTATTCTCAAAATTATTAAAATTTAAAGGTTCAAGGATGCGTCAATAGTTTTTCACATGGGCTTACACGCAGGTGGCTCAATCTGAGTGTAACCTTATCAGTGCCACCCGTGTGTGTAAGCTACAAACAATACAGAACACTTGTGGCGAAGCCATGGGAAAAAGTTTTTAATATAAGCATAGATAACTTCTTTTATTAGGGTAGAACAACGTGTTACTGCTATGACATATTTTCACTGTTATAATTTGATTATTCAAACACTCGATGTGTTTAAGCATATACTTATTATAACAATAACTCTATAGTAAGGGTTGAAAAAACTCTGCTTTTTATTTTTAAATAAAAGAGATTATGTTTGAAACAAATAAAAATGTTAATTATTATTAACTCGATGTACTCACTGTATAACTATATTTTGTTACTAAAGTATGTTCTTCAACCTAGTTTCATATTAAGAAATCGGTATAAATTATCTATTTGTTAGAAATAGTGAAGTGTAACCCAATTTAGTTCAGTACATAGTCACGGTGTATATGTGTGACATATACTGTCTTTTCAAACATTTTTATTGGGCGCCATTTTGTTCCATCATACTGGTTTCCTACCAATATTTTACCAGTTTCTTTCTACCTATGCCGCACTTAACTTTTGGGCATAAATTAAAATACATTTAAAAAGTAGTTTTTACATTGACACATACTGTCATTTTATTACGTGATGTTGTACGGATGTGCTGTGTATTGTTCGTACCAGTTTATCTCATGTATAGTTTAGAACACTTGTTTTTATTCAAAATGTTTAATTAATTTAGTTTTTTTTTAGGGTGGAATTTTTCACTTTATTGTATAAGAAAGGAAACAAGCACTATTCCTCCACAAATATTGTCGAGAAATATATTTAGTTTCAGTTTCCCTCCCTATATATCAAAATGTTTAAAACAAGTAATGGTGTTTTAAACATGTTTAAAACAAGTAATAGTATTTTAAACATTTAAATGTCAGTTAGATGCCTATGCCAGTAAAGAAATGAAAGCTGATTTGGTTTTCCCAAAAAAAAACCTATAAACTTTATAAAGCCCTACTAGCTTAGGGAACAAAGCCATATAAATTAGGAAGCACGCCAAATGTATATATATAGACCTATAGCTATTTAGTAATAATTTTGTGCATAATGTACAGGGTGAAAAGAAAATGACTGTATAAATATTTTAACAGGAAATCAGGAGGTTGGTTTGGAGTTATAGACTTTTTAAATTGTACATTTTTGTTGAAAAGGCGGAAAATTTGCCGTATTGTATGTTTTACGACTGACAAAATTTAAATTAACGAATTCATAATGATGTAATTAATATTTTGGATAGCAAAATGAATAAAGTATTTGGTACATTTCTTTAAATGCACTGTTAAATTACACAGTTATGTAAGATTTTTTGCCTTAAGTGATCCGTACTTTCCCGCATTAAAATATATGTGGTATTTTCCATTATAGTATATGTCACTTTACTTTACACCGGGAAAGTTTAATTACGAGGAAAGTTCTGTGAAAAAGCTTTTATCTATCTTCTACTCAAATACCCGGAACTAACCTTTCTTTTCTTTCTGAAGAAAAGAGAAAGATATAACAATGTTTATAGGTACTTAATGTTCTACATTTTTATGTTGTTTGTCAAGCTGAAAGTAACCGATCTCTTAAATAGTCTTCTTGTGCTTGCATAAATAAGAATTTATGACAACGCATCTATGTGATTCATACATCTAACTCATTTAGATTGGTACGAATAAACCGTAGTGCAATTTTTTTAAATCCAGATCGAACATACACACGTTTATTTACATACCATACCTACTCAAATAAAAGCACACTGCTTTAACTCCAATATACTATAGTTTATTTTGTTTTTCTTTTTTTTATTTATTATTTTTAACTTGATTATTTTTATCATTTTTTACTTTTCATTCACTTTGTTAACATAGTCTTTAAAAAAACAAATTATGTCTTTTATTATTTTTCACCATAAAAGTTTTATTCCAGGAAATAGGATTTTACAGAATTTTAAACAGTTTATTGGGCCGCCATTTTGTTTTTAAACACAGGATTCTCACTAAAATGTTACCAGTTTATCTGTGTATCACATTTGGTTTCCATGCAAAACGTCAAGTCAATTGGAGATGTAGTTTTTGATTCTGATTGTTTTTTAATTTTCAATGTGTCGCCATTTTTTCGTCATCACGGCTTAACACCAAAATTCACTTAATTCCTGTGAAAATGTGAGCTTAATTGGTTAAGAAGTTTTTTTAATTATGATTTGATTAACATTTCATTTGGCCGCCATTTTGTTCCGATATTTTGGATTTTTACCAAAATATTACCATTTCATCCCCATATCACCAATGCAAACTTTGGCTATAATTTAACAAAAAACGGTCTGCCTCCTAATTTTTCTGAGGTGTTTCTCCTTTTATCTTCAACCCAAGTAGAAATAAGTCTCTACTATTAACTCTTGACTGCATACATAGTCGGTGTAATAGAACTGTTAAATGTTATTACAAACGCAACAGGAACATTGCTTTGGATGATAACCATGACCAGGTAGGTGGTTCATATAAAAAATTAGTTTGGTCGCCATTCTGTTCAATTTGTCGTATAATTTCTTGTCTCTGAGCTTCAAATGTATTAACTATTACTTTATGTTCGTCGCCGTTAGCCAGTGCTAAAGAAGGTCAGAGATCGCTTTGTCGAAACGGCTTCAGATCCGTGTAGACTGTAGACGAACTGTGTACGTTCTAGAGCTGTGGCTCAGTCTGAGGCTACTTGTGAATAATCAACTCATCCTCCTAGATGTATTACCTATACATCAGAATAAAAAAAACTTTCTGTTATACAGGATTTCCCACCAAGAATGAATCAACGCCGGATCCTCAACCTTAAGAACTCCCTAATGTCCTTAAGCTGGAAAGATACTGGCTAACGCCGTTCTGACAACCCACTGAGATTCACCTGAACTTGAGAAGCAACGAACCTGTGACTTAGCACCGATTATGTCAATCTCGGTTGCTACTCCTGACCTAGAAGAGGGTAACACAAAGGATCTTTACCCAGGAATAGGATAAGGACACTCTAACTGCAAACCACTTCCCGATAAGTGAATTTTTTAATCCTTTAACAGGAATAAGAAAGTTACTCCGGACGAGGGATTCCCTTCACCCAGAAATAGGGCGGGATTACCTATCAATTCTAGGGCAAACCTCCCTTGAATAGATCAGCGCCCTCAATCCCAAACCGAGAAGTGAATGCAGCAAGTGCCCAGACGTCATTACCAAATAAGACTATGACACCAGGCCTAAAGCGTACGCCCTTAAAGATGAGTCAGGGAGAAAAACCTTTAAGAGAGGAGACCCAGGAAAAGTTTCCAGAGGCCCCCCTGTAGCGAATGATCCCGACATTTCCAAACTCATTATGGCTGGAAAGTGGAGCCCAATGACGGACACCTCCAACCGCTCACATTTAGAAACCGCCCATTTGAGGAAACAATCCCGATGGCTCATGACTCTGAAGCCTTCGAACTAGACAACATTAAAGGATCGTTTTCAGCCCGTAACTGGAAATGCTGTATTAATTCGACACGAAATGACCAAACCAGGACATGTTTCCATTCGTTGTCTGTTCGAATGTGGCACCCAATGGGGTTAACCTTTCCAAACCACCATCATCTCGAATTCAAAACCTATCAATATAAAATCTACTTTAAACGTATTTGTACAGTTCTATACGCTTGAGCGGCAAGAGTTGGCTATAAACAAATTAATAATAGTAATCTTGTGGTAAGAATAACAGTTCTCTTAGTTGTTTGTTTAACACTACCTCTGACGCTACGCTTGCATTTGGATAACAAAACACAACTCTTATCCCAAGTTTGGATTATAGTTTAAAAAGTCTGTATCGCTGACATACTGAGTATAATTCATTACGTTTTGGTTTGATAACTATTGAGATAAATAGAGTTAGACGTTTTATTTACTTCGGAATTTTCCTGTTTTTCTTTTGTATTGCAAATAAATAAACTAAATTGATCGTAACACAGTTAAATAAGAGGCGCATTTATTTAATATCTTGTTTACTTAAAGAATTTCATCTTTTGAGGAATTATCCGCTGTCTATATTAACTTTATATATAACCAATAGATAAGCTGAACATATTTAAGTTTGGCTAAATTTGGTTTTTGTTTTCTTTAAAAATGTTAATTACTTAGTCTTAAAAATTGCTGATTTTACTCCTGATCCCAAATTCTTCTTGACAGCTTCATACGGTTCACCTGGTTTTCATATTAATTAATGGCCGTTGCTCCTTCCATGCTAACGTGAACGAATCGTCGGAAAGTCGGTTCACGTTGAATAAGAAATACGTGTGATGGCTTTTTTAACAAACTTGTACTAACCTAACCGGGGGATTCACCTAACAGTATAGATTTTGTTAGAAAAACCCTTGTTCTAATATAGACTCGAAATTAGGTTGACGCACTTTCTTTACAGCAAACCTAACCAATCCTAACCAAACCTAACTTTAAAAAAATGAGTGATCCAAATTTTAATTATAAAATTTCTAAAAAAAAACATTTGTCTTTGCTGGGATTTGAACCCACAACCTATACGACACGGGCAGTGAACCCTACCACTGCGCCACCAAGTTTGTCGACGAAAAACATATAAATAGCTTATATTAGTTAACGTGAACGTTAATGACGTCACGTCTGGTTTCGCGTGAACCAAAATTTAGAAAGTTCTTCCACGTTAGCGTGGAAGGAGAAATAGCGTTAATTAATATGTATTCTGCAGTGAGGGGAGGGTGAATCATTAAGGCTACAGCACCTAGTTACAGAATGTAATCGTTATGCAATCTAATTACATTTAAGCAGAAAGTAATTTTAATTGCATTGCATCTAAAAAAATGTAATATCAATGTGTAATTTCTCTCTTTTCGGCGCAATAATTTAAAAAGTAATTGAATTACTAAAAGTAATTTGATTAGAAAAAAGTAATTCCTTTATATTTTAGAAGTAGTAATCAGATTAGTTTCCACTCAGTTAGTTACCTGAATAAACAGCTTTAAATACGTATAGACCAATATCGCGGCGCATCAGTGAGACGCAACGCAGTCCGTGTTTTTATTATAAAAATATCTGAGCCCTTAAAAAATCCTTGATATATAAAAATATTTTACATTTATTACGGATAGAATTGTAGTAATATTTAATGATTAATTAGTAGTTTTAATTTTTGTGTAATAAATCGAAAAAATAACAATAATGTTGTATAAACATACATTCTAAGAAGCAAGGATGATTTTGCAGAATACATAATTTTTGATTGTTACTAACATTCATAATCATTCATTTCGGGGGGTTGTCCAGGTTTTGTAGTGTTATTAAGTAGGGTGTTGAAAAAAATGTGATGCAGCGTGACAAAAGAGGATGAACGGCATCATAAATGCGTGAATTTGCGTGAGGATGTATACTTAAATCGAAATTAGAAGGTATAAAAAATCAGTTCTATTTTGAGTGAAAATTTTCTAATTATTCGTCTAATTTGGTAAGTAAAATAACACGTAAGTATGAATTTAGTGGCGTTCTAACCGGATGCTAGTAGTTGGCAACATAGTAACCTATACTTTTGCCTTCTATTTTACTACGACTGGAGCTCCCAAACAACTATAATTTTTACCCCCAAAAACCATGTCATACCCTCCCTGCTCCTAAAAACTAAAAGTACCTCTTGTATACTGTATGCTATGTTATGTAAACAAACAGATTTATGAAGTAATTGAATATTTAATTACAAATGACAAGTAATTTGTAAATGAATTCTACTCATGTAATTAAATTACATGATTACTTTTAAAACAAATTAAGCTCAGCTCTGTCTTCGAATACCGAAAAAGCTGTTGAAAGTAAAAAAAAATTATGGTATAAAAACCAATATTTTAATTTCACTTTCGTTTTAGCCAGAATCCACACCAGCATAATTTTTTTATCTAAACCCTAACATTTCCTTAAACAAATGAAAAAAGATCGTTTTTTCCTGATTTTTGGTCGCCGTTAAAATGCTGGATTAATATAAAATTATACGAAAATTCTCTTTAGAAAAACAGTTCCCCAATGTGGTAGCTTTTCAGAGAAATATTATGTACCTATTCCATTCTAAAAAAAATATGTATTATAACAACATTGTCCAAGTGTTCGATGCAGATGCGTAATTCTATTCATAGGTGAACACTTGCACACCACAGCTGTGCACTTTTATATGGCGGCGTATTTTGGGGGCCACCGTGAGACCCAGATAGACCAACGCAATAGGGGTTTATTTAGAGAATGAATTTAAAAACACCCTTTATATTGCGATTGTGATAAAACAGATTGAACATGAGGTAATATTATAATTTAAGTATTGTCGCTGAGACGAAGAAAAGGTATTTTGCAGTTCGCTCTTTCGTACCTTCGTATTTGATTCTGGATCTATGGGTTTAAATTTAATGCAAATTTGATTTATTCGATGTAGTTCGTTAATCAGACTTCATAAGATAACGGTTTAATTTAATAACTTGGTCCAAAAAAATCATATCACGAGGTTCAAAAATAATTTTAATTTCAATGTATAGGCCGTAGATAATAATAATAATAGTAAAAAAATTATTTTTTTAAACAATTTTAATAATATACAGGGTGTCCAAATTTTGTAGTAAATCCATAGTATCTCGGTTATCAGTAAAGATAAAAAGATGCGGTTGTCTACATCACTATGTTATTTTTTTTGGTGAACAAAAATTCTATAGCCATCTTAGTTTTGAATATACAGGGTAAAATTTTATTTAATAATTGCCGACTACATAATATAAAAATATATATATATATATATATATATATATATATATATATATATATATTTCTATACCCGGAACTTCCCTCGTTATGATTTTTTTCCGTTTGTTAGGAATAGTGATGTTCAGGACAAAGTCACAGTATATATCTATTACATATACTGTCCTTGTTCCTTCATATCATATTCCTACCAATATTTTACCATTTTCTTTCTACCTATGCCCTATTTGACAAAATAAAATAAATTCAATAAGTAGTTTTTACATTGACACATACCGCCATTTTGCTACATCATGTTGAATTCGTACCAGTTTATCCCATTTTCACATCTAATTTTTCTGCAAAATCAATCGAACAAGATTTTTTAACGTTGATTTTTTAAAAAGTTTATTGGGCCGCCATTTTGTTTAGCAATCTTAAATTATTGAATACCGTATTATCCGTCTTTACCTAGCCCGTTGGTCCGCAGATGCTTCCCAGATATTAATTTTCTAACTGGTTTTCGTTAAGGATCCTCTTGTTGTTATGTTAAAGTGGTGTATTATTAGGGGTTAGGTTCCAGTAAAAAAAAAACTTTTTTTAAATGTCGAGGATCGTTAACGAAACCATTAGAAACTATATCTGCGGACCAACGGAGTAGGCAAAGATTGACAGTTTCATAGAGTTTCATTCAGGACACAGGATCTATATATGTGCCCTGAGGATGCAACAATTAAATTGCGAAACGTCGACAATTTAAAAAAGACTTGTTTTTTTTACTGGCTCTTAACCCCAAATATTACACTATTCTAGCAATTTATTTTAACATTGTTGCGCCATATTGGATTTTCACCAAAATATTACCAGGTTATCCCCATATGAACCTTACTTTTTGGTCAAAATTTGAAGTCAATCGGGTAAGTAGTCTTTAAGCTGTGCCGCGAACTGACAGACAGACAGACAGACAGACCGACAGACGGACCGACGGAATTCAGAAAACATATTTTTTGGATCTAGTGACGCTAAAACGTAAAGATGTGTAAAAACTGAGAGGGTAATTTTTTCACGATTACAAACATTTTATCTGGCTGCCATTTTGTTCACCCATCTTGAATTAGTTCCACTATTTTACTAGTTGGTCCCTATACCACGATTAGTTATGGCACACAATTTGAAATCAAAATATTAAATAGTTTTTCAGGCTATTTTATTAAGCCGCCATTTTGTTCCGCCATCTTGGATTCGGACCAAATTGTTACTAGTTGATTCCAACTTAAAACTTGATGTTTTTGCGAATTTGAGATAAATTGGATGAGTAGTTTTTTAATAATTTTTTTTAACATTTCACTAGGCAGCCATTTGCCGATGATAAACGTTGCCAATTTAAAAAAAACTTTAGCTTTTTTTACTGGATCCTAACCCCAAATAATACATCACTCTAACAAAAAACAAGAGGTTTGTTAACGAAAATCATTAAGAAACTTAATATCCAGGAAATATCTGCGGACCAACGGAGTATGTAAAGACTGATAATATGGGTTTCATGCAAATTAAGTTCCAAAACGTCTAGTATATAAAAAAAGACTTGTTTTTTTACTGGATCTTAATCCCAAATAATACACCACTCTTTAAGACTGTTCAGCCATATTGGATTCTTAACAAAATATTACCTGGTCAACCCCATATGACCCTTAATTTTTGGTCAAAATTTGAAGTCGTTCGAAGTTGAATCGAGTTAGTAGTATTTAAGCTATGTGGCGAACTGACAAACAGACCGACAGACGGACCGACGGAATTGACAAAACATATTTTTTGGCATCTGGGGTCGCTAAAACGTGAAGATATGTAAAAACTGAGAGGGTGATTTTTTCACGATTACAAATATTTTATTTGGCCGCAATTTTGTTTCGCCATCTTATAACACAGTTTTACTGTATAACACACAATTTGAAATCATTAAGTAGTTTTTTGTTTTGTTCCGCTATCTTGGATTCGTACCAAAATTTTACCAGTTGATTCCAACATAATACTTGATGTTTATGCAAAATTTGAAATAAATTCGACAAGTCACTTTTTCATAATGTTTTTTTAACATTTCACTAGGACGCCATTTTGTTTTACCAGAACATCCCCATATGATTCTTAATTTTTTAACAAAATTCAGTCAATCGGGTTAGTTTTTAAGCTATGCCGCGAACTAACAGACAGACCAACAGACGGGCCGACGGAATTGATGAAACATATTTTTTGGCATCTAGGAAAGCTAAAACGTGAAGATATGTAAAACCTGAGAGGGTGATTTTTTTCACGATTACCAACATTTTATTTGGCCGCCATTTTGTTTCGTCATCTTGAATTAGTCCCACTATTTTACTAATTGATCCCTATACCACAGTTACTTATGGCACACGATTTGAAATCAAACCATTAAGCAGTTTTTCAGGCTGAATTTCTAAATATTTTATTATGCCACCATTTTGTTCCGCCATCTTGGATTCGTAACAAAATTTTACCACGTGATTTCAACGTAATACTTGATGTTTTTGCAAAATTTGAGATAAATTACATGAGTAGTTTTGTAATAATAAATTTTTTAACATTTCATTAAGCCGCCATTTTGTTTCGTCATATTGGATTTCTACCAAAATCTTACCAGGCCATCCCCATATGACCCATAATTTTTGACCAAAATTTGAAGTCAATCGGGTAAGTAGTTTTTTAGCTACGCCGCAAACAGGCAGACAGACCGACGGAATTGGGAAAATATGTTTTTCGTCATCTAGGGACCCTGAAACGTGAAGAACTGAAAAAATCTCGGACTGTGATTTTTTCACGATTACAATACTTCCCTTTTACGAGGGATGTAAAAATTAAAAAAGCCTATGGAGTATTATATATATTTGAAAAGCCTATAGAAATAAGAATCATATTCTGTAAAAATGTACAGGGTGTTCCATTCAAAAAACGCAAGCCTAATTCACATCTCAAAAACGAAAGTAAGTAGTAAAAAATTGAAATACGTCACTGGATTCTACGAGAAGAAATCTACTAGAATCGTGTTTAAATTTTTGATATTATTCTTCTTCAATTTCATCCTGTATATTCAAAACTAAAGTGGCTATCGAATTTTTGTATTTTGCTTTACACAAAAAATAACACAATCATGTTGAATTACTGATAACCGAAATTAAACTCTGGATAATTACAACAGCAGAATTAATTCTATGTTTATGTTTAGGAAAGGAAACGTGAATGGTATTCAGTGTTCAGATCTCGTGGAGTAAAGATTCCTGAAGATGCCTCGTGCAATCGAAGGCGAAACGTCGGATAGTTATTCCAATTTGACACGGTCTAATCCCGAAAACCATGATTTCTTAAGTGATTTTTTTTAATTTGTTTTTTAAACGATGAACGGGACTACCTCAAAAGAAGTTATCCGAAACGAATTTAAACAAGTAGTTATAATGTAGGAAAATGATCTTTTAAATAATTTCTTTCGATGTCACGGAGCAGGTAAAGAACTCCTGTTACAAGATGCAAATTCTGAATATCAATTCTAAATTTGATTCTGTCTATTAGATGTGGAGGAATCCCGAATGTTAATATTTTGAAACAAAAGCAGGCAAAATGAAGCTTTCGTCGATTAAACACATTTGGCCAGCCCGCGTCCTTTAATTTACTAGATATCTGATTTCTTCTGCGAATACTGAAAATAAGGCGAAGCTACGAGTTTTGTACTTCTTGAATTCGTCTTATATCATTTTGGTATACATAATCACCGTGATTGAAAATAGTTAAGACTAGAGAATCACGCAACATTTTTTAGTGTGTTGATTTATAAAGTGACGTTGGTTATCAATGAGTTTTCACAAAATTCAAAAGGGGAATAGATGTATCAACGACCGTAATAATATGAGTGTTTACTGCTTCAGATTTATGTTGTTCGCTACCAAGTTATCTGTATATATCAATTAAGTTTTTAATAGCGCCATTGATATGGTTATTATAACTGTTAAAATCCTTTGGATAAAAAGGACAGTAAAGTTGTGTGTCATCAGCATACAAATGATACCTGCCAAATTCTAGTTAATAAAACTGGCATGTATAAATTGAAAATAAGAGTGGTCCCTGAATTTTTCCCTGTGGTAGACCTACTTTTACTTTTTCCGCAATTGATACAAAAGTCCCCTAAACCACTTGCTGACTACGCCCATCTAAAATGATTTAAAAAAAAGCTCTCAGCTTTATCAGAAAATCCATCAAAATAAGTATTCATGGTTTAATAAGTCAAATGCTGATAAGTAATCTAGGACAATTCGAACCCTTAACTTACCATCGTCTCATGCCCTATATAATTAGTCTACAACGTCAACTACAGCCGTTTCGCAGCTATGACCCTTTCAAAAAACTGACTGCTAGAAAGCTGTGTATATTTAAGAAATTACGTGTTTGTATATCAATAACTTTCTCGAGAATTTCACTGAACGAAGATCTTTAAACTGTTTTGTTAAATTTCGACAAGGGCTTGTTCAGCGCATGTTTCCAGGCTTTCGGAAAATAACATTTCTTTATACATTCATTTATAATACGTGCCAAAGGGTATACAAAAATGAACAACACAACTGAATGAAAGATAAGTTGATATGACCATATCCGCATACTTTTGTATTTATTGAACCAATTATTTTAAAAACCTCATCATAGTCTTTTTCTTTAAGTTCAAACTTAGCAGAGATGTTTCGTTTATTTTTATAAAATATTTCAAAGACCATGCCTGGCTGTATCTGAACTAGCTCCTGATGAGATAAAAAAATTATTTGTTTGATTACCATCAGATAAGTGTTCGGAAATAAGAAGTTCTTTACTTTTGACAACATTTAGTTTTTTTAATTCCTTCCATGTTTGTTTTACACTGTTGTTAGATAAAGTCTGAATAATCGGAATTTATTTAAACCGAATAAATCCTGGGGTGTATTTTGATAAGAGAGTCGTTGAGATTTATTCCATTTTAAAAATCTCCTGATTTCCAGGCCGAGCTTATAATTTTTAGCTCGAGTTTTGTTTTTGAATGAATATATCAGAGTGAATGTGAATTCTCGACTCTGCTTCTGCACATAAATCAGATGACATCTGTTGTGTGACAGGTCTATGTGGGTTACCGACAAAAACCTCATTAGTCTAGTTAGAATTGTTTCAAAATACAAAAATGGCGGTTGAACTTGAAAACCGCGTCGTCGTTTATCCGAAAGTCTACAGTTTTTCAATAAACAATTTTTTTTTGAACCTGAAAAAAACCCGTACTGTTACTCGAGACATTTTTTTGTCAGTTAATAGGACGTTGGAAAAAATTGTAATAAATCAGTAAATTGCGTATCATATGAGATTTCTTTAAAATTGCCTCAAGTAAAATTAGAGTTGGAAAAAAGTTTTTGCTTGAGAAATAACGAAACATGGCAATAAAAAAGTTAGTCTCGTGATTTAGTTTACCGGTCAGATTTGAAATTTTTTTTAATGGCTGAAAACTACCTTTTTTATCAGAATTTGGAAATCTGGTAAAAGAAATAGTTGCTTCATATTGATTTTATAGCTACAGGCTCCATTTCAGTTGATTTTTTTCTTATATTTTTTTACTTGATGCTTTTTCAGTTTACCGAATGTAAGCAAATCTGAATTAAACTATTTATTTTTAACAAATGCATTGCCTAAATCCATTTTCCTAATTCATTTTTGATTTTAAACGCCATTTTGTTTATGAAAACATAAAAGGCCCCAAACAATTAGTCCAACTTGATGCAAAGTTTATTCAGTTTCCATAATTTAATGTAAATTATTTTTTAACTGGGTTATTTATTAAGTTAATACATATTTATTTACTTTTTAATAAAAACGAATCTGAGAAAACCCCTTTTTTTCTATTTTTATATTGCCCTTTCGAAATATAAATAGAATACTTATAGTAAATCAATTGAAATAACCAAATAAAACCTAAATTATAAAGTAACATATGAAAACAATTGACTTTCTTCATCCAACGATTTTATTAATAAGTAGTGCACTGATTTGCTTACATTCAGTTAGTTTTAAAATATTGAAAATAGGTAGTTTTTTTGCAATTTTTTTGAAAAAATGTCAAATTTGACAGGTAAGATAAATCACGTGACCAACTTTTTTATTATCACTTTGCATTATTTTTTAAGAAAAAAATTTTCTGCAAACCCAAATTTTACAAAGATCAGTTGTTAAAAAAATATCCCATATGATGCGCACTTTACTGATCACACTGTATACAAAATTTGGACCCAAAAGCTCGACCAGCATTTTCGAATATTACAAAAAAAAAGTCGTTTATAGTCGACATTTAAATTCACATAAAAGAAATTATGGATTTTATTATTTTCTTCAATAAAAAGAAAGTGGTATTCCAAGAAATGGAATTTCCGTAATTTTGTTGTGTCACACAGAATTCACACAAATTTACTGTGTTGTCCTTATATCACACTTGATTCTGGAGCAAAATTTGAAGCTAATTGAATAAATAGCAAATAACTAAATTTTACCAGTTTATTCCTGTATTACACTTGATATTTGAGCAAAATTTGACGTTAATTGAATAAGCAGTTTTGTATACTATTTTATACTTCCTTTGTAAGAGGGGAATATTGTAATCGTGAAATTTTTTTTTCAGACCTTCACGGGTCAGGGTCCCTAAAAGCCGAAAAACATGTTTTCTCAATTCCTTCGGTCCGTCTGTCTGTCGGTCTGTATGTTCGGATAGCTAAAAAACTACTTATCCGATTGAGTTCAAATACTGGTCCAAATAAAGAGTTATACGGGGGTGAGATGGTAAAAATTCGAAATGGTGGAACAAAATGTTAGCCTAATATCATGTAAAAAAATACTAAAAAATTATTTCGTTAATTCAAATTTTGCACAAAAATCAACTGTAACATGGGAATGAGCTAGCAATATCTTGTACGAATCCAAGACGACGAAACAAAATGGCGATCTAATAAAATGCTTAAAAAATCAAAAATTTTGCGCAAGAATTAAGTGCGATATAAAGATGAACTAGTAAACTTCTACTATGCATTCAAAATGGCGATCTAATAAAATGCTTAAAAAATCAAAAATTTTGCGCAAGAATTAAGTGCGATATAAAGATGAACTAGTAAACTTCTACTATGCATTCAAAATGGCGATCTAATAAAATGCTTAAAAAAATCAAAAATTTTGCGCAAGAATTAAGTGCGATATAAAGATGAACTAGTAAACGTCTACTATTAATTCAAGATGGCGACCAAAAATGTATAAAAAATCAGCGTAAAAACCTTCTTGTTTAATTAAGTACAAATTGCACAAAAATTACATGTGACATAGGGCTAAACATGTAAAATGTTTGTACAAATTCAAAATGCCGAAACAAAATGGCAGCCTATTTAAACGTTTCAAAAAACAATATAATAGATGGGTATCTGTCTTGGAACTTGCTTTCCTGTTATTAGGGATCGTAAAGTATGATCTTATTCAGTTTCACATAGTTATTTAATGGTTGAATATATATACATTTTGTTATCATTCACTTTTCTAAAGAAAATGAAGGATTCTTGGTAAGTGAACTTGTAAATCCCAGGGTGTATTTTGATAAAAGAGTCATTGAGATTTATTCCATTTTAAAAATATCCTGATTTCTAGGCCGAGCTGTGTAAGGAGTCTGTAAGGAAACTTAAACGTAAATTTTCTCCTGAATCCTTTTTTTTTGTCTACAAAAGTGAAAAAAGTATAACTTATATATTGATTCTCTACAGAACTAAATAGGATCATGCTTCACTATTCCTAATAAAGGGAAATGTTCATGACGAGGGTAGTTCCGGGTAAAGGAAATTTTTTTTATCATTATATTAAGCCACCATTTTGTTCCTTTACATTTTTACCAAAATGTCGAGATCATGCTCATACGACCCTTGACATTTAGCAAAAGTTGAAGTCATTGGGGTGCACAAATCTCGGAAGGTGATTTTTTTGCGATTACTTCATCTTGAGAGGGAAGTAAGAATAAGTACAATTACTTCTTTTTTGCAAAACAAATATACGCCTATATCTAGAAATTTTCGGTCATTCACACTTCGGTCTGAAAATTTCAAATGCGTCACACATTTTCACCTGTAGACCATCCATTTTTCCTGAATTTTGAGATTTGAAAGCAGGTGCGGCACAGTTGTTAGGAACAATTTTAACGCTGTATAACATACGCCACTAAGTGCCAGATATAAATATATAAGGTCGGAAGGATAAGAAACATCACAGTGGATTGTTTTCGGTTCGCGTATTCGGAGGAATGTTATTTTAAAATTGCCTTACTAAAAGCACACAAAAAAACGAATTTCAGTTTACTTCTTTTATATTTTAAAGCACATTCTTCAATAACAATAACTAAGAACCGTTCAGTTATTTTTATATTAAAAGTAGAAAATTCAATCTAATAAATACTGCGTTAAAAACCCCTGAATAAAATTGTATTATGTAGAATGTATTATTTTTAGAACCACATATTACTTCCTTTAGCTCTTGAAATGCCCAGAATGACAAAATAATGTGAATCAAGAAAACAAATTTAGACATATTTATATAAACAGAATAAGGACTTGTTTGGGAAAAATTATTATTTGCTTGATGTAACTTTTGTTTTTAAGAAAGTATAATCAACATTATTTCGAACAAGCTTCCTGGTTGAAATAAAACAAACAAATATCTGTTATTTGAACTTTATTTATATATTTGCTTAAAATTAAACCTTCATTTAATAGTCCAGTATCTGGTAGGTCAAATAGACCACAGAGAAAGAGGAAATATGTGGCTACAATTCGTAATAATTACTTTATAGTGTAAGCTTTCCAAAATATGGAAAAAATTGAATTTTGTTGCCTAATATTTTTACGGTTTTACAGATTCATCGTCTTTTTATAAATCATTATATATTCATTTTGTCCTTCCTCGGAGGTCCTGGAAGAATGGCAATGTATTGAAAACCTCACTTGTTTCTGTAATAAATAATCATTACTTTTGGCCATCTTGCTTTTTAGTACTTTCCCAGATTTTTTTGGAAATGTTATAATCCGCAAACGAAATTCTCACAAATTGTGATATCGCTTCACATTTAGCATCATTAAAAAACTTTTACCCCGGTATTCACTAAAAAGGTTTAAAAGTTAGACCAGGTCTAGTTTCCATGGTACTTAAAACTCTTAGTTTGTCAGTTATGTTTCGCTTATGTCACTGTCATTTTGTAATTGTGACATTTAGAAAAATTATTTGTTCACTTGTTGAAAATGTCATCTTAAACCTGTAACTGTCAAGTTAGACCTGGTCTAAATTTAAACCTCTTTAGTGAATACGGGTGTTTATGTTTATTTCCTAATGAACTTCTAGTTTTTTTCTTTTTTTGAAAAATTTATCCTTCACGAATGTCAAAATCTGACTTTTTTCTTTAAATTGCTCCTCTGTCTTTCTGCTCTTTTCTCTGAGAGAAATTTACGACCTTTCTATTCAATAAAACTTTGGTATACTAAAAGAAATATAATAACAGAAGAGAAAGAGGTATAATAAAAGAAGAAAACGGATCACGCAAAATTACGTATTATAACTACGGGTTACCACTTTTAAATTCATTTTTATACATTGCAAATAATAATTTTTGGTGGAATTATAACAAAAATAGATTCCGATAGATTTGTCTTAGAAACAATGATATTTAGGAAAAACATTATTAAGAACATTTTTATTGAGGATTCCCCTACCTTAATTTACAATCAAGCACAAAATGTTTGCGCTTTCTCTTCCCTCCACTTTCAATTTCGAAGCACTTTAAAATTTGTTTTAAGAATTTCAGTTGACAGATGGGGCAACGAGTATAAGTATTGTTATTAAAAATACATACATTTTCTATTTCACCGATTAGGTATAAGCCAAATTAAATTACAGAGCTGCAGCACTGGCCACAAGTTTCAAAAAATAATAACTCATCCAGGATTACCAATTTTACCTGCAAGTTTCCTTCTCTACGACAAAGCGCTTATACGATACCACAGATATTGCCTAATATATTATTCGCGTTCTCTGGTAAATTCGTCTTTCCACCGATACTACGTCATGCAGCCGTTGTCGCACTGCCAAGTGACGTTTTTGTCGCGGCCCATTCAATAGCAACTCGCAGTAAATACATGTGATTACGTTGTGACCTTGATGCGACCAATAAACGACAAATTAAATCAAGCTTTAAATCAAAAGGGGAGCTGCGAGGTATTTACCGGAATTGATTCATATTTCTCTCTCTCTCTCTCTCTCTCTCTCTCTCTCTCTCTCTCTCTCTCTCTTCATTCAAGAGGGAACTGTTTAAATATGTTCCGTAAGTTTTCTGTTTAATAGTGATTTTTATTTATATATTTTATATTTTTGTATTTTTTTAAATTGGTTTTATTCATACCAATCATCCTAGATTAGTTATTGTTTTTGATTTAGTGTCTATGTATATTGTTTATATAAATAAATAAATAAAAAATAAAATTTAACTTCAATTAACTAATGAACAAGTGAAAGTAAATAAAAATTTGTAAAAACTAGCAACTTGTGTATTTGCAAATGGGAATAGGGTTTGATATAATTCGAGTTAGTACATTTTATAATCGTAAACAATAATATACTTTCAATTTAAATTAACTTCCGCCTACCCATAAAGTCATTTAAATATTCTCTCTGTTTTAATACACGATAAATAATGATTAATATTAATAATAGACCGATACGTCGTTAAATATAGACACAGCTGTACATGAGGTCACTTTATAGGTCACTGTATTTATCAATAGACTCATTCATGTGTGCTTCTAAGAAACTCGTTTGTGGTCGTTACGATGAACACTTATGATGCATCAAAGTCAGTCAAAACAATATTTTTTTCTGAAATAAGTCGTTCCAATAATTAGCACCGGTTTCCGAGTTTATACAATTCTAATAATAAGGTAATTCAGAATTACAATTATCTTTGATAAAATAAAACATAATATTTCATTTTAATTCATGTAATTTACTGGCACTAAAGAATGAAGGTTTAACAAAAGGATCCTTTTTCTATTTTTTTTTAAATTAATTCAAAAGTGATATTTTAAGGGTTTTTACTTTTTATCGAAAGGTTTCTAAATTAGACGGCTCCAGAAATTATAAAAAAACCTTAGGTTTACTATTATATAATATAATCATGAAAGCTTTAAAATATGAGTTCTGAACAAAAAAAGGTTTTAAACATTGTTTAATTTTACAAGCATTTGAAATCCGCATAAAATGCTTTCAATATAAATTAATTTTACACCTCCTTAAAGAACTTCGAGTATTTATTTTGTTTCTAGAGAGCGAATGTATGTTTTATTCAAAACTGAGCTGAACTTACCAAAAATAATCATCAAACATAAGATGAATGTGCAGGATAAACTTTAAAAAAAAAATACTGCTGGCCAAATTAACTGCACCACATTTTTCATTTATCGAAAAATGGAATCACAGAAACAACTACTCCACTGGCTAATACCACGACCGGTAAATTACACTGTTGACTTCAGACTTTTGTTAGGAGCAATAATGTATACTTTATTTTACGTTACACCAACAACAACCATCGCTGTCTGGAGCATGTATTGCAATGCCGCAGACGTAATGATCCAATTTAGTCTAACGACGATCGGGATTTCGCTCTTTTTAGAGCTCATCAGGCCGCCATAGACCAGCGAGCCCCGTGTAGGGCAAAGATACTAAATAGAATCATCGCAGAAGCGACTACTCAGCTGGTTAATTCTACGACGGGCATTGAATTACACTGTTGACTTTCGTTGGGAGCAATAATGTTAATATATTTTATTTCACATGACACTAACGCCAAAACAAAGATACTACGATCCCTGTCTGCAATGCCGCAGGCGTATTGATCCATTTCAGTCTAACGACGATCGCGATTTCGCTCTTTTTGAGCTCGTCATGCCGCCATAGACTAGCGAGCCCCATGTAGGGCAAAGGCACTAAATGGAATCATTACATAAGCAATTACTTCGCTGATTAATTCTACGACGGGTATTGCGGACATGTTCCAGACAGGAATCATAGTATCCTTATTTGGACGTTGGTGTTATGTGAAATAAAATATATTAACATTATTGCTCCCAACGAAAGTCAGGAGTCAACAGTGAAATTCAATGCCCGTCGTAGAATTAATCAACGAAGTAGTTGCTTCTGAAATGATTCCAATAATCAATTTTAGTCAAACGACGATCGCGATTTCGATCTCTTTAGAGCTCGTCAGGCCGTCATACTCTAGCGAACCCCGTGTAGGACAAAGGCATAAAATGGAATCACAGAAACAACTACTACCGGCACTGAATTACACTGTTGACTTCTGAATTTTGTTGGGAGCAATAACATTAGTATTTTGTGTTTTGATTCCGTGATTCCATTTTGTGCCTCTGTCCTAAACAGGGCTCGCTAGTCTATGGCGTAGTATCCTTGTTTTGACGTTGGTGCAACGTGAAACAGAAACGCAGACCGCTTTTAAAAAACGCTGCAACTTTCGCATTTCATTTTAGATGCGTTCTTGAAAAAATTATATTAAACTTTTTTTAACAAGTGGGGTGTCTTGGGAAAGCATTTACAAAAAAACGATATGTTGGATTTTCCTATAGCCGCCCTATTTTTAGAGCTATGAATTTAAAAAAAAGTTCCTCATTTTAAAAATATTTTTATTAAAAATTAAAATTTTTAACAAGCTTTTGTAACCATTTAGTTTTTCTCTACTTTTAATTATAAAAATTAATATTTGAAACATAAACAAAAACAAATTTTGAATTTTTTAAAATTAAGATATTAAATAGAAATTCTTTTTTAAGAAATAAAACATTCAATTTAACCGGTTTGCAAAAAAAACTATATAATTTTATACGCCGATTAGCGTTTACTAAAGAAGTATATTTGAAAATTTTTGTCAAAGGTTTTTTTTTGTTTTGTTAACGAAGAAATTGTTTTTGTTGTAAAAAAATGTCAAAAACCGCATTTTTCTAAAAGTCAAAAAAAAATCTGACTACCGGTCGTTGTGCAATACAAAAACTCAGAATTACCTATGTTTATTTACACAACAAAATTGGAGGGGAAGAACAGTTTATTTTTGACGAAAAATTTCGGTAGATTGACTCCACTATGGTGTGTTCAAAATACTCAATGATATGAGACATTTCTAGCAAGTTTTAAAAATATTAGAATGCTTGTTTATAAGCATTTTTTATTACTGGCTCAGAAGCTGCAATCTACACAGGGCGAATAAAAGTTCACTGTGTGAGTGGCGACAAGTTTCCATTAGAATTTTGAGGTAGGGCAAGACTATGTGTTTTAGGTACAATTTATTAGAGTTATAGAGCTAGCATGGTCATGGCTAAAATTTCTCATTCGCTCCACGCAAAATGCTCCTGGTACTTTGGAAGAACTGGCCCTGGCTATATCCGAAGATTGAGACAACCTACTACTACAAGACTTTATAAGAATTCCTGTACGGGGAGGACCAACAAGATCCTAGCTTTTGTGCAAAATATTTTCATAATAACGTAATTAGTAAAAATATTATGGTATCTATGTTAATTCGGAACACTAGATAAGTTTATTTTGAATAAGACAGAACTAAAACATAAAATCCTCAATTATTAATTCGAAGACGTAAAAAGTCACTAAAAATGAAAAAAGCTTGGTCTGTTGCTTTGCCTACGCAATATTTTTTTTATCACTGATGTGAATATGCAACTCTATAGGAAGAGTAAGAATATTAATTGCGTGAGGGCAAGACTATTGAAAATTTTGATAATTGCGGATATTTGTGTTTCAGATACGATTTATTCAATATTAGAAAATGGATTTTTAAGACCGATAAGATTAGCCGGATGGATTTGTCTCCAAAATCACCAGATCTAGACGTTATAGAGTACGTATAGGCGTGGCTAAAATTACTGATTCGCAGGCAAAACGCTTCTGGTAATTTTGAATAACTGGCTTGAGCTATATCCGAAGTTTTCGGCAAATTTAACCCAAGAAAAGATATTTCTTTTAGCATGCACAGTCTGCCCATCCATTCAAAAATCATGTAATAAAAACAGGCGTTTCAAAAAATAGAATTACTTAAAATAAAAAAAGACATCCCTATAACACATCCCAATTTCCCTTTATTTTTTCTTAATTATCATTTCTATAAAAAATGCGCGACAAAAAAATTATATATTATTTTCTGTTAATAGAATTATAGATATATGAAACATTTTGTCTCATCCTGTATACAAAAACGCCTTCTTGAATTTTACCCGTCTTAAAAACATTTGTTTAACTTCTGTCAAGTCTGTACAACACCCAGGACCACATTTTTAAAGAATAAAAGGCCTTATACTACCAGAACACCCGTTCTTAGCCGTATGTTCACCAACTGTGTAATACAACATGTAAAATTCGGTTTCTGGATAATATTGGGAACTTTTCTGGTTTTTTTAGGTGGTAGAAAGTGATTTTTCGAAGCCATATGCCAGACGAACAGTGTTTTTACTGTATTTTTCTCGGTAAAACTGAACATGTGCGCATTCTGGCCAATACAAATGGTCCGAGAGTCTGTTTTATGCTTACGAGCTCTTATAAAATACATGTCTTGTTTAAAGTTAGACATTAAAAATAAATATGAGGTTTATAAAAAAGATGTTTTATAGACGGCACATGATCAACTTTGATTTAAAAGTTATAATTAAATATACAAATTTTTTTTTTGCAAAGCTGCATAGTTTTACGAATTTAAATTTGAAAACCCAGTTGGTACCAACTAGACTGTTTCTTAGAATTGGAAACGAAGTTTGTAAAGATTTTCGAGTTTAGTATTAATATCACAAACGCATAGTAAACACTATACAAATTTTGCGTTAATTTTTATCAGAATTAATAATTTGTGTGCTATAATAATAAGTGCTATAAAATTTATAATTTTCCTAATTTTCTATTTTTTATTTTAAAAGAATTTTCTTCAGTTGATTCTTAATTTTGTGATAAAGAACTTTGGAAAGACCTGATAATACCAAATATAAGAAAATGTAATAAATGTGGCGTAAACTTAAAAAAATCCTATTCAAAATTCTACAAAATGCGTTTTATACAAGACACTATGCTTAAAAATCAAATTGTTTTACAGTTTTCTTACTTCGGTAATTTGTTGGTTCAGTATAATCTAAGCCATTAAACTATAAGCCAAGTAGATTACATTAGTGTATTACCTATTTCAGAACCTACTGTTCAGCCAGATGTGTAAAAAATTGGTAATTGAAAATTAGAATAGCAAATTGCAAACCTTCTTGCTATAATTCATATCCAAAATTAAACCAACTTTCTTATTTCAGAGATTCGACTAAATACTTAATCTAATTTTCAAACAGCGCTCAATGTCTTTCCGTAAAGTAGTTTTCGGCATTAAATTTAATTTTAATGATGTATGACAAATAAGTAATTGGTTAAAAATAGCTCGAAAAAAACTTTTTAAATTCACTCAATAAGCTGTGACAACAAAATGAAAACAAAAAAATCGGTAATTTTCTTTTACCCGGAACTTCCCTCGTTATAAATATTTCCTTTAATTAGGAATGGTGAAGTGTGACCCAATTTAGTTCAATACATAGTAATTACTGTCTGTTCAAATATTTTTATTGAGCGCCATTTTGTTCCACCCTATTGGATTCCTAACAATATTTTACCAGTTTCTACCCATAAAACACTTGATTTTTGAGCATAATTTAAAATAAATTCAATTAGCAGTTTTTACACTGGCACACACCGCCATTTTGTTATATGATCGCGTCATGTTGAATTTATACCAGTTTATCTCTATTTAACATTTAATTTTACTGCAAAACTTAAAGTCAATTGAATAAATTTTTTTTACGTTATGTTTTAAAAATTTTATTTGGCGACCATTTTGTTCCACCATCTTGAAGTCGTACAACAGCTTTTGTACAAAATTTGAAATCAACCTTATAAGTAGTTTTTTCAAGCTGATTTTTAAATAGTTCATTAGGTCGCCATTTTGTTTTGCTATTATGGATTTATACTAAAATGTTAGGTACAAGTTCGTTCCTATGTAACACCTGATTCTCGTGCAAAATTTTACGTAAATTGAATAATTAGTTTTTTTAGTACAAATTGTTTTGACGTTGACTGCCATCTAGTTCCGGCATGTTGGATTTTTACCAAAATATTACCATATGAGTCTTAATTTTTGACTAAAATTTAAAGTAAAACTGATACGTAGTTTTTAAGCTATGTCGCGAAAAGACAGTCAGACAGACAAACCGACAGACGGACCGACGGTATTGATAAAATATATTTTTTGGCATCTAGGGACTCTAAAACGTAAAGATATTTAAAAGATTTTAATTGGCCGCTCTTTTTCTTCCGCCATCTTGAATTAGTACCACAGTTTTACTAGTTCATCTCTATACTACAATTTGCTATGGCACACAATTTGAAATCGGTTCATTAAATATTTTTTCAGACTGAATTTTAACATATTTTATTATGCCGCCATTTTGTTCCGCTATCTTGGATATGTATCAAAATTTTACCAGTTGATTCCTACATAACATTTCATATTTGTACAAAATTTGAGATAAATTGGACAAGCAGTTTTTTAGTAATAATTTTTTTAACATTTCACTACGTCGCCATTTTGTTTTTTCATATTGGATTTTTACCGAAATGTTACCAGGTCATCCCCATATGACCCTTAATTTTTGACCAAAATTTGAAGTCAATCGCCTAAGTAGTTTTTTAGCTATGCCGCGAACAGACAGACCGACAGACAGACAGAGATAAAGATCTGAAAAATTTCGGAGGGTGATTTTTTTCACAATTAGAAAACTTCCCTTTACGAGAGAAGTAAAAAGGTCATGGTAACCAAAGTTTTCGGCCTTTTAGCTAATATCGAAGTGTAGAACCTGTTCTTATCAGCCTAATATCTGATGTATGTCAAGGACTCAGAAAAGTCCAGTAACAATGAGCCGGCTTAAAATAAGATACACAAGAGTATTTAATTCAAAAACTAATTAACATATATGTAAGTCACAATTACCGTGAAGTAAACACACCAGATTAGTTCCAACAAGACGAAAAACCGTTCATAGTATGATGACACTTCTGCGCAAGAGAGAAAGTGCTTCCCAACTAGGAGATGATTGTTTAGTAAACGGTCATCTTTGTGTTCTAACCAGATTTGTAATCGTTAATGAACTCTGAACTGATTTCGGAACTGTAATTTCACTTTGACTTATTAAGTTTCGTGTTGACAGTTGTGTAGCTTTCAGATTTTCAGTCATCTGTGTTGTGTTTATTGGCATTTTATTTTAAACTCTTTTAATTATTTAAATATTGTTACCTCTATCCTATTAAATATGAATGAAATTTATTCAAATTTAGTATACTCCAATAGTCCAAGGATTAAACTAATACACTTACCGCCTAATATATATATTTTTTTGTTTTTTACTGGGTTCTGCACCACAAAATACAAGTTGCTGCTAGCCTATAACAATACTATTAAATAAAAGTAAAGTAATATATCGACTTTAAATTTCATTTATAAACCGGTCCAACTCGGGTTTAATCTTGTTATCGTTTAGGGAACTGTACAAGCCAAAGCACGCGCACAAATCAGATCCCGGTGATTCCATATGTGTTGAAATCAACATAACAACGTACGTTCTTATTAACTGGGCAAAATACAAACATAAAAGAGGTTAATACGGTATTAAAAACAGTCACCCCGAAACCCTAAAAAGCGAGTTCAATAAAAAATCTAATGAACTCTCTTAAAGACTGTAAATTAAAAGGCAAAATTGTTATTGTAATATTATAATCATAGCTACATATTGTATCTTTTGCTCTAATGACCCTTCGAAGCGCGTCTAAATGAAATAAAAAAGTTAACAAAATGTTATTCTTCAAATAACAGTAATACAAAATAATTCACTCAGTGGGCAGTGAAAGCTAAATTAAAAGAAAAAGCGGCCATGGAAATCAAACTTTACGAAGAAATATATAATAATAATAATAAATAGCTTTTTATTTCCAAACAGGATTACAAAGAAAAAAACAAACAACTTAAATACGAATAAATAATATGTATAAGGGATAAAAACAGAGCTGATCCAGGCGAAGTCTAGCCTTCTGGCTACTCCCACTCAACCAAGCAAAATTAAATTTAAATTAAGTTTCTTCTAAAAGAGCATATTAAATATATACATATCGAGTTTTTAATATTATTTTTGAATATTACATTTAATTTTATCAAAAAATTGTAGCATTTCTTAAAATAAAACATTTTTTAAGAAAGTATTGTGAATAAAGCTTAATAATTCGAATTGAAATTCAGGCAGACACCCCCACCACTGCAAACTTACCAGTCGATAAAAACCATTACCTACCTGCTATTTAATTGCTCATAGAAAAGGTGATTCGCAGTTTATATTTGAATTAATTGAAATTGTAACGCTTAAATTCGTCCGACAAAGAATTGCACAAGTTAATAGAGTTATATGAAAAACTTCTCCTAAAAAGAGCCGTTTTATACTGAGGTATTGTAATTTTTTTTAATCTAACATTCCTGTTATGAATATGGCTACGAAGAATAACTTTCTGTTGCAAAGTATTAGAGTTCCCATTTTCCCAAGTGATGTATCTGCGATTATTCATATTAAACCAATTAAATTCTGAGATTTTTTCGGAAATATGGTCATATTTACGAATATTAACAATTAGTCTGCAACAGGCAGAGGCGTTTGAACTTTCTGTATTCGATATGTATCGGCTTCATATAGACAAGGACTGTAAACCAAATCGCAATATGTAAAGTGAGAAAGAACTAGAGATTCACAGAGCAATTTTAACAATATTTTTTACGTATTCACAGAACCTCAAATCTTTATCTACAAATAATCCTAAGTTCCGAGCACCTGGCAGAAAAGTCTAAGGAACATTACTAATTTCTAAGTTCAAGTTTCCTTTAACAAAATTCCTTTTATTTTTTTATACCTATGCAAATAACTTTAGACTCTTCAGAGTTTAGCTTCAGATTATGTTCTTCTGAAAGGGATTCTATAGTTTCTAGGTAATACAGCTGTGTATCATCTGCATAGGCTTGGGTTATGCAGAAGGTGGACGATGTTATTATATCTATAGTATAAATTATGAAAAGTAGGGGAGACAAAATAGACCTTTGAGGAACTCCAGAATATATACGTGTACTACCAGATTGTACATTTTCATAGGAAATTTTTTGAGACCGGTTGCTTATAAATGAGTTAATAATATTTACCGAATTATCGTTCAAGCCATAATATTTTAGTTTAGCACACAAAAGTCTATGATCCAGAGTGTCGAATGCTTTTGAGAAATCAAGTAGAATAAGTACACTTACCATCCACTGGAGGCAGTAAAAAATTTTCTGCGAAAACCGTTTTGACAATCGGGTATTATTTTTTGGTCTGTAAAATACCTAAAAATTTGATTGTACAGGATTCTTTCCAAAACATTAGATATAGTTTTTTTAAATGTGTTCAGATTATTTGTTGCGTTTAGATTGACAAACAAAAATCTTTTTTGGCTTTTTCGCAACTGAATAAAAATATTTAACTTTCAATTAATTGAAGCAATTATTTAATATAATTAATTACATACCTCAACATGTAGACTAGTCTGTCTACGGAATGTTTCGATACATAATATAAACAATATTATTTAAGCAAACATAAGAAATTATATCATTTACCTTAAGTTTTTATAGACACATAGTAGTTATACAAATACTAATAATACAAATAGGATGAAAGTATTTGTTTGCTTGCTTAAATAATATTGTTTATATTATGTATCGAAACATTCCGTAGACAGACTAGTCTACATGTTGAGGTATGTAATTATATTAAATATTTGCTTCAATTAATTTAAAGTTAAATATTTTTATTCAGTTGCGAAAAAGCCAAAAAAGATTTTTATTAGATATAGTATGCAAAATACTATAAATCTTAAATCAGAGAAATTTTGGGGCTGGTTTATTTTACTAAGAGGTTTTCCCAGCGCAGTTTTACTAAGCTCAGGTATATAATTATTTTCAATTATACTGTTAATAATATGATCAATATATACACTACAGAGTCTTAGCATTTTATACACTGCGCAAAACAATTAACGCAACGCCTAAAATTTCGTCTAACTTTGAATGGAAATTTCTCGAGAATGGTTGATCCGATTTTGATGAAGTTTTTTATCGAAATTTAGATTAGTTCCTCGTGAATATACTTTTTATATTAAAATTCAATGTTACTTTGTTCTAGGCAAAATACAGGGTGAAAAAGAAAGACATGTTTTATTTACCAAAGTTTAAAACACCCTGTAAAATAAATCAGATGGATTCAAGAGATCTAACCAAAAGAATGTTATAGCCCTATATGTTTCCAACAAATGGTTTTTTTATTCGCTTCCATAGCACAATTTTTGCCTGAGTTACAGGACTTATTGAAAAGTACTGCATTTACTGTGTTTTAAATGAATTTACCAGTTCATGTTTGAATTGATTCTCTTGAAGACGTTTGTAATTTGTAGCTTGGTTGTGAAGATTTTTTTTTGGATCACTAAAATTCAATATTAGTTTTGTTCAGTCAATAATACAGGGTGCAACGAAAAATAAATTATACTGTTTTTTAAATTAGGAACGCATCGGTTACCGGATATTTGAACATGGCGCTATTCTACATTTTAGTTTAGTTATACGAAAATATCTTCGTGATATCAAGGGCCAGGATCGGTTTAGTTTTGTCAATAATACAGGGAGTTAGAAAAACATGTTTTAATAGGTAAGATTAAGATATGAACACGACAGTCAAAAAAACAAAACACTAAGAACTAAAACGAACAAAAATAAACTTTATAACTATTGAACTAATATTTCGTATTTCCCCCTCTGTTTCTTATGACTGCTTCGCACCTTCTATTCGTGCTTAATATCAAATTTCGTATGAGTACCTCATCCAGCCCATTCCAAGTATCGATGAGTAGCCCACCCAGCTCTTCTACGTTATTTGGCTGTGTTTCATTAGCCCTTAATCCCCTTAATAAGTCCCAAACATGTTCGATTGGGTTCAGATCCGGACTACGTTCAGGCCATTGCATGACATCGATCCTAACATTATTAACGTAATTTTGCACTACACGTGCTGTATGGGGACGAGCGTTGTCATGCATTAATAAAAACTCCGCTCCAACATTATGTGCAAATGGCCTCACGTGATTGTCCAGTATTTCGTTGATATATCGGTCCGCATTCAAATTCCCATCCACATTAACTAACTCCATACGACCAGGACCCATCAAAGATACCCCTTCCCAAACCATTACTGATCCCCCACCAAACATTACGGTATTAACAAAATTCCCCTGTACATAGCGTTCATTTGGTCTACGATACACACGGACCCGTCTATCGCAATTAAAAAGACAGAATCTCGATTCATCTGTCCACAGCAGTCTCGACCATGTGTTGCTGTTAACGCAGGACCTCGTGCAGGAACACGTGATCTCAAATTTCCTTCCCTCAAACGATTCCGCAGTGTTTGAGTGCTTACCTGAGGACCATTCGCATGTTGAATTTCCTGCCTCAGAAACCTTGCCGTCACGAAACGTTGTCGTAAAGCAGACAACCGCAGATACCGGTCTTCACGCTCACTGGTAACACGCTGTCGACCTTGTCCAATCCCTCTGGAATGATCATCGGTCTCCATGTGTCTCTGTATGACTCTATGTACAGTTGATTTATGAACATTTAATCGTTCCGCTATCCTGCTATAGATCCATCCTTCATCTCTAAGAGTTCTTGCAATTACACACTCGTCGCGGGTCAAATTTCTAGTTTGTCTTGGCATGACTGTACACAATAAGAAGAAAAATTTAAAACCGAACTGAAACTGACGCCTAAATGTCATTCTGGTATAAGTTGTGTTCTCTTGTTACCGGGCAACGTCTTCAACAGAATCAATTCAAACATGAACTGGTAAATTCATTTAAAACACAGTAAATGCAGTACTTTTCAATAAGTCCTGTAACTCAGGCTAAAATTGTGCTATTGAAGCGAATAAAAAAAGATTTGTTGGAAACATACTGGGCTACAACATTCTTTTGGTTAGATCTCTTGAATCCATCTGATTTATTCTACAGGGTGTTTTAAACTTTGGTAAATAAAACATGTCTTTCTTTTTCACCCTATATTATTGCCTAGAACAAAGTAACATTGAATTTTAATATAAAAGAATATTCACGAGGAATTAACTTAAATTTCGATTAAAACTTCATCAAAATCGGATCAACCATTCTCGAGAAATTTCCATTCAAAGATAGACGAAATTTTAGGAGTTGCGTTAATTGTTTTGCGCATTGTATTAATATTATATAACCTTGTGTGTTTGCCTTTATATTATTTAAGGACTCCTCACATCCTTTATATTGGCTAGTGAAAAACTAAATGCATTTTGTGGCTTAAAAAAATTGTTATTGTAAAAAGTAATTTTGTTGTTACATTTATTTGAAATATTTCGTAAGAATGATGCAAAATATGTATGTATTAATATTTTTTGGATTAGAAAGGTTAGTAGGAAGTGTGTTCGTAATTAAAATTTTTAAAACAACGGTATTTTATGGTTTTTGGTAGAGGCTTCTTTATTTGAAAATGTAACTGAATATATAGCACGTTATGGTCAGAGACACCCTCAGAAGAGATTACACCTGACTTCTCAATAAGGTCTGTATTAATTATAAGGATAGGATCAATTAATGTGTTAGTTTTCTCCGTAACTCTAGTGGGATCCACAAAAACTTGTGTAAAACCATATAATTCAAAAGTGTGTAGAACAGGATTGTTAAGAAGTTAGTTAAGAAAGAAATTCACATTCAAATCTCCCAAATATAATACATGAATTACTGAAACATTATTTGTATTAATGATCGCAGAAATAATGTTACTGTTGTAATAATTAATAATGGAAATGTTCCGAACTAAGCTGGCTCAGGTAAAACAAAACGAAAATTATGCTTGATAGGAAGGCGCGTTACTCAATTTAAATATGCTCGTATGTCAAAATTAAAAATTATTATCATTTATGTTTTAAATAGGGGTTTTTATTTTTTTCTTTGCTACTCCAATGAGTAATTTTTTTCTCAGTGATTTTTTCACAAATACTAACTTGTGACACAGACACAAAATACCATGAGGACAACAAATTGTTGACGCTATTTAAAATTAGGAAGTTGGTATAATTTCCAAATAGACCGAAAGTCAACTTTGACATGATGATAATATATCAAGAGCCTCTAATTTTAACTCTCTTCACTAACCTATCTTTTACAGTAAAAGAGATATTCCGTAAGCAATATTTTTGGAGTCACCCGGTATAATGCATACGTGCAAAAATGAATAAACAAAAGCTCATCAGAATTAGACTAACTAAATTTTAATATTCTTATTCCCAAAAAATTATATCAGTCTGAGATAAGTCACTTAATTTTTATAACTTTTGAACTTAGTAAACCCAATTAGTAGGAAATGTAACATATTTGCGAGAAACAGTTTAAACCGTATTTTGGCTTAAGAGTTCTAATTCCAAATAAAAATATTGAAAAGCACAGGAAAGATAAAATTTGATTTATAATCAGGCAATTTTTTACCAATAATTACCAAATTCTCTGACTGGTTTTCCAGGACTTTTGCATTTAAATTGTTTATGAATCAGAAAAATTAATTGAGGAAAAATATACATTTTTAATCATGATTTGAGCCAACCTTGATTTTTGTTTTGTGTATATTGTCTTTAACTAGGTTATTATAAAATGGCGAATATGTCACTCGTAAAGGTAGTTTCGGCTTGAAACAATTTTTATTAGGAGAAGTAAAAAACGATTAATTGTCTAAAGATCTAATTTCTTGTAAGAAAAATTTATATAACAAGAAAAACATAAATCTAACATTATCAAAAACAGTAAGTAGAATTGCCATCATTTTATTTTATATAGCCAATAATTAAGCTAAATTTTTGAGCAACTCGGTTATTTGCAAGTTTATTCCTGATAACGATTTTGTGCTTTTTTTTAATCATTTTTTTATTATATTTTTATTAAATGAAAATCTTGATTCTACTGAAGCGTTTCTGTGACATACTTAATAATAGAATCGATTTAATGATATTATGCCAAAACTCTAAGCATTTAGAATGACATCCCCCACCCAATTAAAGGATGTATCCAACCTACAGTCGATATACGTTTATGACTGACGCTGGCTTAGCTATTACAAACATATTGTCAGAGATTAGCTCAGAATACTGATTTTTTTGCTTTTTCAATTTAGAACTTATTACGGATTTATTGTAACATTTTGTAAATGCATATTTTAAGTTACATCGATCAGAAATCTTTTTTACTAAAAAGTTGCGACACTCAACAGTTTGTCACTTTCAAATACTTTTGATTCTATTAAAATTTTTCTTGTAGCAAATCCTACAATATTTTTTTCATATGATAGGAATATACAATTTCTTACAAAATCCAAAGTTTATAAACCTTTTTAAAAGTTCATTTATAATTTTTAATATATCATCATACAAAAATGAAACCAGAGGTTGCCCAGTTTCAAACTTCTTTAAATCCGGATTTAAAATACCAGCAGTTAAAGAAAAAATCAAATTGTTATTATTAGCTGACCCCTGATACCCTTTTTAACATTATTTATAGACACACTGCTGGAAGTTCTATCCTATTTTTTTATATGATTAATGACTTCAAGAGTTCTATTACAGACCTTAACGTTTTCCACCCATCTACTATCACAAAATGTCAATGGAAAACTTTTAAATTTAGAAAAAGATGTGGAATTTCCTATTCGGGCAGGTGAATCGTCGAACAGGTAATAAATACCATTCAGGAATTCATTTTACCTTCCAACTGGCTGCTTGATGAGCTGTTTTCAGAGTTACGTAAATGAGATGAAGATCGCACGAACCAATATCAATATGGGTGATTCCACGCGCAATACGATATGTCCCCAAATTTTAAAATGACATATTTTGATCAATAAATGTACTTATCTTTTTAAATAATGCTCCAATATTAAAAAATATATATAAGTATCAACTTTTTGTATTTATTGCTTAGAAATAATAATGTGGCAATAATGGATTTTTGTCACCTATGTAACTTGAACAAAAAGTGCCAGTTCTGTTCAGCTGTGTGCATTTGGTGATTGTGTTATTTCTATTCCAAGCAAGTAATTTAATAGTCATAAGTGGGCTTTGTTCAGAAGAGTATTTAAAAAAAAATCAATTTTTCTAAAAAACTCTGTACGTCGGAAAGAAAGAAAAAATGTCAAAACCCCTGGGAAATGTTTTTTAGTACCTAGCTCTAGATTATTTTGGTTGTACAAAGAGAAAAAGAAATCTTCCACAGTAAGAGTTCTAGTCGAATAAACTTTTCTTCAAAAAATAACAGGGTTTTATATAACACCCCTGTATAAGACTGTTGCGATGAAGCCTGTGGCTGTCCTTATCGAGCTGCATACTCTAGAAATTGGTCAAATAATAACTCAAAATCGTCATCCGTATTGAAAAAATTTCTTTGGTGCACTTCGAAGTTCCAGCAGTGTATCATCATCTAAATTAATTATAATCGGTTTAGTTCTATGATCCAGAGTACCATAGGAATTTTCTACAGTAATGACGTGATGAACTGAATTTTTCCAAATACCTGGGAGAGTATCATTAGCACCTTTGTTATTAATTCTAAAACACTACAACTTAAAGTCGGAGAAATTTTTCAGACCTATTTTTTTATTTTAATTGGTGCTACATTAGCTTTATGGAATTAAAAGCATGATATTAGCACTGTATGTCCCGTTTCCGTCACAATGCGCCACAAACATATTTTTTTTATTGAATGCGTTTAAAATTTCTAAAACATATATGGGGGGCTACCTCTGGGCCGGATCCGGCCCTCCACCAGCTCCGGCTCGCGAGCTATTCAACAATTTCAAATAACGCGCACAAAAATTAAAGATTCAGCAACAGTTAAACATTCGGGAATCCGCCTAATAACCTTAAAGAGCTCCGAGCGATGCGTTATGAATACCAGTCGCTCGCATCGCATATTCACGTACGATTGAGACTCTCGATTCGAGAGTATTCTAGTTACTTATTGCGGGTAATATATAAACCGCTCAGCGCGCCTGTCAAGTCATTACTTCTTAACAACCGATAAGAAAAGGCGCGGGAAATATTCAAGCAAATTCAGCTCAGAAGAAAAAAAATCTATCAAGATGTCTGATTTAAAAAAGCGGAAAGTGGACACAGAATGTCGTCAATTCCAAAACAAATGGACTAAATACTTTTTTATCATGCACACTGGTAAACCTATGTGTTTGTTGTGCAATGAAACAATTTCTGTTTTAAAAGAATACAATATGAAGCGGTATTACTCCAGCAAGCTTTTCGCTCAATATAATTTACTTATGGGCCAGTTAAGAAAGGATAAAATTTAAAAACTCATTTCCGATTTAGGGGAACAACAACACATGTTCCATTCACAAACATCAAATGTAGACAGTATTGTTAAAGCTAGTTTTATAGTTAGTTCCAAAATAGCGAAAACATCGAAGTCATTTTCTGAGGGAGAGTTTGTTAAAGAGTGCCTAGTAGATGTTGCAGAACTTTTGGGCTCAGAAATGAAGAAAGAGTTTGAGAAAGGGAGCTCATCTCGACGTACTGCTGTTCGACGTATAGATATGATGGCTAGTGATATCAGAAAAATATTGACTGACAGATTGGCTGGTTTTCAAGCATTTTCGATTGCTTTGGATGAGAGAACCGATTTATCTGATACAGCCCAGTAAGCTATTTTTATACGAGGTGTTGATGAAAAATTTGTAGCGACAGGAATTACTGGCTTTACGGGCACTGGAAAAGACTACGACTGGAAAAGATATTTTTGCCGAGGGGCAAAGTACTTTTGAGCAATATGGTTTGCAGTGGCATAAATTAGTTGGAGGGTGCACAGTGGTCGGGTCACGAAAAGGTTTTATAGGAATTCTGAAGGAAAGAGCAACCGCTATGAATGTGCAAGAATGTGATTTAGTAATTCTGCATTGCATTATTCACCAACAAAACTGGTGCCCTAAGTCTGTTCTATTGAAAAACTTTCACTTTCATTAGATCCCACGGTCTTAACTATCGCCAGTATAAAACATTTTTGGATGAACTCTCTTCAGAACACGATGATGTGGCATACTATTGCGACGTAAGGTATGATTAAGCTAAGGTAAAATGTTGAACAGATTTTATGACCTTAAAAAAGAAATTTTATGGAAACGAAAGAGAAAACATTGCCGCAAATTTGTAATCCAACATGGCTTTGTGACTTGGCATTCCTGGTAGACATCACAGGATACTTAAACGACCTGAACTTGGAGCTTCTAAAACAAAGGCAATTGGTAAATCAGCTGTCCAGTCATCTTAAAGCTTTTCAAAACAAAATTCGCTTGCGGGAAATATAAATGAGAAGTAAAAACTGTTTTCATTTTTTAACATTATCCAGGCACGAAAACATTGAATACGGTCGCTATGCTGAAGAACTGCAACTAATGTCAGAGCAATTCACTGATCGGTTTTCCGATTTTAAGAATATCGTTAGCACTTTCAATATTTTTGCAAATCCTTGTAAGTGTACAAATGGAGTTGATCGAGCTTCAAGAAGACTCATATTTGAAGTCTAAATTTGATGATGTAGAACTAAGCGAATTTTACAAAACATACCTTTCCCAAGAAAGTATTCACAGCTGAGAGTTTTCGCACGAAAAATAATTTGTACATTCGGTAGCACCTATAAATTTCAGCTGCTTTTTTCAGTTATGAAAATTAATAAAAATAAGCATCGTATTCGGCTTACAGATGTTAATTTAGAAAATATTGACCCCAATATTAATCACTCGTTTCTCAGTTGCAAACTCAAGTATCTCATTAATTTTTATTTGATTTTTCTATCTGTTCTGTTAATTTGTTTTTCATATGTTTGATTATGCTATTTATTAATAAATAAAAAAATGTGTAAATTTGTATGGCTTTTCTAGTCACTACTACCTACTTATTTCTTACCTACGGCCCGCCACCCGATTAAGTACCTATTCTAAAAGATTACTTATATATCATTCTTTAAAATATATATCATTCGCAACCATGTAGTATCTACAATTTCACATTATTTGAGCCTGGAGCCTTATGGAGTTGTCGAGTGTGATAGCTCGAATATTTCATTACTATCCCGCTTTTCTGAGGAATGTTTGGTAAAAGACAAGTCTTGTACTCTTCTTCAAAAAGTTGCATCTTCATGGCAGTCCACGCAGGAGTATTTAATATTATTTGCACCAAAAGGCATTTAGCACCCAACCGTTTTCTGACCAGGTATGTAACAGGGTTATCATGTTTCCTTTATTTGACGGAGCTTTTGTATTATACCTTCAGGAAGAATCGGACAAATCATGCCCTATCGAGGTAATATTGGACGATATTTAGAACGGTATTTTCTTATTGATGTTGTATACTCAAAACACCTTTTTTGTAATCTCTGAGATTCCATAAGTACTATTTTTGTTTGTTTATTTCCAATCTTTTGTCTGTAATGAGATCGACCTAGATAGTTTTATAGTTTACTTGTTATATAATTTCTAAAGCATCTACGACCAACGAGCACAAAAATATATTCATTTTCATTAAAACGAAAATTCACCATTCAAAGTTTATGATAAAATGTGATGACGAGCAATTTATAATTTTTCAATTTTACTATTACGTCGTAGATAAACCGTATCGACGGGGGTACTATTCACACTTACACTGTTTTAAATAAATTTGAATAAACAATGTATGTAAAGGTCAACCGATAAGAATGCTTAACTTAATAATTATTCAATTATACAGAGTGTACAAACGATGTCTTCTTTTCTTTTTTCACTTTCAAGAAAATGATTACACTACTCTACAGTAATCAAAGATATTTATTACATTGACATTCACAGACAGCACTGGTACCGCTTTCCCATCCACTCCCATCTTATTAATTTTGGAGTTAAAAACAAATAAAAATATAGTTTAACTTAATGACTTACCTTACATTGCCTAATTTTATAAACCTTTTACAAACGCGTAACGACTAACAATAATTCAAGATCACTGAAAGCAGAAATTGTAAGTGCTAAAGAGACTTAAGGAATGATTGTCAACACGGCCGTATCTACAAATTTGTTTCAAGAGGGGCCAAGATTTATTGAAAAAATATAAATAAACCTATACAGACCTATGTTTTAAGACTCGATATTCTTTGATTTTCTGATAACCAGGTATACAAAAACAAACATATTGCAGATATATTATAAAATTTTAATAATCTGAAAAAGAAATATCATACACGTATTTATATTATCTACAAAATAATGTGTATGCTTCTGGCTTTTTCCCTTGCAAACCGATCTAGAACATCTTCAGGGTCAATTAGAATGTCCTTATAAACCGAAAGTAATGAGAAGCCCGTAAATCGGTCATTAGTCATCGAATTTCTTAGCCAATTTTTTAGTCTTACTAAAGTTGAAATGCTTCTTTCTGGTGTGGCTTTACAAATCGTTATTAGCATTTTTAGTAAATAATACACATTGGGAAAGAGGTCCGGATTACAATGGTCAACAAGTTCTAGTTCAAGTTCATCTTCAAACAATTTGTGCGTTTGGAGAACCTTTAATAAAATTACCAACCGTCTTCACAGTGCCAATACAATTCCTGATATGTTAACGAGTGAGCTACGCAGTGAAAATATTGAGTCCTTAGAAATTCTTCCTTTAAACGAGCTTGTCCCACTAGAAAATGACAGTTAATACCCAATGACTTTATTATGGTTTTCGCTAGATATTCTCCCGTAGTTTGCGGAACAGGAATAAAGCCTAAAAATTCTCTTACCATATACTGTCCATATTATCTAGAATCTGCATACTCACCGAACGCCATAAACAAAAAAACACACGATTCCGCATAATGGCTACGCAATATACGTCATTATGAAACAATATATAGACCAACCAATTCGATCGATATGGCGGGATTAAACGGGTTTGCCCGACCTTCCTGTGTTGCCGTGTTCGGAAAGCGGCTTCGATATTGCCAGACTGTCTAAATTGTCTGTGACTGTGGATCTATTCCACTGAAATATATAAATGTAATTAGAATTGTTTTTTATTTCCGGCTGAAGGTGAGTTATGTATATTTTCGAAGAATATTTTAATTATAATTTGTGTTACTTAAAATAAACTTAGGGGAGAGCCCGGGCCCCCTGGGACCCCCCTTAAACTCGGCCATGATTGTTAAGACATTTATTGATAGTGCAATGTCAGGTTGAAAGATTGCAGTGGCGGCTCGTGGATATAAGAACGGGTTAAGCGCAGCGTAGGTAGGTGCATAATGGCTATTTTTTAATCTTTTTATGAGGTTAATCATCCATAGATTTGGAGCGTTTTTTATTACTTAGAGGAATTTATAAGATTTTAAATATATTTTTTGTTCTTAAAAAATAGTTATGTAGCTATATCTTTAAACTAGTTTTGATTCGATTAGATCGATGCAAAACTGCTTCCGCCTCCGATGATCCGAGCGCACTAATTTACATTAATTCTATAACAAGGGAACAAGCGCCTGCAGCTTCAGTTTTATCCCGCTCCCATCTCTATTTGGCTTACGGATGTTTACCATTGCGTTGCCATAGCAACTCCTGTAAACAAATCTAAGCGCGAAAGCCGTCGCGCGGGGAGTCTGATGCGGAATTTGTTATGAAAAGGTGTTCAGCGCGCTACGTTTTAAGATCATTATTATTTTTTGAGTATATAACGCACTAGTTTTGACAGAAAATAATGGTATTATTAAGTAAATAATGTGAATTTATATAAAACATACTGTATATTATAATAAAAATGTAGATTATAAAATGCCTAATATTTTAAAAATATTTTTACTTTTAAGTAAATTGATTGGAAAATGTAGGTGAAACGGCGCTTCACCTGCGTCCCCTCGCGAGCCGCCACTAAAAGATTGGTAGGGAAAGATAGACATAATCAGCCATATTATGACAGTACCATATAGTACATTATATAACTAGGGACTACAGTGACTCATTTAATCCCGCGAATGGAGTTTTTCGTTCAAGGGATTAAGGCACTTTTGTCCCGCGATATATACATTATTTTTTGCACTTTAGGGAGCAATATTACTAAATAATGTAACGTATAGGTGCAAATATAAAACACCTCATAATATGACAAATTATTGCAGCTATCAGATACAAAGTTGATTAGTGTGCATTGAAATAATGAAGTCATGTATAGTCGAATGCGGTCTTATCGTGCTGCTCCAAAGGTCACCAACATTATGAATCAAATCAGAAAACACAGTGAATACTAAAATGTTGTGTGATTCTTTTATCGAGCTATTAAATCTCGATGGGCTATTTACAAATATACAGGGAGAAAAAAAAAAGTTTTTTTTATTATATTTCGCATTATTATTAATATTATTTTATATATTAAGTGCCGAGGGAATTCGCTAAATATGTATTTGGTTAAAATTTTTTGGTTGGCAAAAACAAAAATGCACAAAATGGCAAGAGCCTTAATGAAGTCGGAAGGCGGTTCGAATCAGTGGAACAATCAGGATATGTTCTGTTTATACAGCCACTTAATGAAATTGAGATTTTTTATCAATCACCAAAAATTATGAGCCCCGCTTGACCTAAAAATTTAACCACTTATACAGTGTCATTTATTTAAATTCGGGCCACCCCTGTGCAAAGGAAACTTGTTTTATTTGTATTGTGATAACAAAAAAATTTTATTTTGCAAAAATATTACACACTTTTGTTTAAAATACAAGATAATCAGTTATTACTTCTTTCGTGAGATTTTTTCAGATCTTTACGTTTAAGGGTCCCTAGATGCCGGAAAACATGTTTTCTCAATCCCGTCTGTCTGTAGGTATGTCTGCCCGTCAGTCTGTCTGTTCGCAGCATAGTTAAAAAACTTCTTATCCGACTTCTTCAAATTTCAGTCTAAAATTAAGGGCCATGCATGCGAAAAATACAGGGCTATATATATATATATATATATATATATATATATATATATATATATATATAGCCTGTATCTTCCGTTAGCCCCCGAGTTTCTGGTAAAGCGATTTTACCGATTTTCATATATCAAATTTTGTCTTATAATTAATAAAAAATTTTACTTATTTTAAACACGCTTTAAAATTGGAACAAGTATTCTATAATTATTTATTTATTGCCTACAAAATTACAAATGTACTAAAAAAGTAAGCAAAAAAATGGTGTCAAATCTAATAAAAAAAATTTTTAAATTAAAATTCACTGGCTAATATCCAGGAGCCAGTGGCAAAAGCTCTGAGAATCGGTAGAACGAACGTACATGAAAAAAAAAACATAATTTACTTCCGAAGAAGATTAAGAAATGTACACGAAAAAATCCAAAGGCAAAAGACTTAAGTTACAATGCAAAATTGGATATTCATAATGCAATTTATGATTTATACACGTCAAAGACTAAAATAATCCTTCAGAAACTTTTTAATATTATAGACTAAAAAATATCATCACTTAAAAAGTCCTCATCTTCTGAGTTCTCTCATATTTCGACATCTAGAACTCGTTCTCGATTCCACCAATCCCATATTAATTTCTCCGTATGTTCCACAGATTTCTTCCAGTACTCCGGCGTAATATAATTTAATTAATCTTGCCAAACAATTTGCACTTCATCTGATGTAAGACCATCGTTCACGTGTTTTTCGTAATATGATTTTGCCCCAGCCCATATTAATTCTATTGCGTTAAACTGGCAATGGTATGGAGGCAGTCGTAAAACCTGATGTCCATTTTCCCGTAATATTTCATCTCTAGCATATATTGTTGGTTTTTTAATAGATTATGCCGTTAAAAGAAGTTCTAGTTTCAGCATATTGGGTAAAGGATTTTGTTTTTGTTTTATTAGCCAGTCATAAATATCACTTTTCTTCCAGGATGAAGTAGGTTGTTTATTTAAGATTCTTGAATGATAAGATGCATTGTCCAGAATGATTAAAGATGGAGCATATAAATTTGGAATCAGTTGTTCTTTTAACCACTTTTCAAATAGTTCATAGTTCATATTATCATGGTAGTCCATACTTTTGGATGTTGAAGAAAACAGTAAACTTGCACCTGGGAGAAATCCTGTTAAAGAACCTGCATGCAAAATGATGAACCGTTTTCCCGTCCCACATCCCTTTTTTCTCTTGACACTTTTTACAGACTCGCCAAGATTTCGAACCACTTCCATTAGAAAATATCCAAGTCTCGTCTAAAAATACCACTTTTCTAAATTTTGAATTAACATTTTCCGAGTATTTCTTTAAAAACTGGATACGCTGACTTGCTATATGTGGCAACTCGCATAAAAATCTTCGATTACAGTTCTTTTTATATCGAAAACCCAACATTTTTATTAATTTTGACAACGATCTTAGTACAATTTCCAATATGCCTCGATTTTTTAAAGCTTCTTTTAAAACTTGAAGGGTTATATTAGTTTTTGATGTGTATAAATCGTAAATTGCATTACGAACATCCATTTTTGCATTGTCACTTAAGTCTTTTGTCTTTGGCTTTTTTTCGTGTACATTTCTTAATCTTCTTAGGTAGCAAATTATGCTTTTTTCATGCACAATTTTCTGCACAGTCCTTATACCGATTCCCAGAGCTTTTGCTACTGTCTCCTGGATATTGGCCGGTGAATTTTCATTTTCGTAATATTTTATTAGATTTAATACCATTTTTTTCGCTTGTGGATGCAAAAAACCCGAAAATTGTTTTCTATTACTAATTTTGTCACTGACTTGTCAATCTGACTTTGAAGTGACATCGCTCAAAAATTTTTGCAACTGCTGATATTTATATGTTTATCCTCTTTTTTCATATGAAAATATCATAGGTCTATCTAATTCATCTTCCGGATTATATGCGGAGGATATGATTACACGTAATAAAAGAAAAACAAACTTAAAAAGTCGTTGATAAATCGTATGACCCGCACTGCTTTTGACTATAGTTACAACATAAATAAATAAGATGTCAGTTTCATTAATTTCGTGATTATAAATCGAAATGAAAACTTTTGATTTTAAAAAAAGCAGCTGAAGAGGCCCTAGAAGATATTTTGTTATATTTGTAAGTTGGTGCTGTGAGCGAAACTGATTTTTTTCATGGAGAATTCTATCACCTTCGACTCGTTGGGCAAATTATTCTATGCTGAAGACTATGCTCAACGTTAAAAATGTCACAAGCTAATTGCCCCGCTGAAAAGAAGAAAGGAAGGATATAATTTAAAAAAAAGCCAAGATCCTGACTGGTGACCAGGTTGATGAATTTTTAATGGATGCCCCAGACAACCAGTTTTTAATGATGAAGGTAGCGCTTATTTTTGGTGTAGCAGGTGCCTGCAGAAGTAAGAAGTTAGTTGAGTTGAAGGTGGAAGATGTAACTGATTTGAATCACTCAATTTGTGATTAATATTAAAACTAAAAACAAAATTGATAGAAATTTCATTGTTAAAATTTCAGGTATCAATACTGTCAACTTTACTGAAATATGCCGCAAGTATATGGCGATTTTTCGTTCGTTACCAAAACAATCAATGTACTACGCAGCCAGTTGGTAAAAATACGTTTGGAAAACTATCGCCAAAAAGTAGCAGCATTCTTAAATCTACCAAATCCGTCATATATTCGACATTGTTTTTGACGAACATCTGCTTCTTTATTAGCTCACGCTGGTGCATCCGTGGATGTTTTAAAAAGACATGGAGGATAAAAATCGGCAGCCGTTGCCGAGGGGTTCGTTGAAAACTCCATAAATAATTAGGAAAAAACTATAGCCGAAAAAATGTTTGGACATGGCTATGTGAATAAATTCCAAATTTGGAGCTTGAAGAAACCCTTCCAGACAAGTTTCTAACGAAGTATCTAGAACTGTCGCATGTACTTCTATAAGTAGCGTTATTGAACATACTGTCCACGAAACAAATCGATAATTTAGTATTGTAAATTGTACTAATGTAAATATTCATCTAAATATAAATTTGTTCAATTTAACCCTTTTCTAATTATGTGTTGCTAAGATACATTTTAGTCCCTTGGTGGTGAGTAAACTACCTTATATCTTATCTTAAAAATCTTACTTTTTGGTATTTTGATTGGATCAAAAAATAAACATTATGAAGATTGGATTTTTTTTAGGAAGGTCGATCTCATTATTTTTATCGGGTAATACGTTTTCATGACTAATACATTACTACAAGTTAAGGCAGGAAAGTAAACAACATAAACTAATGATTTTAGATACCTATATGACATGCAGAAACAAAATGTGCTAGCAATAGGCAAATAGGTTTTTGCTTTAGCGGAATTGCGCGTGCTCAAACCACGGTCAATGCTGAAAAAAAAAACAAAAAAAAAATATATATATATATATATATATATATATATATATATAATATATATATATATATATATATATATATATATATATATATATATATATATATATATATATATATATATATATATATATATATATATATATATATATATATATATATATATATATATATATATATATATATATATATATATATATATATATATATATATATATATATATATATATATATATATATATATATATATATATATATATATATATATATATATATATATATATATATATATATATATATATATATATATATATATATATATATATATATATATATATATATATATATATATATATATATATATATATATATATATATATATATATATATATAGGTGATTCATGAGGAAATGTCAATACTTCAGGTACATATTCAGGACAAAAAAATAAACATAAAAGTCTATATAAATAAGTGTCCGCAAGGCCTTAGTTCTCGAGATACAGGGTGTTAAAGTTTTTATTTAATTTAATTTATTTAAGAGCTATACTAATATTAGATTCGAATTTGTCATACCAAAAAACCCCCGTATATAAATGTTCACTTCATTATTTACATTATCATAGATTTTATTTAAAAAATAGGAAAATTAAATAAAAATTTTAGCACCCTGTATCTCGAGAACGAAGGCCTTGCGGACACATGTTGATATAGACTTTTATGTTAATTTTTTGGTCCTGAAGATCTACCTGAAGTATTGACATTTCCTCATGAATTACCCTGTATATTATATATATATATATATATATATATATATATATATATATATATATATATATATATATATATATATATATATATATATATATATATATATATATATATATATATATATATATATATATGTTGATTTTTACTCCTTCACGGATGGAAAAATACAATGTGTTTTCATTCCATCAAACTAGAAAACAACTAGCCGAGACAGAGAAAGAACATTTAAAGTTACACCTTAAACTAAGTAACATCATTCACCCTTTATTGTGGAATCGCATAGAAACTTTGGCTTTTTGGCGAACAGAAACAAATAAGAATATTAAGACAGATAAACTTTCGAAAAAGTATGACAATCTTCTAAGAAAGTCGAGTCAGCCACAAAGATCGTCAGTAGACGTCGATAAATTAGTACATAATATATCATCCTACAGTCTCTCA